>JACEVL010000172.1:1722500-2076989 GCA_020284085.1 Aporrectodea caliginosa | reverse complement strand
GAATTATCGGATGATGATGATGATGATGATGATTATGATGATGATGATGATGATAATAATAATAGTAGTAGTAATAATAATAATAATAATAATAATAATAATAATAATAATAATAATAATAATAATAAAAATAATAATAATAATGATAATGATAATGATAATGATAATAATAATAATAATAATAATAATAATAATTATAATAATAATATAAATAATAATAATAATAATAATAATAATAATAATAATAATAATAATAATAATAATAATAATAATAATAATAATAATAATAATAATAATAATAATAATAACAACTCGTCTTAGAGGAACAATAACCGTTTTATAATAATAATAATAATAATAATAATAATAATAATAATAATAATAATAATCAGCTGATACCTCAGACGATCTCGTAGATACAGCTCTGAAAGCATGGACACTACTCACGGGTTCAGAACCACCAACAGGATCAGCAGCTCATCGCCAAAGAGAATGGGACAGCCGCTGGATAAGTAAAGCATGGACAACTCTGCACGATCGGCGAACAACACACTAGACCGGGCTCGTCTCTTGGCCTCCCGGGCACCACACGCGGGAGATTGGTTGCTAGCGCCTCCGGTTACTGCTTTGGGACTCCGTTTAACTGACGAAGTAATACGGATCGCGGTTGGAATGCGACTCGGGACGACACTGTGCGAACCTCATGTGTGTCACTGTGGTGAGAAAGTCGACTCGACGCCAGAGACTTCACGGTCTGGCCTGCAGAAAAACGCTGACAGACATCAACGGCATAACATCCTCAACGATATCATATGGCGATCTTTTCGGAAGAGCAAACATCCCTTCTCAGAAAGAACCGTTGGGCCTCACCAGAGAAGATGGTAAACGACCGGACGGCGTGACACTTATCTCATCCCGTGGTCATGCGGAAGATGCCTCGCTTGGGATGTGAGACAGTTTCGGATACATTCGCAAAGTCACATCTGGCAACAACATCCACCGAAGCGGGTTGAAAGTTAATTTTCGGCAGCCGCCGCCAAGAGATTGAAATACGCCACAATCACCCGAACACATGCTTTTGTGGCGGTAGCACTTAAGTCCAGCGGTGCTTGGAGCTCAGAAGGATTGAATTTTGTGTTGGAGCTCGGACGAAGGTTGACGGATGCAACCCATGACACGCTCGAAACAAACTACCTATTCCAAAGACTCTCGGTAGCTGTCCAACGCGGGAACGCCATCTGTTTTTCCTCGACCTTACCATGCTAAATTATTCACTTTGCTATAATAATAATAATAATAATAATAATAATAATAATAATAATAATAATAATAATTTCAATAATAATAATAGCCATAATAATAATAATAATATCTTTTCTTTATTAAGCGCCTGACAAACGCACTGCGCTGTACATTTACATGTTATGCAATTTAAATCTTAACTACTAACAGAACAGACAGCTTGCAATACAACGGCGCTTAATAGCAGCCTACAAAGCATATCCGCCCAACGGGGGCTCGAACTCGGAACCTCTCGGTCTCTGTGTCAGATGTTATCCAATGCGCTATCGACCCCCCACTCTAATGTGGTAAACTCTGCAAACTACTAGTAGGCTAAATGTTGTATTGTATTGTATTCAAACATTTATAACTAGAATATCAGTCAGTATCAATATTAATTCATCCACTGCCTGTACTCTTATAGAGCCAGCGCCAAACCTCAACAAAGTTGGAGCGGGAAGCTAATCATTTTCGCCATGACATAGCGTCGTTAAACAGCAACTAAAGAACTATGATTATATTGACCAATTGCCTTTCAACAGCGTTAGGTGTCTTGCCATGGTGGCCTTTGATGTCATAAGATGTCGTAAAACTCGTGGAATCCATTTAATCGCCAGATGAAAACTGTAAAAATACATTATTAGGAGCTAAGGTCAGAGTCAAAGGTTCCGGCAGCCACAATGATATCGTTAAACACAAAATAATTAAATGACCTCATTAGACACCTTTAAAACGCTTTCGAACAACGCTATATATATTTGTCAACCGCGTTCGAACTTAAGTTAATACACAATCGGTCCAGAAGTTCCTATACGGCTCTAACAGCCATAATAATGGCAAACGACTGCAAACTACTAATAGGACATCAGTCAGTATCAATATTGACTCATCCGCTGTCTGTACTGTAGCAGTGCCAGTCCCAAGCCTGAAGAAATGAGGAGGACGACGCTAATGATCTTTGTTATGACACAGTGTCGTTAAACAGCAACCAGCCAAAAAGGAAATATCCAATGCTATATTTGGAGCGAGGGCTTTTTCACGACGTCAACAGTCTTGGCAGCCGTAAGATATCTTTAAACGCGATATACTAATACTCGTTAATAATCATTACGTAGAGTCAAAATTGTACAAAACTTAGGTATCTACTTAAACGACCTTGATGAACGAACACAATTACATTATAAATTGCTCAAACCCTTGTATTGTTTGGTCGAGTGGTGCCGGTCCGAAGCCTGGATGAAGGAGGAGGGCGAAGCTAATTGTCATCGCTTTGACACAGCGTCATGCACACAGAAATTACATACAATCGCAAACGTTATTCAGCAACCTTCCTTCAAGTGATGAGGTTGACATAAACTCAGAATTACAGCTAATATTGTATTGTATTTAAACACCTTTAAATTGTTTCTATGCGATGCTATATAGTGAACTGCGCTAACACTAATACCAAACTCCGTGATGATCTTTGACTTTGTTATCACACAGTGTGTTTAAACTGAAACTACTAGTACTACCAAACTCCGCCACTGATAGCACTCGGTCAGTGCCAGTCCAAAGCCTGGATAAAGAAGGAGGGCGACGCTAATTGTCTTTGTTACCACACAGTGGTCGTTAAACAGTAAACAGGCAAGCAAACTTCACCATTGCTCGTACTCTGGCAGTGCCATTCCCAAGCCTGGATAAAGGAGGAGGGCGACGCTAATGATCTCTGTTGTCACAGTGTCGTTAAACTGAAACCACTATTACCATTAACGTGAATGCCGTAAACACTGTCACTACCCCACTGGTGGTAGTGCCAGTCACAAACCTTTATAAAGGAGGTGGACAACGTTAATTATCTTCGTTGTGACGCAGCGTCGTTAAACAGCAGCTACACACAAAGGCTGTTCCAAACCAATTGTATACTATATCGTTCGCGGGTGACAAGGTAAGTTGACGACCGAGGAAGTCGCTAGATGTCGTTAAGCACTTACAACCACAACTGCAGCTAATTTATTTTACGCTGCATTTCAACACCTTTAAATCATTTCTTTCTTACGCTATATATACCGTCGCCAAGTTAATTTAGTCTGATTATGTCATTCACCTTGAGAGTACTGTTGTATTATGCCCAATGAGATATATTATTGACGCTAGAGGGAACATGACGTATATTCCCTTAGCATATATTTGAATCCACAATCATAGATATAATAACACCTTAAAGAGAGTTCGGCAGTTAATGGAAATTGAAATGACGCGGCGTTTGATTGGTTGAAATTCGATCGTTTCGCCATTTTGTATACCGTTAGTTATATATATATTCGTTTAATTGAGAAAACAATCTGACAAAAACGCAGAAATGCTAACATGAGTGATAAAGAATAATTAAAGTTCATTAGAATATTTTAGAATAAACTAGTAAATATTTTTATATAATGATCTGGGAATAAATTGAGAGTTGTCCTTGGGTGGGAGAGTATGGTTGTGTGCTCTAGGTCTTAATTGGTAAGATGAGAGGGGTCGGAGTGGAGGTAGGAGTTGGTGAGGTACATGCTTGGGGTTGTGTAAAATGGAGAAAATGAGTTTCGCATCAGCTATATTGGCAAGTTCAGAGACTGTTGGAAAGGATTGCTCTAGGTAACCTAGGCGTTTGGCTCTTTTTAGGAGTTTTCCAGACGTTCTTTATCGGAAGCCAGGGTGAGACCCCACCAGGATGGGGAGGCATATAGCAGTTTAGCAACAGTAGTGGCTTTGGTTACATTATGGATGGATGAGGAAGAAAGGCCATGGGTTTTGAGTTTTCTGATGGCATAAAAAGAGGAGGAGCAAGTTGCTGTGAGGTGGTCTATATGGGCTGTGAGTTTTAGATTATCTTGAAGGATAACACCCAGTATCTTCAAAGTTTTAACTCTGGTAATATTAGGTAATGGAGGAGGAGGGTCAAATTGGTGTCGAGGGCGGAAAATGATCATTTCTTTAGATTTAGAGCTATTTAAGGTAAGGTTATTGGCAAAAGCCCAGGTAGAGATTACATGCAGTTCTGATGGAATAGTATGAGCTTGAGAGGATCCAGTAATGAGGTAAGTGTCATCAGCAAATTTGCACATAAGATTAAGGGGCTGAGCAGGGTGCAGGTCTGAACCAGTAATGGAGAAGTTGGTAGGACCCAAGACAGAGCCTTGAACTATACTAGCATTGATTTTGAGTAGAGATGAAGAGTGACCTTTGAATATAGTGAGGTGTGAGCGTTCTAAATGATATTCAACTAGCCAGTTATAGATTTGGTCTGGGATATCAAGAGTGGAGATTTTGTCAAATAGGGCAGAGTGCTTAACAGAGTCAAATGCTTTGGAAAAGTCAAGGGAGATTATTGAGTCATATTCGTTGGTTTTCAGGAGGATTTGTGTATGCTGTATGATAGATATTATGGATGCAGAGGTGGAACCAGTTGACCCTTAGGCTATACAGTAATTACAGGTAACGGTATGCCGTTATGAATCGGTGGCTTCAAACACAGACAGTAGATGCTCGCCTCTAGTGATATATTTATATATTATACATCTCTATGATTATGCCCAACGAACAGTGAATACACGTTCAACATTACTTCTGTCGACGTCAACGGCCTTTGTTGCCGTAAGATGTCGTTAAACTCTGGGTCCATCCATTCAATCAGATAATATGTTCGATGTTCGAATTACGTCAACGACCTTTGATGTCATGTGATAACGTTAAACCTTGGAATAAAAAAATTAATCGTATAGTTCGTCGGCAAAAATATATTATGCTCTTGAATTCATGGAAAAGTATAAAAGATATTATGGAAATATTCACTGATGGTTCTCAAACAGAGAACGGCCAATCGGGATCGACCTATTACATCACTGAACTAAAATGGAGAGCTCAGAATTACTGATCACTCGTCAGTTTTTACCGCAGAACTAGTAGCAACAGAACAAGCTCTAAATGGATGAATCTCTAAACAGATTAATGAACCAGTTGTTATCTTTACTGACTCTTTACTACACTTAAGCAGTGTAGAAGCCATACAGTGTCCCAATTGGACTCCAAACCACACCTGGCCCTTCGCATTATAAAATTATAAAAACTTTATGTCTACAAAACTGCACTGTGGTCTTTGCATGGATACCAAGCCATGTAGGCATCTCTCGGATTGAAATAGCCGACTCATTACAGTATATAAGGAAACAACTTCACACCCTACTGTTAACCTTGAGCCAATTTTATTGTAGAACTGACTATTGATGTTGCGCTATTTACGGAATCGATTTTTTGCGACTTTCAGACTTTTCCGATACAATCGTGTCTCTTTAACTCGGAAATTCCACCGGTAAGTGCCAATTATGTGAGCGTTGGTGGTCAAACTTATCAGAGAACAGATAGAACAGGAAATGATTCAGTGGCAAAAATTATAATTCGGTGTTATTTTAAAATCTTATTAAATTTGGATTTGAGTTTCTGAGAGAAATAACGTGTGTATAGCGGCGATCGTACGTATGTATGTAAATATTTGCATAGCACCTGTTGTGGACCAAAGTCACAAAAATGCGACTGTCTTATATATACTCATTGGTTCATTACTTACTTACGCTCTTCTTTGATTACAGCTTGAAAGTTGTAATTATAGCAAAGTTGTTTCTTTGCAATATCGGATTTTGATCAGGATTACCCAATGCTAATCGTTTTCGGCAGCGGTGTCAGGGCAGTAATTTGGCTGGAGATTTCTGCTCTGCGTGAGCCCCTTATAGCCATCTCAGCTTCTTCTTCTTCTTCTGGTTCTCTGCCTCTTAGTTTGTAAAGTTATCGTTAAACTATTGGATCCAATGCAATTACTTTTGAAAATGTGCCGAATATTGAGATAGACCACGGAATTTGCGGTCACAACACGCCGTGTAACACTCGAATATTTTTGCGTTCTGCTTAGACACCTTTAAATTATTTCTCTTACGCGTTATATAGTCTGCAAGTTTGCGTTACGAACTTGTATTATTTATTAAACCTGTATCTTCTTCTTGTTCTGGTTCTCTGGCTCTTAGGCACTGTAATGTTCAAATGTCCGACGTAGGCACTCCTTTCGTTGTTAAGCTTTCGTTATCCATCTGTCATCATCCAATCCAGCATCATCTGTCTTGGTCTTCCTCTTGTCCTCCTCCACTCCATTTGTCCTTCAATGACTGTTCTTAGTGAGTTTCCTCTCAGCCTGTATCCGATCCATTTCCTTTGTCTCTCTTTTATTCATTCATTCATTCATTAATTCATTACGAAGATTTATATAGCGCCCCTTCGGAGGTTACTACTCAGGAGCGCTCCCGACCCCAGCACGATTATTGTGGGCATCAGGCCTCTTTCTTCTCCAATTCTTCCCATCACTTCTTCATTTGTATCACGTTCTGCCCAGCTGAATTTCTCCATTTTTTCCATGTCCACATTTAATCTCAGCTACAATGAGAATGCACTGTCGATGCCTCGGGGGAGCTAAGACGGTGAGGAACAGTACTGGTCACCCGACTTGTATGCCGAGGCTGAGAAAATGAAGTCGCTAAAGAGTTCATACCCACAGCTGTCCCAGAGCTATATACTTTATACCCAGATCCTTATAATTATTAAAATACTTACTAGTGTATTTTAAAATTTTCTAATTGCTTTAAATTATCCATTATCACTGATATTAGCATTTCTGCGTTTTTGTCAGATTGTTTTATCAATAAATCGAATAGAGCTGAGCTAGCTTAATGGGTCGCTATTGTTCTCCTATATAGAGCGAGTGAAAACTTTTAAAAGGTGTGCAAGCGACTGATATTCTTTTCTTAAGTTGATGAATTGCTAATTATTTGAGCGGCGTTATAGAAGTCATTAACTTATATCACATTGCATTACATTAGTGGTATATATGCCATGGTCGAGTGGTTAGCGTGCTGACAATCAAGCGAGAGGTTGGTGGTTCAAATCCCAGTCAGGGCAGAAGCATGTTTACTTCGATTTCTTCGGCTCCACATGCGCCCCTAGCCAATCCCGTTATAACGTGTACATTGATCGTACACTGTCAGTGCTTTAATCACTTTTGTTTTAAGTTCTTGTTTTAATATATGCACCAAATATCTGTCTGTTTTCTTTAGCCTTTGCACAAGTGCATGAATGAATCTATCGCCTACAAGGACGAACCACCTCGCGGGTAATTAAATATGATAACTAGGATCTTATAAATATGCCGCTTCGACACCTGTAAAACAGGATTAATCTATGCTATATAAATTCAACTCGAGGATGGATCAAAATTTTAACTACATCAGTACCCTACCTGTGGTAGTGCCAGTCCTAAGCCTGGGAACGCTCTAATCATCTATGTTATCGTTAAACAGCGACTAACCAACCAACCAAAATTTAGCGAAATGTTATAGCAACAAAGGCCGTTGACGTCGATAGAAATTATTTTGTCTCAATACAGCAGTATATACACTGTGTCCACGATAAAGTAGAACACTAGACTTTGTTAAATATCTTGGTCAATTGTACCTATATATAGGTACTAAATTTGGTGCACATGAACTTCAGTCTATTCTATCTATACCCTGCAAATTTTATTACAATAATTATTGCTGCAACGGTTACGAGGAAATACCCTTATGAAATTGGGTGTTTCAGGAACCAAGTTACCAACACGTAAAACGCATAGAATGACGTTATTTTTCTGGCTACCGCAGGAATAGGCTGTTGTTTATAAGCGTAATTTTTGGAAACAGTTACACTACGAGACCTGTTTTACGTAACAGTAGTTGGTTGTAAAGAAATGGTTTTCAGTGCAGAGGACAAGATTTTAATCAAGGAGTTGAGAGAGACGAAGGGGTATGGCGTAAGGAGACTCATTACAGAATTTCCAATGAAAAATTGGTCCCTAGCTGGTGTCAGCAAGCTGTTAAAAAGATTTCCACAACAGGATCAGTTGCAAGGAAACCAGGAGATCGGGCGTTACGAACGCAAACAAATATCAGCGCTGTCGAAGAACTGGTGCTGAGTCAGGATGATCAGCCGCACACGCATCTGTCGATGCGTTTTACGTGTTGGTAACTTGGTTCCTGAACCACCCAATTTCATAAGGGTATATCCTCGTAACCGTTGCATCAATTGTAATAAAATTTGCATGGTTTAGATAGAATAGACTGAAGTTCATGTGCACCAAATTTAGTACCTATATAGGTACAATAAATTATTGACCAAGATGATCAGCCGCGCACGCATCTGTCGATGCGTTTTACGTGTTGGTAAATTGGTTCCTGAACCACCCTACTTCATAAGGGTATTTACTCGTAACCGTTGCAGCAATTGTAATAAAATTTGCAGGGTATAGATAGAATAGACTGAAGTTCATGTGCACCAAATTTAGTACCTATATAGGTACAATTGACCAAGATATTTCACAAAGTCTAGTGTTCTACTTTATCGTGGACACAGTGTAGAAACCACTGTATTATTTAGTGTTTAGCGACACCTTATAAATAGTTATGTCTCCCTCCAGCTGTCTAAATTTCGTCCTATCCAATCACTCCTAATGGAAACCTGAGTAGTAGTAGTTTCAGTCAACGACACTGTGTGATAACAAAGATCATTAGTGTCGCCCTCCTCCTTTATCCAGACTTGGGACTGGCACTGTTAGAGTACAAACAGTGGTGGAGTTAACAAACAGTGGCGGAGTTGTCCTATGCCTACAGGGTGGCTCAAAATAAAATGTCCCACCGGATAAAATGCAATTTCTCCGCAACCAATTGAGATTTTTATACCAAACTTTCACCATTTACAGAGGAATGATTTTCCAACAATCCATGAACATTTTACTAAATAATTTCCATAACTTCAAAAGTTACAGCTGTTTTAATATTAAATTTTATTTTTTCAAATTTCCGCAGATGAACGGTCCAATAATGGTTATTTCTGTAAGATTTTTTCACAGAGAAATTGTTTTGTAACACCCAAATAATCATGACGTCATATGACTTCATTACAAGTTGTAAAGAAAGAATTTATGAAGCAAACAGTTAATAGTTGCAGATATTTTAAAATAATATTAAGCGCTCAATTTGTTAATCTTTTACTGACGGTGCGCCTGCTCACACGGCAAGGTTGGCTCAAGGCTTCATTGCCACCAACTGCAGTGAATTCATTGGCAAAGATGAATGGCCACCAAACTCTCCAGACCTTAGCCCTCTTGATTATCACGTCTGGGGAGCTATGCTTGAACGTTACAAGACATTTCATCCGAAGCCGAAGAACATTGACGAGCTGAAAAAGTCTTGCAGCTAATATGGAATCAGCTGCCGCAGGACTCAATCAACAAGGTCATACTGAGCTTCACAAAAAGACTTCGAGCTTGTGTGAGAGCTAGGGGTGGACACTTCGAACATGCCTTGAGATAAACTGCTCAACAGATTCTGATTTCGTAATGAAAGACGATTTTATTTGACATTGAAAATTGTAAATAACTGTCAATTTTTCTTCGGAAATGTGAAAAAATAAAATTTAATATTAAAACAGCTGTAACTTTTGAAGTTATGGAAATTATTTAGTAACATTTTCATGGATTGTTGAAAAATCATTCCTCTGTAAATGGTGAAAGTTTGGTATAAAAATCTCAATTGGTTGCGGAGAAATTGCATTTTATCCGGTGGGACATTTTATTTTGAGCCACCCTGTATATGGCATTACAGCATACGTCTTCGAGGTAAGTAAGTAAGTAAGTAAGAATATACTTTATTGAGAAGCACTAGCAAACGCACAGCACTGTACATGGCAAGATTAATACATTCAAACAAAACAAACAAATTTATATATACATGGAAAGAATTAAATGGGAGAAGTTATTGTATATCAGGGGAACCTAGGAGAGGAAGACACCGCTCTAACCAATTGGTAGTAAAACCAGCGGCTAGTAGTAGTAAACTAATCTAGTGATGTGAAATGATTTTTACCGGTAAAAAAAGGCGGATTTTTTACCGGTAAAAAATCCGCATTATATTTTACCGTGGTAAAAAATGGTAAAATATGGTAAAAATGATTAAAATGATAAATGCTTAAAGTTTTATATCTTTTCACTTAGGGCCAATTAAATAACATAAATAATATTACTAGTATCAATATTCACTTAAGGTTTTCAATATCAGCTTCATTCACAAGATTGTAGCAACTGATCATAGGCTTGGTACTTGTTGCTCAGATATATATGCGCTTTGCTATGTAAAATTCTGTCTTTCTTTCTGTTCATGGGCTCATCACCCATTGACAAATAATGTAGGATGATTGCTGAATTTTGTTGAAATAATACTTGGTTAGTTCTTCCAAAATTTCAACTAGTTTACATGCACCATTTTCTGTAGCAGAAATCTACCTATGAAATCTCCCAGCAAGTGGCAAGTAATATTAGGCTACTGTAGGGCCTAATAGACAGCTACTGGAGCCTACATATCTTCTTTTTCTCTACATTCTACCTATTAGAACTGATAAGTTGTAGCTTTTTAAAGTGAATGAGACCTGATATATAGGCCTACCAAATATCAGAGACGTTTTAGTTTTCATCTGGGCTGAATCACTTACAACAATTATTGCAATTTTTACAGTGGACGAAAACTCACTTTGTAATAAAAATGTGTTTTTTCTCAAACTATCTATTTAGCAATTCAATAGAACTACTGAGGCATTTCAATATTTGTCTGTAACTGATAAATGGCTAAACACATCGTTGGGGAACATAACCAAGATATTACATCACTTAAATCATTTTTTACCATTTTTTACCATATTTTACCAATTTTACCGGTAAAAAATCCGGATTTTTTTTACCGCAGAAATATTTTACCGGTAAATTTACATCACTAAACTAATCCATTGTTTAACGACATCCTATACCTACAAAGACCGTTGAAGTTCTTGAAGTTCACTGACATAGGCTAGTTAAGTTCATTTTCATGTAACTTTCGTCCATCAGTTTCATTTCGGCTGCTTTGGTCGTTGTTTGAGTGTCTGGCAGGTTGTTGAGATGGCGATGTTTGGAAGGTGGTTGGTGTCGAACAGTGATATTTTCGTTAACGAAAACGAAAATTAGAAGTAGAAATAAACGATTTCGTTAACGAAAACTAAAATTAAAATTAGTAATTATTTTAGCTTTAAAAGCAAAATTAGGAATTAAATTATAAATTATTAGCTGAACTAAAATAATGATTGAAAGAAATTAGGAATTATTTTATAACTAAAATCATTTTAATTCTTGTGGTGCTTAAGTTGAAGTGAAGGCGCCTAAAATCGCATGCGATCCAAACACATAGGCTAATCTACTGCAAAAAACTCCGTTTGAGATGAAGGCGCAGCGCATACCATTTTCGATGTAATAATACTATTTTGGTCTTCGCAGTCTAATACTTCTAATTTTAGTTTTCGTTAATGAAAATATCACTGGTATACAGTATTTGTATATTACTTTTTCACACAGGCCCATCTTGAGTAACTACCCCTGCTCCTCAAAGTGCTTCTGAATCGTTGCTTCGAGTCATCGACTGCTTACGAACTACGGCACTCAAATCTCTATTATTATTATTATTATTATTATTATTATTATTATTATTATTATTATTATTATTATTATTATCATTATTATTATTATTATTATTATTATTATTATTATTATTATTATTATTATAATCATTTTTCATTATAATGGCATAAGCTTCAGGATAAATAGGTCCCATTGAAAGTAAACTTTTAATGGTAAAACCTACATTCTTTTCGTTTTTTTATCTTAGTAATTGTGAAATGGCCGGGTTTTCTTCTAGGTAAGACACATCTACATTAAATTTGGACAGACATGAATTATATAGCACTGGAAGGAAACGATTTAAAGGTGTCTAAATGCAACATGATAATGACCGTAGTTTTGGGGTGTTAGCGACATCTCGTGGAGCTGTAATAATGCCAAAAATAATCTTTGTCGGCAGCAGCGGCCTATGTTGTCATTAGCTGCCGTTTAACTGTGGATTCAGCCAATCGAAGGGCAGTTGACATCGACCTCACTTTCGTTTATATAAAAAAAACGTTGGGAACTGTTCGAAAGAATTTCTGTCGACGTCAACGGCCTTTGTTGCCATAAGATATCGTTAAACTCTGGTTCACTTGTGAGGACTTCCTAAAATGCACTTTGTAAAGGTCCAGATGCATACTATGGACCCTATTCTTCTACCAACTCCCTTCAGCATTTACACTGGTTACCCATTCAGGCTCGGATATCCTTTAAAATCTGTCTTTTCATGTTCAAAAATAATGTCAGGTTCTGCTCCTCCTTACTTTTCATCTTTAGTCACACCATGTGCTGCTCTTGAATCAAGACGTGGATTGCGATCGGCTTCGAAAAGAGACTTCGTAATCAAAAGAACAAATCTACAATTTGAAACAGAATGTTTGAAGTAGCTGGTCAGTTGAATGGAACTCTTTACCAGAACTATCCGAAGATCATCCTCAATTAATATTTTTAAATCTAAACTTAAAACGTATCTCTTCTCTAAGAACTATGATAGTACTTAGAGAAGAGATACGATTTATTTACTAATCATAGTACTTAGAGAAGAGATACGTTTTAAGTTTAGATTTAAAAATATTAATTGAGGATGATCTTCGGATTAGTTCTGGTAGAGAGTTCCATTCAGCTGGACTCAGCTACTTCAAACATTCTGTACATTGTAACGCGTCCTTTGAGTAAGACTTTGTTTTATTAAGGCGCGTTATAAATGCAAGTTGTATTGTATTGTACTTCTCATACTAGTGCTAATTCCGAGCATGGAAGAATTGAGGACGACGTCATCGACCATTGGCAGCCGCACAGCCAAATTGTCGTTAAATACTAAAACCTACGGTTAATACCTAAATCCGTCACTGATTGTACTCTGTCAGTGCCAGTCCCAAGCCTGGATAAAGGAGGAGGGTGACGCTAATGGTCTTTGTTATCACACACAGAGTGTCGTTAAACTGAAACTACTACTACCTTGTGCAAATTTATACACCTTAATATAACTTTTTTTCAACATTATATAGTCGTCCACTTCATGTAGGCTAATTATTATTGGAATAGCAAATTGGTTTCTAGTTAGTATGAACTGAGATTGTCGTAAACGATAACGACGGCACAAGATGTTGTTAAACACTTAAATCTACTGATAATACTTTCTCAAATTTAGACACCTTTATATAACGGTTTTCTACATTATATAGTCGTCCATTTGATTTTATTGCTACAATAACAAGAACCTGGGTCATGAGCCTGAGATTATGCGCTGAGACTCTTTTAGCCGGTAATGGCAGTACAAGATGTCGTTAAATACTCAAATCTACTGCTAATACGCTATGAAAATTTAGACACCTTTACATGTACATAGTCGCTTTTCAATACTATAATAGTCGTATATTTCCTTTAATCACTAGAATAGTAGACACTGAGATTGCCGTAAACGGTAATGGCGGCACAAGATGTCGTTGAACAGATAAATTACGGCTCCTTTTTGTTCTCTTTCGACACCTTTAAACAGTTTCTTTCCAACGCCATATCATCATCATCATCATCATCATCATCATCATCATCATCATCATCATCATCATCATCATCCATCATCATCATCATCATCATCATCAGGATCCATGGGCCGAAAGCCCGTAGGTGTCCAATGCAAATTTCGTCATCCGTTTCCATAATCCTCTGTCTTGCGCCAATACACTCAAACTGTGTAGGTCTTGTTTGCACCAATCCCTGATGTCATCAGTCCATTCCCTGTTAGGTCTTCCTCTTCGTCCACTTCCATCCATCATTCCCATCACGACAGTTTTTATTTTTCTATTATTGTCCATTCTGCATATATTTCCAAACAGACCCAATTTCCTTCTCATTACTGAATGTAGGCTATTAGATCTTCCTTTATGTGTAATTTTCTTCGGACCTCCTTATTTGTCACCTTCATTGTCCAATTGAGGTGCAATATTCTTCTATAGCAATACATCTCAAAAGCCAGGATTTTACGCTATATAATTTATATAAAAGGGTTACGTATCCTTGAACTCCGCCACTGATCATACTCTGTCAGTGCCAGTCCCAAGCCTGGATAAAGGAGGAGGGAGACGCTAATAATCTTTGTTATCACACAGTGTCGTTAAACTTAAACTATACTACTATACTACTAGGTATCCTTGTAACTTCTTCTACTTGTGTCAGTGGTTCGCATCGACCGCTCTGGCCTATCTACGGAGAATACGTCTACGCTCCACCGCAGAGATGGGTTCATTCACTAGAGGTAGGTAGAGATAATTAAAATAACAGCAATAACAATAACAATATTAATTGTTACTACTACTACTATTGCTACTGCTATTGCTGCTGCTGCTGCTGCTGCTGCTGCTGCTGCTGCTGCTGCTGCTGCTGCTGCTGCTGCTGCTACTACTACTACTACTACTACTACTACTACTACTACTACTACTACTACTACTACTACTACTACTACTATTGCTACTGCTGATGATGTTGATGATGATTGTAATAATAATAATAATAACGATAGCATTAATATTGATAGTAATAAAGATAATAATGAAGTCATACTTTGATTGAGTCGCCTTGACGGTCTGTCATCTGACGCCTAATCGGTCGTATCCATTGGAAGCTCAAATTATAGATAAGCAATAGTTGAATATTTGTTGAATAGTTGAATATTTGCTCTTACGATTTCTAGTCTTGTCATGGTGATCTGTCATGATTGTGTATCATGCATCATGGTAATGTGTTATTGGATTATGTATCATAAAAATAATAATAATCTTCGTTTAATTTTAAACTGACACAACTCAGGATGATTACAAATCATAGTATGAACGGATGATCACAAGTTATTACAGGAGTCGAATTTAACTGTTTGGCAGTCATACAATTCTCCCATCACGTCCTACATCTAATTTTAACAACGCTATCTGGCGAATGAAAGGCTGAGTCGATCTTTTGGGCGGGTAGAGGGAAGCGATCCCGCTTCGGTGCGCTCTTCGTGCCAGAGTGTTACCATTACCCTAAACCCCCTCCCTCATGGTAATGTGTAATGTGTATCATGTGTGTCATGTATCATGGTAAACGTGTTCTGTTTGTTGAGTGTAGCATGGTGGACTTGTATTTCTCTATCATCCATGTGCTGATCCGGATCAAGTCCAGAGCCTCAAGGACATTGCCAGATCCTGTCTACGACGACATATTATAACACCCTACCGGAAACTGCCACGCAACCAGGTTACCACTTTATAATATAATATACTCAACCATTCTACAGTGTTTCTGCAATTTCATGATGTCTGAGTCGCAGCGTCGCATTAAGGATGGTGGGGCCTGCAAAATGACTCATTTTTAAGGTTACCGATACCTCATAAAAGTAATCACTTACCGATGTGCGTTGCCGATGTGCGCAAATAGTAGCTAGAGTAACGCGTTACAAGTAACGCAGTAACGCTCAACACTGCAGATAGGCCTATACGAGGAGAGATTTTCAGACTGAAATGAAGACGTGCAGAGAAAAAACGAGTAGGCCTACTATTCTGTATTGATATGTTTTGTAGCCGTTGGCTATTGTCAGCTATGGCTGCAAGATTACAATGAGTTTCGTTCACGACCCGACAGTTCGACTATTTATCAAGGTAGGACCTAATTCTTTATCAAGACTAACTCATCAACATCTTGCAATTGGCTTTGATTCAACCTCAGTCCATATAGATTGATTAAGCCTTTATTCTAAACCTTAAAACAGCCTGGTCTGTCACTTGCTGGAAAAATATTGCCACTGGCTCACCATTAAACAGGTTTTGAAATCCGTGATTAATTATTTATAATCCGATTAATTCCTTTTGTGTCAAATGTCTGTAGAAAAACGCTAGAAATCCACGGCGTGCATCGGAAGCCAACGTCTGGAAAGACGGACAGTTTTCCCACGGACTACTCGTTCCAGCCACCGTCGTTCCAGGTTCTGATGTCAAGGATTCACAACTCTGCCCCAGACAATCGATCATCTACTGAACATTACAAGTTCTCAACAACTTTTCCAAAATATAAAAAAATTAAGAAATTAAGCCTAAACGCTGTTGGGCCCTACTTGTATAATCTGGTCAGCATTTTCACCCTTTCGATTAAACTTGATTGACTTTAAAAAAGTTTTAAAACCTGCCAAAATAGTGCTAAAAATGCAGAATGGAATCTATAACCATTAAAATTTAGTGACTGTTGATAAAACTTCATTATTTAGGTTTCTATAGATTTCCATGGATGAGAAAATTTTATCTACGGCCATTTTATGGTTACTATGATATGTGGAGGGAACTAGGAGTAGAGGAAGCCAACAAAAGACATGGATGGTCCAGGATGGATAATATACGACAGGATCTGGAGAGAATGAAGATGAACATTGCAGAAGCAAAGGAAAAAATCAAGGACAGAGAACTCTGGAGACGACAAGTTGAGGACTCATCGTTGGTCTTGGCCTGACGGAGGAGAAACAAAGAAGAGATGATGAGTCTATGACTACAACTGTTTTAAAACAATTAAGTTTTTCGCACCATTGTTTGGGCCACAGCAAATCGCTTTCGAGGTCAAACTATTTGAATTGACCAATAATTTCATTACGCATAAGCCTACGAGAATCTCAGGAAAGGTTTTATCTCTGTCGACGTCAATACGCGCGGTTGCTTTTTGGCTAATTACATCTGGTAAATCGCTAAAGTAGAGTGAAGATCCTGATTTGGTGTTACAGCTATTAGGCCTATGTCTAATTTTTGTTTATGTAGGCCTATTAGGCCTATATGAAACTATAGAAGTTGTGTAATTTCTTTGAAAACTATTATAAACATCATAGTGTTCTAAAGAGTACGATTATATTTTTCAATTGTTTCAAGTGTCATTCTTATTACACGTTTACTGAGTTAATTCTGAGATCGCCATTTTCGTTGTTACAATACTTCTGCCAACATCTTGCTGTTAATTATATAAATTTGTTGCATGAAGTATTTGTAGAAATGTTCTAAGTATAGGCTGCGTGGTGATTGCGCTGTCATTTAACGAATACATTCAAACGAAACCATGATAAAAAAACGATGAACTTCCTCTTCTTCTATCGTCTTAAAAGCTAAGTGATCGCAGGGACCCATATGTCGTTGAAAATGGGCGGATTGACATATTGCTTATGTATATCATTGTACACAGACCGCACTAACGTCCCTTCCTGGCCTGGCCTGGCTAACTGGAATTGGCGTTCTGTTGAAGATAATTAAATAAGCCAAGGCCAACACGGTCTCTGGCCTTAAGACGCTGCTTATGTCATTGCCTGCATTTGCTAATTTATCTGTATTGCCTTCAATTCCTGTTTTCAGGAAATGATATAAGTTGTGTGTGTGTTCGGTTAATGGCAGACGTTTCACGGTGTTCATCTTACGTCACAGTTACGTGTGGCCGACTGGTTAGAGCGGTTGACCTGTAACGCGGAGAGTACGGGTTCGATACTAACATATCTCGTATGTTATTCCTGAACTCTTACTAAGCTATTATTATTTCATACTATAATATCTAGATGTATTTTTTTTCTATGTACACCTACAGCGTTATGTCTGTTGTTAACACAATAAACAAATATATAATGATACTCGTCCGGGGCGGTTACAGTGTGTAGGGACCTTGAGCAAGTCCTTCGCGCACAATTATTGCTCTGCAATATAACTGCATCTGCGCCATCGAGGCGTAAGCATTTCTGAGCTTGAGGCCAACTTAGGAAGAAGGACGATATCAACATGCAGTTGTATTGTATTGAAGTTCTTTAAGTGATCAGAATGACACTTCTTTAGACCACTCTACGTCGCACAGACCTTCGAACTGGCTTCGGCCAGCTATTTGTCAGAAGTCTCAATGGTGCGTGTCCTCTGAGAACGTAAACTCCGCCGCTGTCCGTAGCCTACTCTGGTAGTGTAATGTAAATCACTGTAATTTCTAAGCGCAACACAAAAGCCACGTCAGAGAGACAACACTTAACGCTTGCGCTATATAAAAGCAAGTCCGCAGCAGCCAATTTGTTTTGTCCGTTTCGGTATACCAGATGAGAATCTGTGGAGATCAAGCCGAGACGGCAGCGTGGTGCTACGGTGGAAATCCTTAGTAGTGCCAGTCCAAAGCCTGAATAAAGGAGGAGGGCGACGTACCTCAACGGCCCTGGCAGTCATAAGATGTCGTTAAACACTTGAAACTGCTTTAAACTACACGGGGCTTGAGGATGACAGTGTTTAATCTATCCCCTTGCTGTCAAATCGAGGGTTCTCGAAGATCAAACATATTTGAAAACTTGACAACCGGGGGGGGGAGTAACGACGATGAATTTTCAAGGGGGCGTAGTAACGAGAGTTTTCCAACTAAAATTTCCCCTCCTCCATCCACCCTGACCACGGGGGTAGATGATAAATCCTGGGGAATTATCCCTAAATTTCACACTTTCTGTACGAAATTATATGTCTTTAATTTTTTCTGGGCGGGAAATTCGAACACTTGGGGGAACTTTCCCAAGAGACGTCTAGATTAAACACTGGAGGATGATGGTTAGCATAGATGATACCGATCGTGGCTTATTTCGAAGATCTGCATCTCAGGCTAGCCCCGTCCGTACACGGGGACTTTACATGCCGTGGCACCCATTCAAACGTGCAGCAGAGGTGGAGTATATCTCACCCGATCAATTCATTATAATGAGCAGGGTCGAGGCCATACAGTCGATATAGCAAAACGTGCACTCTTACATTTGAATGATTATCATGGGCCACACTCGAAGTTAGCACAACGACATTTGAACTTGCAGCCAGAAAGGAAAGATGGTCTTATTGGTGATCTATGTTCTGATGATCAGTCAAAATCTATGAGAAAGATGCCTTCACCTCAGGACTATGCGTCTAATCAAGTGAAATATTTGGTGAAATATTTTATTTTCAATGGGAAATGTCTGAACCAGTGAGGAAATACATTTGAGAAGAGTTAAATGTTTAGCGAAAATGTCTCTTCCCTGGGAGATTGTTATTGTATTTAATAACTTCTATAGCGCCTGTATCTAACGCACCAACGCCAAGTCGCAATCAGATCACTATTCAGAAGATCAATCCAAACATCCAGACGATCTTCCAGGACATTAAAGTCTAAACCAGAGTAAGGAAGTTCAATGGGTAGATGTGAAATGTTTGGGAGAAAATGTAACTGAGCTGGGAGAATATCTGACCGAGTGTCGAACGTTACACTTTCCCCTCCAAACTTCCCTGAACAGGAGAAGCGACTACAGCGCTGTCACTATCCAATGACCCAGTTACAAGATAACTGCCACCGTAAATTTTATGCTTTGATCTACATCCTATTGGAAGGTAATCTCGGACAATCGGTGTGTATGCCTGCTAGCATATATATTATGTGTCTTTGTATGCGTGCTTGTTTCTGTAGATACAATTGTAATTACTAACACACGCGGACCTTACATCGCACAATAGCCGTTGATTAATTTTGCAGAAATTAATCAGGATCTGAAATTGTTGATTTTCCCCGAGCGACTCGTGACAGTAAACGCGACTTATACACGAGTTATTATCGTATAACACGCATCCACACATGTGACTGACGTTCACGCTAATATTCTATGCACGTTTCTTAAAATATAGTAATATAAGCTTGATACATATAAATCAGTACCGTAGGCTAATATATTGCGTTCTACTTACACACCCACATGTATGTATATAAATATATACAATTATACAGCTAGTACATGAACAGATTACTAAAGTATATTATGTTTAAATACGCATATGTATTGTCTCAGTCTGTGTGTCTCTCAATGTCTGTCTCTATGTCTGTCTATCTGTCTCTGTGTCTCTCTCTTTTTTCTGTCTCTATCTCTCTGTACGTCTTCACTAATTTTTCTTTCGATATGCTATTGTCTGTGTAGTCATTTATCGTTTTATCGACCCATCCATCGTACACACATCTATCCATCTATCCATCCATCCATCCATCCATCCATCCATCCATCCATCCATCCATCCATCCATCCATCCATCCATCCATCCATCCATCCATCCATCAATCCATCCATCCATCCATCCATCCATCCATCCATCCATCCATCCATCCATCCATCCATCCATCCATCCATCCATCCATCCATCCATCCATCCATCCATCCATCCATCCATCCATCCATCCATCCACCATCCATCCATCCACTCATCCAACCATCCATCCACCTATCTCTCGACACATCCAGCCATATATTGATTATTCATTCGCTGTTTCATTTGCCTCCTCGTTTCCTTGTTTAGAACTCGATAAACGCAGATGGTTATAATTATGCAAGCCAATCCCTCCCATGTTGAGCTCAGCCTCGCTTTCCATAGTCATCTATGGATGCCTGTCAAAGTTCAAAGTCCCACCCATTCTGCCCATAATTGTTCAAACAACCTGCTTTCTGTTTCAGCTGAGAGCCAATATAATTATTTATCAATTAGCCAGCCCTGCACCCGAGGGCGACTTGCTTTCGTTTGATGCACACTAATGAATTATAGCGCAGTTTGCATCAATTACAGGGTAATTTCGGTTTAGCTGGTCTATCTCCATTTGGCCCACGAGGTTATATCTCTAGTATTATTAGCGCTTGCAGATAATGTCAGTCAGTACAGGTCTGCTTTAGTATAGGATATCATCGATAGCCAGCAAAACCGCTGTGGCTATATCCGTTTTGACCTCAACGGGACTTGTATCGCTGCATCTTACGGTCTTAGTAAAACTTTGCAGGTGCTCGCCACCACGTGTTCTGAAAGTAAACTCGAATCAAGTATTAATCAGAAGATTAAATTTTATTAATAGCATTCGGCTGCCTCGGCTTCAGAGGAGAAATTTGCAGTAAGGAAGCAAAGTTCCCCAAATGGTGACAAGCGATTATAATATTGAAAATTGCCAGTAGTAGGCCTACTTTTGTTCTGTTTGACGCCGCGCACGAAGTGAAATCCGAGAAAATTTATGGATTCAGCTATAAACAGTTTTTCCGACCGTTTGCGGAACAGCAATCTCTCGGTTTCTGATTCGTCAGTTCCTAGTTCTCCAATTTAGACCACTCATCTGTTCTCGAAATACGCCATAATATGACATAAGGTGGAACACCAAGTCAAGAGAAACGCTACAGTGGTGATCAGATTTGGACATCCGTCTGCTATATCTCTGGACAGCCGCTCTGAGACGATACAGCGCTCGTGGATAAGCTTGTGCCCTGGACTTAGTTTGAGAAATTTCCGAGTTTACAATCGGATTACATATAATCAACTCGATTATTGGTTTGCAGAATGTTTCTGCCAGTCCTCTCCCTCGCCGTATGATCTTTCCACCAACAGTTTAGGTCAGGATACTCATTATAGTTGAGCTAGGAACAGGGCGCAGGTGGAGCAGAAATCTCGAAATATATTTCTGCCCTGACGGGGTTTGAACCCGTGACCTCTCGTTGACAATCCAGCACAAAACCGGGAAGGAAGCATACTGATTTGCTGAATGGCAAGGGAGAGAATGACAGACCGGTTCGGTTCCAGCTACAGCGTCTCGGATCTGTTGAGATGGTCAGAGGAAGAGTACAGTACGCTGAGGTTCTCAGAACACTTCCGGTCCAGTCTTCCGGTTCTATGTCGGATCAGCGCAGGGTACTCGGGCAGGGATGAGGCCGCTCACACTCTCGGCCAGGATGAGGTGAGACTATTAGTAATCATCATCGTCATTGTCGTAGTATTCATCATAATCATAATCAATCATCATCATCATCCTCATCGTCGTCGCATCGTCATCATCATCATCATCATCATCATCATCATCATCATCATCATCATCATCATCATCATCATCATCATCATCATCATCATCATCATCATCATCATCATCATCATCATCATCATCATCATCATCATCATCATCATCATCATCATCATCATCATCATCATCATCATCATCATCATCATCATCATCATCATCATCATCATCATCATCATCATCATCATCATCATCATCATCATCATCATCATCATTCTTAACATTTTATATTACATTGTACTATTTTATTATGCTCTGCAATATTATGTTGTTTGTGTTATGACATGTTATGTTATTTCAAATCATCTTAGGTTTTGCTATATGCTATACCATAGTAATAATAATACTAATATCTTTTCTTTAATAAGCGCCTGACAAACGCACTGCGCTGTACATTTATATGTTATGCAATTGAAATCTTAACTACTAACAGAACAGACAGCCTGCAATACACGGCGCTAATAGCAGCCTACAAAGCATATCCGCCCAACGGGGCTCGAACTCGAGTACCTCCTTGCTCTCTGTGCCAGATGTTATCCAATGCGCTATCGGGCCCCCCCATAGGCCTACTATTTATGTATGTATGTATGCACGTACATACATACACTACTAACAATACATACATACATACATGCATACATAAATACATACCAGGGCTGCCGACAGAAATTCCGGGCCCCTAGGCAGCGCAGTCACGGGCCCCTAACTATCCTCAGACTTTATGAGAAAATTAAAAAAAATGAAATAATAATAGTGCGGGTATAGCCCTACAAAATTATATTTATATATGCAACTATTGTGGTTAACTAAGTTAAGTGTCCGTAATATTATATTTTAAAAGGCATAAATCATAAACTTTGTATAACTGATTATAATATTTTTCATATGTTGATTGCTGGGCCCAGCCCGGGCCCCTAAAAGTCTCCGGGCCCCTGGGTTTTTGCCCCCTTACGCCCTCTCGGCGGGCCTGCCTACTACTACTACTACTAGTTAAAATCGTCATCACATTAGTATTCAACTAGTCTGATTGGGTTGTTTGAATTATTGTATGTGTTTTCTGTGGTCTTCTGAAATTCCTCGTAGATGTTCTGGATCTTCGAGATCTACACCCAGCCAAGAGTGACTCTGGTCGATGAGTACGGGCGACAGATGAGCGTTCCTCTCGACTACAGACACAGATTCAATCTCATCGATGCACCAGATAAACCAGGCGAGCAACAAATACACTGGCCACACCACTGACTTCTATTGCGCCACTCTATCTATGGCGGCCGATCCTAAAATTGACATACGCTGTAACGATGAGAACAATGGCGCTGCAGAAGAAGTAGGAGAAGGAAAAGTGGAACAGAAGCAGCGAAAAAGATCAGGAAACAAAAGCGGTCGTAGTTGTAGCTGTTGTAGTAGTTGTTGTAGTAGTTGCTGCGTCTCCTACATAGGAACTCTTCACCTGCATTTTATACCTTTCTGAAAGATATTCTTTTCAGTCGTAGTTGGGTCAGGAGCGCCTCTGAGTAGATAATCTTGAAGGGGCGCTATATCAACTTTCTGTTGATCGATGATTGATTGAGTAGTAGTAGGGCCTACAGCAGATGTATTTTGTTTTGATTTTGTTGTGGTACACCTATTAGTAGGCCTTATAATAGTGGTAATAAAGTAGAAGTAGAAAGAACGAAGAAAGAATGATGATAACAACGATAATGGTGATGATGAAGATGATGATGATGATGATGATGATGATGATGATGATGATGATGATGATGATGATGATGATAGTGATGAAGGCGATTGAGATGCTGGTGATGATGACGATGACGGTGATGATGCTGTTGTTGTTGTTGTAGGTGAGTGTAAGTCTTCGCATACGTTGATCGATCTGATGGATTCTCTGGATCCTGGATCGACTCAGCTGATGATAGAGAACAACAAGCGCGTCTCCTTCGGACTGGGTGCCGATCGGAAGGAGATGGCCTCCCTCGGACCCTGTCGATTCAAGGAACGAAGGGACGTCGACTTCCTCATCGGATACCCACTCGTCGAAGGTAGAGCAACTACGACGACTACAGCCATCGGCACTTCATCATCATCATGTTGGCATCGTTATCATCATCATCATCATCATCATCATCATCATCATCATCATCATCATCATCATCATCATCATCATCACCATCATCATCATCATCATCATCATCATCATCATCATCATCATCATCATCATCATCATCATCATCATCATCATCATCATCATCATAGTAGTCGTTCTCGTATTTTTTTAACTTCTTTCGTTCCTTCTTGACCGACTGTTCGATCACCATCTAAGCTTTTTCTTTTGTTCGTGAGTATATTAAATCCTCATTGAAGGAATTTTCTCCGTCTTAGTACGGTAGTGATAAAAGTAAAATGGTAGTCATCGGCAACAACAAAATCCTTTTGCGACGACAAAGGTGGTGATGACGACGACGATGATGATGATGACCATGATGATGATGATTGTAGAGTTTCTCCATCCAGTTCCGGTGCTTCTTCCGACCTACGTTCCAGCCGAGTTGCGCGTTGCTCTTGGCTTCCAATACGGAACGACGGCCGAGTTCACCAAGTTCACGAGCGAAATGAAGAAGGCCGTCGCACGATTCGCCAAGCTGCCGGCAGAGATCTGTAACGGTGAGATACTGATCGATCGATTGATTGATCGATTGATAGGTAGATCGATTGCCTGATTGAATAACTGATTGATTGACTGACTGATTGATCGATAGATTTATTGAATGACTCATTGATAGATTGATTAGTTCAATCAATCATCGGAATTTATAAAACCCCCACAAGATATCTACTCAGAGGCGCTTCCGACCCAGGTCAGGCGGAAGAGAACAGTCTTGTGCAACTGATAGAATGGACGAGGAGACGCATTTCCAGGAGAAGACCGTTCCATGTTGTTCGACCGATCACGGAAAATGCCCGGCGCTGCAGAGTAGCTGTGCGAGCAAATGGAACAGCCCGATCTCCATGTGCAACGGAGCGGAGGCTGCGACCACTGCATTTTCGATTGAAGCGACCAATTATTATTGTAATCGGGATATCGTGATAATTACGTTGGAATTAAATGTAATTTCAAATTATTGGGGACATGGGAATGTAATTAAATGTGGCGGTTGGCTCACGCATCAGTTTAAAAATACGTAATTTAAACGATGGGAAAAGTCTCTGAATCTGTCTTTCTCATCACCAGTCTTCGTGAGTCTGAATGCTTCCTTCTTTTCTTCTAAGTCTATCCATTCGTCTTTCTTTCTCGTGCACCTGCTTCTCAGTCTCCGTCTGTATGTCCAAAAGTGGAAGGGTTGGTATTGGTGGTGTAATGATTTGATAATTGCATTTTCGTATGTATGTATGTATGTATGTATGTAGCTTAGTTTGTATGATGATTGTATGTGTGTATGCATGTATGTATGCATGTATTTAAAAATGTAATGTAAACGTAAAAGTCTCTGTCTGTCTGTCCGTCCGCCTGTCTGTCTGTTGTTCCGCCTGTCTGTCTGAATGTCTCGTGCACGCCTGTCCGCCTGTCTGTCCGTCCGTCCGTCCGCCTGTCTGTATGTATGTTGTGTATATATGTGTGTCTGTATGTCTGTCTGTCTGTCCGTCCGTCATTGTCAGCCTCTTCTTCCTGCTCAATTGGTTCACCCATTTACTCTGTTTTCGTTTTGTCTACAGACGTCATTGTCTTCAACGACGACCAATCTTCTTCCTCCGATTCAGACAGTCTCTACATAAACCCGAGAACCTCCTTCGAAGACCTCGAGGGTTGCGACGAACACCACATTTCCGGTCCGCCTCTGAGACACCCATCGAACGACGGCGCCTCGTCCGAACTCCTTCCGCAGAGACCGACCTCCGCCAAGCCGGTCATTCTGCGCCGAACGCCCGCCGGAAACAAGGACAAACCCTTTCCACTTCCGCCGATGCCCCGCCCTCTACCGCAGATCGAGACCGTTCCAGACAGGGAGGTCCTCATCAGGTACTTCAAGCACTACGACACAGGGAAGGGCAAGGTGGCGGGGGCGCCTCCGATACCACCCCGTCGTTCCACAGGGCCAGACTCGCCCTTCAACCAGCGTCGCCGCAAGCGAGAGAGCGACATCCAGGAAGAACTGGAAGCGGACGACGAGAATCTCGCTCCAGTTCCACCACCGCCGCCTCCACCGCTTCCCGGCTGCAGCGGCTGGACAGGCATCCGAGCATCACCAGAAAGACCTGACGGGGAGAAGGAGACGGGAGCGGTTGAGACGGCGGCTGGAATGGACAGCATCGGCCGACGGCGGAAGCAGTGGAAGAACGCCGCCGAGATTCCGCTGTACGTGTCCAGCTTTACGATCGACGAGCTGTGCTACTGTCTCCAGGCGTTGAACCTGGAGAAGTACGCGGAGAAGTTCGTCGAGAATCACGTCGACGGTGAACTTCTCGTCAGTCTCAACGAATCGATTCTCCGCTGGACATTCGACTTCTCAGAGTTCGATGCCATCAAATTGATGAAGTTCGCGCGAGACGGATGGAGACCACGCATTGGGACAAACCTCGCTACTCAGCAGCTGCACTGAATGACCCCGTATTCAATGTGGGCAAAGGTATGGGTAAACATCGAAGTATCTTCTGGTAACGGTCTTGGTTCCTCATGGGACAACCCAGGGCATTAAGACTTCCGGGGGCACTAACACCTAAGCAAAGCCAATTACCAAAGTACGGGTATCTGAACACAAAGTTCTACACGTACCTGTACATGATAAGTTATCTTTTTTCTAACGAAATTGGTTCCTCAATTAACATCTCTGGACATTGAGAATGCCGTGATCATGGACACCGTCACTTGTTCCTCAATCCTTGACCCCTCATTGGTTGTAATGTATGTCACAGTGGACAAACACGCTGACAAGTGAATAAGCTGGTGCCCTGGGCTTCCGCTAAGTTACGTGTTAGAAATTTGGAATTTACGATTACTGTTATGTTTCCGTGGACACCCTCATATATCCCATCGTCCGAGTCACACGTAAAATAACGGGAAAGTTTTGCAGAGTAGGCTATACGCTAGAAACCAGACACTATAGAAACAAAACAGAAAATGACGTTGATTACCAAGCGCCAACATTTAGGTCGAAATGAGCCATTTCAAAGGAGCCGCAACGCCAATTAACTACACAGTTGATTGGCTAGTTGCTATTTCGAAGACGCAGTTTCATAACAAATATTGTCAAATATGATTAGCGTCGCCCTCCTCCTTTATCCAGGCTTCGGACCGACGCTACCCGAATATGAGCAGTGGCGTTGTTCTTTACTAAACGGATGCTTTTAATAATCGGGACTTCGTGTGATGGGCCGATAAACAGTAGACCTTTGTTTGTACGGTTTTTGAACTAAAACGGAAGAGCACATGCGTCAACAAGACGCTTTACATAATAAACAATGCAACTGTCCAGCACTAATTATGCTTGACTCAACAACAATTAATTAATTAATTAATACAATTAATTAATTAATTAATTAATTAACAACCAATATGACACTGGCTATCTAACCTGGGAATCACCAAAGTTTCCTTGCCTTCTTAGAAGTATTTCGAAAGTTGAAGGTAACAGAGTCAGTAGAAATTCACGGAAAAAAGTTCAAAAGTCACGGTAGGCCTACGATTTTGTAAGAAAGGGCAAAAATCACGGCCAATTCACAGCATGAAATCTGGCTTTAAATGACTAAGATCCACACAAACAATAACGCCGCCTTCTTCATAATCATAAAATTTAATTTGCGATAAAACACCGAAATTGCGCAACATTACGCTAAAGAATCGAGAATAAACAAATGGTGGCCAACGACCAACCGGAAATATATGAGACAATAACGTCAACGTCATCGAGTGACGGTTTCACTTTGTTTTGATTGATTGTAGGCCTAATTTGTTAAGTTGCGAAACATAATATCAGTTCCTGACGTCGTGTTGCACTAATTTCACAAAATTTGCCCCAAATCACGACAATTCAGGGTATTTGGGGAGATTCACGCCATTCACGGCAAGTTGCGAAAATCACGGAATTCACGGCTTCCGTGACTTCGTGAATTTCTATTGACCCTAGCAACAGTAGGCCTAAATCACTGAATTCGACGGCTAACTTGGGGATATTCACGGCACTATCAGGGCATGGGCGAAAATCACGGAATTCACGGCATTTGGGGAAATTCACGGCATTCACAGCAAGTGGCGAAAATCACGGAATTTCATGTATTTTGTAATTTGAAATGACATTTCATACTCCAAATAATTTGTAACAGTTAGGCTACATTTTTCCAAGTTTATTTGCCCATCCCTCGTTTACGTTCCTTGGTTCACAACATTCTTATCAGCTTGGCAAAACCCGGTAGCCTATCGTAGGCTAATATTACTGTTGATTGCATGCGTGTGTGTTTTATCCAAAAGCGACATCTAACATTATTTATGCGGAGTGTAGGCTAAACACTGAAAACAATTGCCTTTTTCTATTCATGAGGTTATTATTGTTTACATTATTCTGTAATATCTTGAATATGTTGCCATAGTATAACAAAATGTCGTTATTCCTGATATTGCATTACTGCAAATGCCAATCAACAGAGTAAAAAACTGCTTAACATTGAATATATTATACATTGCTATTATTTTGTGTTGCATTTGCTTTGTGAGAATTACCATTTTTCTTCGATCGATGGAGGCAAGATTGGATCACAAAAGTCAGAGTTGTGTGGATAATATGTTATCTTTCCTCGAGTGTGTTTTTCTGTGAATTTGTTTAGGTGCTTTTGATAACTAAATCACAAACTGCAGCTTAGCGTAATAGCGTATGGATTCGTTTCCTGCAAAATGTCCGATCTGGAGTTCTGTACAAAATTCCTTGGTTGTTCTCCGTTAGCAACGGATCACAAAGTATCAAGTGCCAAACACTGTCCCTATTCATTTTGAGAGCTTTACACCAGCATCCCTGGCAGCATGCCTACACGGAGCCCATACAGGACATGTATTCTTATATATTCTAGAGATCATATGGATCCCATAGGCTATAGTAATCGTAATCGTAATCTCCAAACTTCTAAAGCGCCTCTCGAAAGCCAAGCGCAGGGCACCAGCTTATTCACGAGCGCTAAATGCCCATGGAAATGTACTTTGGATACCGCCTTTTCTAAACCTTATAAGTCCTCATATTATTCGCAAGATAGTGCACACGGACACGCATGAATAAACTTACCTATTATGGTATTATATTGACAGCATGCGCTAAGAATGTATGCATTGCAGAATTTATTTAGCGCTTCTTTTCTTGAATTTCACGTCGTTCAGTAACTAGCAGTTGTTTGTAGTCGTACAGAATCATAAATAAAAGTCATAAATATCCTATGAATCAAGTTTATGCATAATCATAAATTCATTAATACATGTGAAATGTTCACAGACATCATTTCATAATATGTAGATCTACGTTCTACGGTCTAAAAAACGAGCATAATACTTTAACAGAACTACTAATATACAGCTTAAAAATCTAATAATAGGAAATACCTGCTAATTGGAATTTTAAAAAAACTTAAATTTCTATATGTGAAGAGTTGTCCTTATAAATCTGTTAAACTTAAAACTGAAACCCTACAGCTAAAGCTAGGCCTACAATACGTAGGCTAATCGTTAGGCCCCCTATTCGTAAGTCAGAGGTCGCTTTAGATTATAAGACTTTCGCAATTATTAGGCTACCGTTGCTTTCAATCTCATTGAAATGCTGCTTAAAAGACATAACGGAAAGTTTTCCACATGCATTGTCAATTTCTAATGAGCTAGAGCGCGAAGGAATGTCGAAGCGATTCAAGAGCTTAGAGATGCTAACATCAAAGATCTTAGAGTCGCAGATCATAGAGATTATTTTAATATAATTTATTATCCAAGAGCCAGAATCCTATGTAATGGGCGGGGTTTAGAACGTGTGATTGACATGTCAGACGTTGTTAACGGCGTCCGTTTCTTCTTCCTCTGTTCGCATTGGCAACTAAATAAAAAAAACACAAAGGAAAAGTTATGATTTTCGCGTTAAGCTACTTTCCATTGTCAAAGATTACGTCATAATTACGTCACGCAAGTATTTTCACTTTCCATTAATATATTTCTAAATGTTTTCATAAAATTATGTGAAAACGTCTACGAATTTCCGGACTAGGCCTATGTAGGCCTATTGTTACTCAGCAGTTTCTCTCTACAAAAGACTTTATATAGAAATAATTCATACTAGTTTCTGCCTTTGGGCGTAATAAAGTACTGATAATATAATATTCATAGAGCACAAAATTATTACAACTAAAATAGTCGTAGGCCTATAGATGCATTGAAAATAAAAATTTAATTAAATATAAACTTCGACCTGTGGAAAACGCTAAGCGGTGAATGCCAAACAATTTCCATGTCAACATTATAAGTTGGCTAGGCTACTAATCAGTGTAGCCTTATAAGGGTATGTCGATTAATCTGACGAGAAATGTAAGAAAAATTGATAAGGGCCTACTAACCTGCTCTGTAGAGTTTCCTTGCATCGAACTCCCTGAAATATTACATATAAATGTGCATGCAGTTACACATTATTGTATTGTAGGCCTATTTGACCATTTATAAAGCGTTTCTTATCGCAGATGCTTTTCAGAAGCGCTCCCAGTGCGAGGTACTTCGAGAAAAAAGGTGAGAGAAAGAGGTAGAGTCTATTTTGAGCTCTTGCTTAGTCAATCTCTCGTCACTTGTATATAATCTAGTGTAGTCGCGACTATGCATTTGCTACGGCCTACGAGTACTTTTCTACAGGCAGTGTTTCCGACTTTCCGTTAACGCCCAACTGTTTTACGTCCGTAAAAACGTCCAAAACGTTAAATTTTTCTGTGATAAGCAGGGAACTACGTCCAAAAATATTCTAGGTCAGGGCATAAATACGTCCTCCTTTTGGACTCTAACGGAAACACTGAAGAATACAGGGCTAAGTCATTTCAAACCATCCAAGCAGGACACATCCTAAGGTGGTGACTGGTGAATCTCCAAATTTTGCAAAGCTAAAACTTAAGTTTTCTGGGATAGTATAATATAACTGATACTCGCTCTCCGTTATTCGCATACAAAAATGCATGAAACATGATGCACATCGCCGATCATTGCAACCATAGATAGGCCCTATATATTTTAGGCTAGGTGACTGGTCTTCTACTTTCGTAGTGACAGAAAGTTTAAATGGCGGATCTCGACTAGGCTAACAGGTTCGGAAGTTCCGGGTTTCAATCGAGACCTGTTGTGTCCCGCGCTTAATTCTGTTTGACGATGAAAGCACACAGGCTCATAGCGAGATTTAAATTCAAGAGGAGGCAACTTCACAGACCATTGGCAAAATCCTGGTCATTGGGGTCATTAGTCAATCGAAGTTCCAGTATATAAAAAAGCAAGAGGAGGCAACTGCCTCCTCGTGCCTCAATGTAGCTACGCCTATGCGAGCACATCGATCGTACTTTCCCGTGCATTCATTGGACCGTTCTCCTTGAACAGTCGTCCATTAAACTGAGCCTACGAATTTTATCTCATAGAAACATAAGCTTACATACATGCAGACATACATACATACGTACATACATACTTATTATATACATACATACATACATGCATGCCTACATAATCAGGGCCGTAAATCCCGGGGAGGGAAAGGAGGGAATTCCCTCCCCACTTTTAAGCCTGGGGAGGGAACGTGAAGGAATTCCCTCCCCACAAATTCGTCTAAGCTGTGCCATAAATTTATATTACGGTCACCAACCAAGATCGACGACTGCCAAGTTTTGTAGGATAATTTACTGCGGGAACATAGATAATGTAGGAAACCTTACTCTTTCGGCTTGAAAGCTATAACAGGTGTGAATGTGTGAATGTGGCTGCTGAAGATAGATTTCCTTCTTAATTCAGAGCTGGCAGAACTTATGTTGTGACAAGCGGTCAAGCCCAACGCATCACCCTACAAGACGTACAGAGCAGCTCTGAGAGCAGTGTGTTCGGAGACAGGACGACAAATTATGAAGACAGCTGTGATATATATATATATATATATATATATATATATATATATATATATATATATTCAGAGTGTGAACTTTCAGGGTGGGAGGAATCATGGCGCTGGAAACCTCATCTCTGTGCCTGAATGAAACCTACCACATGTAAAGTTGGGTGTCGAAAGATAGATTATGGTCCACGGTAAATTCAAAGCGCGAGGAATTTTGAAGTGACATTAGCAATATGTTATCTTGCGGAGCGTCGTCGGATATAGAAATTAGAGACGGGCAGCAAATTCCTAATTGTGATCATGTTGTGTGTGTGTGTGTGTGCGCGCGTGTGTGTGTGAGTGAGAGAGACGACAGACAGATTGAAATAGCGACAGAGAGAGTATATGTATATATATATTATTATTATAATATATACATTATATATACATGTAGATGTACGTAAATGCATAGTATTCCGTGTGTGGGCTTTTCAGAGTTTTCAGTTAATCTGGAGACCCCATTCGAGTGTAATACAGATCTCAGGATTATAAGTAAATTTTAAATAGATCTAAATAAAATTGATAAATAAAGCTGTCGTTTTTAAGTCACCAGCTGCAAAGTGTGATGGTAAGTACAAGTTCACACTACTCTCACTTCTGAGACTGCATTTCATATTTATAAACAAATTAAGCAATTTGCCATAACCTAAACACCACGGTATGTGCATCAGAAAATTTATAAACAGCATTATATCTATAGATGCCTAAGTTCCTGTAAATTTATTTTCTTCTACGCAAAAAAATCATTTTGGTCGCAGTGTATACTTGTAATCGCAAATGTAATCCTAATTTATAGATTTCTTTAGCGACCAAAAAAGCTACGTCACGGGAACCAGCTTATTCACAGGCGCTCAGTCAAAATAAAATACATAAACAACATCGATAGGCAGAGGATCAAAATCCACCAGTGGTGGTATACAAAATGACAAAAATATTGTTCTACATTATATCGGAATTAATGTATAATTTTATCCGCCTTCGGTCTGTACTTGGTTGAGGTTGGCTGACACAACTTTTAAACACTTTACGGGCCATTGGAGAGCGAGACAGACAGACAGACAGACAGACAAGACAAACAGATAGAGAGCGTGTGTGTGCGTGCCTGTGTGTGTGTGTGTGTGTGTGTGTGAGAAAGAGAGACAGAGGCAGAGACAGACAGAGACAGAGGGAGACCTGTATAGTGTAGGCCTATACTGCCACAATCAGACTTAAGTTTATCATTCGGCTCAATATTTGGTTATTTTGTAGCGCGCGCTCTTATCTTTTGCATGATTACCATTAAAACGTTACAATTTTGGGTGCAGCCTGTGCAGGTGATATAAACAGGCCTACGTCTTTAAAGAATAAAGAATAAAGATTTGCAGGACATAAGATTAGAATCGAGTAAGATGTCCTAGCAGCAGACTAGTTTGTCCCAAATAACCTAAATTGTTGTAAAAATGTATTACGTTTCTTTAACAATTTAGACTATAGTCTTGACAATTCCCATAAGAGCTCAGTGACGCTTAGGCCTATTACTGGATGAAGCATGACGCAACCTTCCGCTAAGAAGCCAAAGTTTGATATGCTCCAATACTTTACTTCGACTACCACGACTTCACGGGCAACATCCAGCAGGAATGTTCCTGTGGACATTCCTTCTTCCCCCGAAGGGGAATTTTTCCCTCCCCACTTTTCAAAACAGATTTACGGCCCTGTACATAATACATATATACGCTGTTCTCAGTCGCTTGTCATTTCGTTCTCGGCTGAAAACTTACCTCTTTCAAATTGCTTATCCACCGTAGGCTGTCTCTCTGTCTCTTACGGACTGATCTTTTTGATGTTGACCTGATTACGGCTTGGTTTTGGTCTGCAATCGGTTGATGCATTGTGCATTAGACACCGGCGCTATAGAAGTTGCTAATTACAATTACATGCAGACATACATACATACATACATACATACATACATACATACATACATACATACATACATACATACATACATACATACATACATACATACATACATACATACATAGTACATACATACATACATACATACATACATACATACATACATACATACATACATAGTACATACATACATACATACATACATACATACATACATACATACATACATACATACATACATACATACATACATACATACATACATACATACATACATACATACATACATACATACACTACATACATACATACATACATACATATACGCATAGATAGGCCTACATGCATACACACGCATACATGCATACATCCGGCGGGATCCGGCTGAATTTAACCCCCGCCTCTCTGGAACAATGGCATACCGGTCTGGCCGTCGTTGACTTCAACTTCCGTCTCTTGGCTGAGACTCGGCGTCGTCTGCATCGGTTGACTGCTTCCGTCCGTTTCTTTGTCCTGTTGTGAGTTATCAGACGAAGTCGATGTCGTCGACGAAGGTGGTTCATTGCTCATGGTTTCTGGAGTCGATGGAATCTCTTCAGTTTCCTCGGAGTTGTTTTCCAGGGCCAGCGTTCGGTCCTCGAAATCTTTCGTTTCCAGCGTAATACGAATTTTTGAAACCAACAACGAAAATGAGCAACAATTAAATGAGAAGTGGATATGTAAGCAGGTAGCCTTTATTTGTTTCTGACAGCGCACATTCATTACGTTGCTATGCAATAGGACTGTAATTTGATTATGCACTACTTAGGCTACAACGTTCATAAGTGCACATTGAAGCCGGAAAAACAAGCAGGTCTAAGTAGCCTTAATTTGCATCTGAGAAGCGCACATCCATTACATTGTATTTGACGCACAATCATTACGTTGCTATGCAATACGACGGTAATGAATGTGTGCTGTCAGCTTACATCTATATTGGAAGAGGTCGGTATTAGATGGGGCGCGGTGGTGTAGGGGTATGTTCGGTGCCTTGCAGCCGGAGGGTTGCGGGTTCGAATCCACCTCTAGCTGCCGCGTAGGGACCCTGGGCAAGTCCTTCACTCGCAACTGCTCATGCGCTTCGGCGTGAAACTCCGATTCAGTGTCCGCGCTGTAGTTGGGAGCGCCTCTGAGTAGAAATCTTGAACGGGCGCCATAACAAGTGCACATACATACATGTACATACATACATTCAATTCAATTCAATTTGTTTATACATACATACATACATACATACATACATACATACATACATACAAACATACATACATACAAACATACATACATACATACATACATACATAGATACAGCGCCTTCCTTGGGCACAGGCAGAGCACTGAAAGCAGGCAGTTGCCTGGAGTGCCAAAATCTAGGGCGCCTGTATAAGTTCGACCGAATGTCCCTTCTTCTGATAAAGCCTCGGTTGTTTGCTCTCTGTTAGCAACCTCTTTGTTCCCATATTATTCACGAGATGGCGCCGGTGTTATAAGCCTCTTTAATAAATGTGCCAAACGGACAACGGACCAGACGCTTGTGCGCGTGTGTTCCCGCACGATCACTGTCCATCTCCCGGTCCAACTGCAGTTATCTTGTTTTAATATTATTCGCAATATGTCAGCATTGATTCCTCAGACTTAACAGTATTCAACAAGGTCATGGTTAGTTGTTTAACGACACTGTGTCATAACAAAGATGATTAGCGTCGCCCTCCTCCTTTCTCCAGGCTTGGGACTGGCACTGCGAGAGTAAGAACAGTGGCGGAGTTTCAACAAGGTTATCCTACTACCTTTCTCTGGTCATACCTGACATTAGAACTGTTCTTAGTACAAGAGCTTCTTCTGTCGCTGGAACTATCAGTCGCTTATGCCATTTCGTTCTAAGACTTGTCTTTTGGCAAATTGTGATCCACCATAGGCTTCCTTTCTGTCTTAGCGGAGTGATCTTCTGGAAACTGACCTGATTACGGCTTGGTTTTGGTGTGCCATCGGTCGATGCCTTGTGCATTAGACACCGGCGCGATAGAAGCTACTAATTAAATGCTGCAGGCACAATTTCGTCTTCTCTAAACGCACTAACGTATTGGACCACGGACAACACATAGGTCCAGATCTTGCTATTTGATATGCATGGCTATCTAGACAAAGCGGATAATTAATAACTGGGCAACATCAAACCCTATAGTTTGACCATTCACTAACGAACATTCACAGGCGCTCAGTCAAAACGAAATCGATAGGCAGGTAAGGTCGGAATCGGTTCCAGATCCAGATCAAAAGGGTCATGCGGGCACAGTCAGACGGCTACGGTGTTTAGAATTGAAGCTGCAAGAGAGGTGGGTGACGATGGAGGAGAAATCAGGATAGGATATGTGCAAAAGGAGTGTTTTCAGTCTTAAGTGAAAGACCTGTGCAGATATAGCAAATAAAGAAGTGAATGCACCACCGACGCATCATAACATTATGCTAGATCATTTTTATTTTACTCCTGAATTAATATAAAATGTTCACAATTAATACCGTCACAGTTTGTAAGACTAAGTTCAGTATAAGAAAATCACACAAACAAAAAGTCTTCAGAAAACAGAAAATCTACTAAGCATTGTCGAATTTAAACAGACCTATAAACACACAAGAAACGCAAATGGACAGAAAAATCATAAAATTTAAATGCAAAAGCTCATTAGGCTACGGTTCAATAGAAAAATAAGACTAAACATGCATAACTGATTAGCTTTTCCTGAATAATGCGACTATTTAAATCCATAATTTTAACAATTAACCGGAATCAAGAAAACAACAAAAATGACCGTATTTTCTATGTAACAGAATTTCTGTTTATTATTCACATGATTGTATATATATATATATATATATACTAATTCTTTCAACTAGAAGCCTATATTTTAATTTAGGTCCAACTTGGAATATATTTTACAATAAGTTACTAACTTCATTCGACTCTCTGCAAAATTTCGTGGCAACCTTTACAATAATTCACGTTGTAACACTAAATAAAATAAGTTTAAATGCTACATGGATAAGGTTCACCTCAAATAATAGGTTTACCTAATAATAATTTGGGATTTCACTGCAACGACAGAGGCCATCCTTTTAGTATGTATGTAGAAATCCGGAAAAATTTGCACTTCCCATTCCTGTACTTTTTACAACTCTTGACGCAACCCCAATCCTATAGAACGGTCTACATTTAATCCACGCCAAAACAATCGAGCCAGACTGTGTCGAACTCGCTGCTTTGCGAGGTGATAGTTAATAATAGCAGTCAGAGGTAACGTGGCATACAAGATAAACTCTCCCACGATCCTACTTCTCCCGGTAGCACTTGCAGGCCTATAATCGCTGTTCAGTAGCTCATTTGAACAATGTATATTATCAGTAGTAGACTGTAGACCCCATACGCAAGTATATGCATTTGGGTTAACCTCCTCCCCTCCATGCTTGCATACTAAAATTGTTGGCCCACACCGTGGCTTCCTCGTACCTGGCTGCTCCCATAATGGAACTAGCGGCATCTAAGTACAATCCTGCCACAGTATCATTTCGTTCCGCTGCGCTTAGAAACCGTTCCAGATACTTTCATTTTCTCCAGACTTATTAAATCTTGCGGGACTATATATCTAATATCTACATAAAGGTATTAATGATAATAATAATAAAATAATACACGTATTAGTAGATGTAGTAACTGACTTATCAAACTTATCAATGGCAAATTGTGACTTAAATATGAGGACTTCATAAAATGGAAACAGTTAATAAAGACGGTATAGTGAGCAGATAAGATTAATTATGACAAGACTAATAACAATAATAGTAATTGTAATAGTAATGAGAACAATACCATAAACTACATCACCTATATCACATCAGATCTGACTACTGTCCTGACTGTAAACACCAAAGTCTACATAATAGCATATACTCACATAATGTCACTTATAACAACATTCACTCGTTAATTCAATTTCCAATAAACTTGGGACAAATATCGCAAATAAGCAACAAGGTGTTAGGACTTGCCCTTACACAACGAATAAAGAGTCGCTTTTCAACCCGCACTCAATGGATTTAACGTGTTTCTGCTAGTTACAGCGCATTTTGAAACTAGACGTACATGTATCTAAGCATTTTGAAACTATTTCGAAACTATTCAAACTAACTCCGCCACTGTCCGAATTCTGGCAGTGCCAGTCCGAAGCCTGGATACAGAAGGAGGGTGACGCTAATCATCTTTGCTATGACACAGCGTCAGTAAAACAGCAACTAAACTAACCACCCAACCTTATTCAAACTTTCTATGCAATACTGCTGTACACTTATGTGTAACGTCCAGCAAGAAGAGGAACACACTTTCACAATCTGTTTGCACTGATGAATCCTTTGAGCCTTTGTTCTTGTGCCTCTCTGTGTCTTTGGACTGACCACTGGAAGTGACTGGATGATTGCAGATTTGTTTTGGAGTGCCACTGACTAATGCCAAGTGCAAGATTATATTAGATATAAATGCCGTCACAACACTCTAGGATTTTATACCTAAAGCACTACCAGTGTGGTGTACAGTCAGACATCTGTATCCTTTGGCCAGTAACAGTTTAACACTTTAATGACTAGCTGCATTGGTTTCCCAGTCCCTTTCTGTACACGCTCCTTGTTAAAGTGTTAAAGGGTCAGTGACTGAACATCTATTGGCCAAAATTCGTGCGGTTTCTTGACAGACATACTCCAGACGCTCATGGACACAATAGATGTCTTGTGCTATCAGATTAAAAAGATGTTAGATTAGAAAGTATTCATAAGAAAGCATCTTACATGAGTTGCTTTTATGTCTGCTGAAAGATCCTTCAACCTAATCAAGACCTCACTTCTGAGCAGTTTCTATACAGGGCAGTAAAGTGCATTACCCATTTGTACCTCTATGCTTCTGAGGAGCTTCAACAGGAGTTTCTATACCGCCATTGACTGAGGGCTATGTTACAATTACCATTTCAACATCAAGAGTTCACAACCACACTTTTGGAAAACACCCAATATTCAAGTATGGGAGGAGGTTGAGATTTTGGTCTGGAAGGTCCTGGTTCGGCACGTCCTGGGTCTGAAAGATTATGGTTTGAAAGGTTCTGGTCTGAAAAGTCGTGGTATGGAAGGTCCTGGGACATCAGAAAATCCATTTCTGTGATGCATACCATCTCCTACCAGGTGTAGTTCTAATCAGTAAGCAGTCAGTAAGTCGGTCCTAAGACCGACTGCCAGTGCGGGGTTGGTTAGGAGGTGTGTTTGGCTGGCAGGAGCAGCCGTGGACGCCGTTTAGTCCCTGACTGGAATTGTTGTTTAGGTGACGCACATGTTTCTCTAATCCTAAAGAAAAACAGCCAACAACGAAACGAAGAACATAAGAACAATGCAAGAAATTAAAAACACTGATTTTTAAAAATCAAAGAAAAGAAAAGATCAATAGAAAGAAATCCAACAAAAAATATAAAAAAGAATAGATCAACTGAAACTTATCATCCAAGAAAAACATAAATTGAAAGTTAAGTTCCCTCACATAAAAAGGAAACAATAAGCACAAGATTGAAAATTACAAAATGAAATTCCGGAAATAATCTCGTTTCATTCACCAATTTACGCATGACTAAGCAAGAGAAATAAAAAGAAAATTAAAAACATGTAAAGTGTGTAATTTTCCCTTGATGGACCATGTGATACGAAGGCGGGGCTAACCAAGTGGGAACGATATATTAGGGTAGAGATATCCCATGCGAAGCCGGGTGTGAACGTCTAGTCTAAGATTCACATAATCTTAGTCATGACCGAATTGCATCAGGTCTGTTATGATGAAGTGTGTTATTAAGAGTCAAGTGTTCATACATACAAACACATCGTACTGAACTAAACAAAAAACGACATTAACCAGAGAACATAAGCTACGACGACAAGAAGAGTAAGAGAGCGACTAACAGACCTTGGAGTTTCTCTGACATAGGAAGTCCACCACCGTGCTCTTCGGTCGGGGTAGGGTGAGTGATCTCAAGTTGTGGGGTGTCTTGATCGAGACAAGGGGGTGCAAATTCAGGTGGCCCCGGTCGTAGGGGCGATCCCGTCACCTACAACAAGATATTCAGAATTTCGCTCTGTAAAGTTCCATACATACCAGTATCATACCTTACCACATACATTACCTTGAGCGGTGTAATGACCCTTGGTACCTGGACACTCGCCTCATGTCGAAGACACAGCGAAATAACAGAAAAATAAATACAGAAAAACAAATTTAAAAAAAAACAAAATACAGAGGTAGAAGAACAGGAATAATAGGCCAATAAATATGGAAATAATAAAAGAGCAATACCAGAGAAAGGTTCAAGTGAACATCCCTGAGAGTAGGAAATGAGTGTCTATCTCACGTTCCACCAAGTACATGGGAGATTTTACTCTCTACTGACCTTTGACCTTGGTTCTAATTCTTCCACGACTAGAGAAGGGAAGACTCCGATCTTTCCGTTCAGTTCTCCCTCCCACCATCCGTCGTCGACATTGTCATGGAGTTCCTTGCGAAGAATCCTAATGACCTGACCTTCTTGAAAGGTCAACTCCTCGTCGCATGTCCCATAGTAGTCGTACAATGCCTTGACCCAGATTCCACCTGAAACACAGGTAAACATAATTGCAAATGAAAATTTTTATAGCACCACTTACTGCACTATTATTATAGTTATTATTATTATTGTCATTCCTAAATATTATTATATAATTGTTATTATGACTATTACTTTAAAATCCTTCCATAAATGCTCAGGCCATATAATTATGCACATGTTTTTTTACATGTTTGTCCATTGCAAATCTGTCTGCAGACGCCCGTATATCTTAACTATGCAAGGGGCAGTCAAATTTCAGTTGTACCCTACTGCATTGCATTGTGGGACACGGTAGCTGATTGGTTTGAACACTCGGCCTGTAATGCAGAGTACGGGTTCGAGCCTTCTCCCCTGAGATGGTTACTGTGTGTGGACGGACCTTAAGCAATTCCTGCACTCAATATTACTCGGCGCCATAGATTGATGCTTGGTCATTAGATAGTGGCGCTTAATAAATGCATAATAATAAGAATTAATTTGTAACAGAAACAACTCACAGTGCAGCAAGTTGGTCTACTCGGTCTGTACAGCAATGTTTGTGGGATTGAGGTCCTTGGGCAGACTCCGCGTGCCCTTGGCGGACTCCATGTGCCCTGGACTAGTAGTGGCAGTGACAATGAAACTTATCATGAAGGATCTGACTGCACTATTGTATTTATCAAGTGCATAGATGCCCCTCAGATTCACATTTCTCTATGACTGTGCGTGATAGCTTTTGTAATATGAATAATAATAATTACACTAGTCTCATTAAAACACATTTTCTATAACATGAATTCTGACACAACAATGTCCAGATATGGATCCAGCATTTAATTCCATTGTAGAAAATGACCTCATCCGACAAGGTGTCATTATCAGATGATTCTGTAATATGCCAAAAATAATTTCTGTATACGGCAACGGCCTTTGTTGTCATAAGCTGTCGTTAAACCACGGATCCATCCAAGACAGCATTATAACGAGTTTCTGGTGTATAATGAAATGATGAGGGAGAAACTCATCTGTGTATTAACTTAAAACTATTATGGCCGACATTACCATCCAGCGGCAATTACCGTCGAGGGGCAGTTGTGCGGACTGGCTGAGCGTTGCCTGAATCTCGTAGTCGGCCTCGGAGTAGGTCGATGAAACCTGTGGGTCTGTTGTCTCCAAGTCCATAGGCGCATAAGACGAAACAACGTCTTGTTGTTGTACAGTTGCATTGTATGTAATGGATGGCACACTCGATGCATTCAGGGTAGAATCGACGACCTGTATGTAAGTCTCTGGAATGAGTCCTATGCTGCCTGCAGTATTTCGAGCCTGTCAACAATACACACATTGTATAAGACTATAAGTGTAACGGAACATTTATACAGCTCCACTGTCAGAGCAAACCAATAAGGGAATCCTCTTTTTAGATTCCTATTCTATTCTATATGTTTATATAACCAATCCCATATGTCTGCAGTCATAGAATTCTTCTTTGTACAATGTACATACAATGTCATACATATGTGTACAACCAAGAATTCTATGAATACAAACGTATTAAAAATACGAACAAAACCAAATACAAAAACATTATATAATAAGTAAAATATTCCATAAATTTAAATTTTCTTTATAGTTAAACAAACACTCCAAAGATACAAACGAAATTATGTCTAATTGTAAACAAACATTCCACAAATACAAACAAAATTCTAGAAAAATAAAAAATACAAACTAGCCGTTTGAACAATAAAAAATAACTCCAATGGCAAAGAATTACTATTTCAAAGAATACCATCTCAAAGAATTACTACATCAAGGAATTATTATCTCAAGAATTACTATACCAAAGAATTACTATTAATGAACACACCTTAATCCATCCATCAATTCCTCCATCTCCAATAATCTCAAGTTGTTCGCCTTCCACGAAATTCAATTCATCAACATTGCTTGCCTGCAATTGAAGCAACAGTTATACAATACAATACAACTGTATTTGACATTGTCCACCTTCCTTCCAAAGTTCAGAATTGCACAGAAGACCATACGACAGAACACTGATGGTGCTGAGCAATTCCGAGCAAAGAACTTGCTCAAGGCGTGGAGGTTCAAACCAGTACTCTCCATGTTACAGGCCAAGCGCTCTAACCACTGGCTACTGTATCACCCGGTTGATATTTTAGTTATTACACTTAAGAAGTATAACAAATAAAAATTTAAAAAAAGTTTTAATTGGTGGTTACAATTGACAAACATACTCATGAATTAAACTGCATAATTCTCAAAGTAAACTTCACAAGTCCTTTGTGAATCTTTGGCCAATGAATACATAGAAAGAATAGTATGCAACTGTACTTGATATTACCTTCCTTAGTAATAGACAGCGATGGACAAATCCCAAGGTCGTGGACACAGAGGGCCAGCGCATTGAAGCACTTGCCCTTGACTTCTCACCTTACACCTGTATCACACTGTACTGCTTAGTGGCAAGGACACGAGTGTGGCACTGTGTGCACACAACTTGCATAGGGACTTTGTATACACGGAATCGAACCCATGAGCGCATGACTGGAATCGATAACACTTCAGGTAAAGGGTTCAATGCCGAATTGGTCCAAACCAAATTGACCCAAGTTGAATGGACCGAAGCCAAAAATGGACCAAAGCCAAATGGACCAAAGCCAAATGGACCAAAGCCAAATGGACTGAAGCCAAATGGACCAAAGCCAAATGGACCAAAGCCAAATGGACTGAAGCCAAATGGACCAAAGCCAAATGGACCCAAGTTGAATGGACCAAAGCCAAATGGACCAAAGCCAAATGGACCCAAGCCAAACTTTTCACAAGGGCCAGTACATCGCAGGACTTGCCCATTACATCCCAGCTTAAGCCGGTACCAAACTCTCCAACTTGGCGAGAGAGGGGAACAGACATGTGTGCACGGAATCCACTCTGCAGGCATAGAACCCATAGTTGTTAGAAACTGACCTGAAAGTTATAGAGTGCGAGGCATTGCATCGGGTATGTATGCGGCGAGGAGGCGTAACTGGCACTCGGCGCCATAGCAAAAGTGACGCTTTCGCTGTTCATCGTGACCGCTTGTGTCGACAGTTCGAACGCCTCATCGAGGCACTCATCGTCCTCTTGGTAGTTGACGTACGTGCTTCCATTTGGTGCTATGGAACCGATGTCTCTGCCTCCGTAGCTCGACAAAGACAGGGATGCGTCTTCTGACGGATACTCGGACATGGATTGGTTGACGCCTGAATCTGAACCCTAAGCAACATTTTAAACGCATAACGTAACTTGTTAGATTTTGCTGTGATTTAATTTCTGTAATGTAACTTTATTATTTATTATTCAACAAGGGAGGCAGTGGTGTAGTGGTATTGTAACTGGAGGGTCAGAGGTTCGAATCTACATCAAACCACTGTGCAGCAACCCTGGACAAGTTGCTCACCCACAATTGTCTGTGAGGAAGACAACAGGAAACCACCTCACTCACCTTATACCCGGGCATTGGTCAATGGTTGCTGCCAAGCTAAGCCACTAGTCTTCTCCATAGCTTCCCACTGACAGAGTACGACAGTGGGCAGTGATTAGAGTCTAATCGATTAGCTAATCGATTAGACAAACAGCTAATTCTAATCTAATTCTAATTGATTATCTAAAAGATTTTGCTAATTCCAATTCTAATATAATATTCGCAATTTAGCAAATCGATTAGCTCTTTGTCTAAGTTTGGCTAATTCTAATTAATTAGCAATTTTAACTAATCATGCCCATCTCTGGTCTAACCACAATCGTTGGAGTGCAGGCCGGCGTACTACTGAATATAGCATACATCATACCATGTACAATCTATCTAGTATCTACAAATATGTCACAACCAGACATATTTTAGAAGGCGCTATATCAATGTCCGGTTGCTTGTCTCTTTTGTACCTTTCCAGCATAACTTGTAACGGATGCGGTGCGTATCGGCTGCGATGCAGATGCGGTTGCCATGGAAACGTCTTCCTCTTCCTCCGGAGTTACAGGCTCTGCACCGGCATTGGCCAGGAATTCGTCCGTTGGCAGACCGGCCGCCTTCAGCGCCTCCATACGTGCCTCGGCCTTCGTCTTCTCCGTCTGGTTACAGAAAGACAAGATCACTTATAACGTTATATTAACATACACGCAATGTAATCGGACATCTTTTAGATGGATCTGAGTTCTACAAGTGTGTGTGCCCGACACTGGGGACTTCCAGTTTATTGTGCATTGTTCTGCTAACTGATGTAATAATCCAGTTCTTAATGACATTTAACACCATGTAGGCTAGCACAGAAAGGCATCTTTGACTTGTTTCGCACCTTGAGCAGCACAATATATAAATGTTCAATTACAATGGATTAGATGAAATCACGTTAGACTAGATAGCACCACTATCTGAGTGACCAAGTATCTATCAAAGGTGCTGAGCAACTCAGTGAAAGACTTGCTCAAGGTCTCTGCACATTAACTGTCTCAGTGTGAGGAGGATCGAACCCATACTCTCCGCAATACAGGCCAGAGCTCCGACCAATTGGCTAATCTAATCCCACATGGATTAGATTAGATTAAATGAGACTGGATTAGATTCAAATGATTGGATTAGTACTAACCTCAGCCTTTCTTATTGTATGACGCAGCTCTTCCATTTTGACACACGGATCGACTGCAGGTGTAGCTGGTGTAGTGCCTCCCTCCGGTTGAACATCCGGACCCTGCAATCAAACGACACACAAGACTAAGATTGTAATTGCAAATCTCTAGGAATTTGTGCCGACAGTTGACAGTGTAAGTATCCTAAAAGTAGCTTGCTACTGACGATGCTATAGTCAGGGCCGGATTAAGACTTCCGGGGGCCCTAAGCCAAAAGCCGGATTAAGACATCCGGGGGCCCTAACCACAAACATGGGCGTCCAGAGGGGGAGGGAGCATTTGCGCCCCTCGGATTTTGCAAATGTTTAAAATAATTGCTTATCATCTTGGTTTTTAACAATGAATGGGTATGATTTTTTCCACAGTTTTATTTTTTTATCCAAACAATAACTAGTCAAGATAACCTGAAAAACTTAAAATATATAAAAACATTGAAACTTTTAACAGTTTTATGTTTGAAATAAACGTTCAGAAATAGCTTAAAACGGATACCAGAATGCTAGCAACTGGCTCCATATCATGTCAAATGCTTCCAAAAGCATTGGCGGCTGTTGGGATCAGCGCCAGACCCATAATTGCGCGAGCGAGTACTGATGGTGACGTGATAGGTTGCTGTCGGCACCCTCGTTAGTCACCGTCCCAAAAATTCAAAACTTTGACACCCTAAAAAGAATTCTTTGCCCCCCCTAAAAATTCCTGTGGACGCCCATGCTTATGTTCCGTTTTACTAAATTAAGGTAATTTCAGAATTTTCACCCGCTTGCGCCCGGTTACCGTGTGAAAAATGCGCCAATAACAAATTATGGTCGACACAGAGTGGGAAATTAATTCGCTTTGAACCTTTGACGCCTGCCGTCGGTCGCTAGGGACCCCTGTATAGACAGAGAGTATGACTCTGCAACTAGGGTCAGTATTCAGTAAGTAGTAACTAAAACTTACTAGTGCTAAATTATTTAAAATTATACAAAATTTAGGAATTTTGCTACAACAATTTGATTTAATTTCTCCGGATTTGGGGCCCCAAAACCTTGCGGGGCTTAAGCCATGGCTTATTTAGCTTATGCCTTAATCCGGCACTGGCTATAGTTGTAAATAAAATTTTACAATCATAACTGACTAACCGTGCCTATGATTTGCACTTCTGTGAGACTTAGCACACGTTAATAATTATTTTAACCATAATAATACTATTTATTTTTGAAGCTCATCACAATTAAGTTGCCATATCAATAATAAGATAACTGTTTAAACTTATAAGTTACTTTACAATACAATACAATAAAACTGTACAGTGTACTTTAATATTGCCCTCCTTCCAAAGTTCAGAAGTGCACACACGACGATGAAACTCCAGATACATTTATATTGCAGAGCATTTGTGAGCGAAGGACTTGCTCAAAGTCCCTACACAGTAACTGTCTCAGGCGAGGCTCGAACCCATGCTCTCTGCATTACAGGATGAGCGCTCTAACCAGTCGGCCACCGTCCCATAAAGGACCCACCTTAGTGTTTGCACTTGAGACCTGGTCCTGGATCTGTTGGAGTTTCTTTGCAGCGCTCCTGATGAGGCGGTCCTCTTTGGCGATTCGGCTGGCACACTTCTTCGCCTCAGCCTCAAGGGCTGCCTGGCTCCCATGCTCCCGGCTTACCTTGCTTATCTAAAACAACACAAATGCATTTTGTGCAAGAATGCAACGACGGACCTCTTAAACTGGTACCTAGATCACATCACTGCATGGTTAAGTCATTGGTTATACAATTGACAATTCTATTTTCTATTGCCCTCTTTTCAGAGGTGTGTAAACCCAAGCGTCTTTTACCTGTACCTCTAATGATGATGATGACGATGATGATGTCGATGATGATGAAAGTGGTAATGGTGTTGAAGGTGTAAGTTACTCACTGGGTCGTTGTCCTGTGCCTGGAACTGGTACTGGACTAAGTCTGTGAAAACGGAATTGTCGTGTAGGAAGCCTTGCAGGTTGTAGTCGCGACTCACCTGCAAGGCAACAAAATACGCAGTGGCATCCCATCTGAACATTCGTTTACGCATCCAGTGCAATGCAATACCGTGGACTGATGTTATGGGTCCTTTGGCTGAACCATTATGCCCAACAATCGTGGCCTTTGTGGGCTCTCATGCGCTGTATATTGCGGTCCCAAAGGAAATGAACCGACTACCAAAATCCTGTTCAAACTGTTTTTCTTCCTTCAAGAAATGCCTCAAGATTCACTATTTCTCACTGGATTTCAAACATCTAGATGCAACTTATCATTTAATTTTCTCAAATGAACATTTATTTATAATGCCACTTCAACAGAGGACTAACTAGGTTTGCTCTCTTTATGAACCGATATCATGTTAAATGTCTGACATGTCACAGCTGCGCTCATCAAATTCAGGATGTCAAAAGCCTTTGTGTTTTAAAGAACAGTAAAAACTGCCCTTGCATACTGTACAACTAAGTAACTCTTAGCATTTGTGCTGACAGTTGACAGTGTAAGCATCCTAGGAGTAGCTTGCTACTGATGATGCTATAGAAATTGTCATAAATAAAATTATAATCACAACTGACTAACCGTGCCCAAAGCTCGAGGGTACGTACCATACATAGTCTATTTTTTGAAAGGTACGTACGTTTTTTAACGTACCCTATTTTAGGGTACGTAAACAATACAAAAATACGTTAACCACGTCATTGCTCATTATAAGAATGTTCAATTTAATTTAAGCAAACAATCACAACCTAGTATACAGCGTAGTAAATTGCTGCAATGCTATAGTGTAGGTCTTAGTTTATCCCGCATACATTGCATTTAATGCACTAATGTCAGATTATACGTAGGCTATGGGTCACCGAGTAAACCATAAATAAAATTTTCGTGTATGATACGTACCATACGCGTATTCTATGTTTTGAAAGGTACGTACGTATTTTAATGTATTCTATTTTAGGGTACGCGTACCCTTGAGCTCTGACCGTGCCTATGACGGCACTTCTGTGTGACTTAGCACATGTTAATATAATTATTTTAACAGTAATGATACACTTTCTTTTTGAGAGCTTCACAATTAAGTTGCCAACCCTACCTTCGTTGCATCGGCCAAAATCTTCATAAAGCATTCCTGCGTGATGCCACAGCTGTGCAGTTCAGCCTGGCAGAAGAGTGTGAAATATTCCTGCACTTTTTCGTAAACTTCACCATCGAGCGTCTAGGCCACAAGATAAAACAAACGAAAGATTGTCAAAAGATCGAGAAATTTTAACATATGACTTCGCACTACTTCAGAAATGACACATTACATTAAACTGTGTAACACTTACACAACTTTACATAGAACTGTGTGTGAGTTGACTCAGATAACTCGGTCTTCCATAGAGGTTCACAAATCCATCCTGTGCCTGCCAGCGACCAGCGGCCACCAAGTCATCTGAGCCAACTCAGACCTCCCATCTATCTGCACCAGTGCCAATTGGGAGCTTGAAAAGGTGCACTGTCATTATCACGAACACACGCACACACACCTACACACACACACAGACTCACTCAGTCACTCACTCACTCACTCACTCACTATAATTATAATAATCTTTTCTTTAATAAAGCGCCTGACAAACGCACTGCGCTGTACATTTACATGTTATGCAATTGAAACAATCTTAACTACTAACAGAACAGACAGCCTGCAATACAACAGCGCTAATAGCAGCCTACAAAGCATGTCCGCCCTACAGGGGCTCGAACTCAGTACCTCTTGCTCTCTACGCCAGTGTGTTATCCAATGCGCTATCGGGCCCCACTAGTTATCACTAGATAACTCACTCACTAACTCACTCACTCACCAATACACACAGACACACACACCTACACACAGAGATACACACATACACATCCAAACACCCACACACACGACCCATCCATTCATCAGTAACAATTAGTGACAAGGCCTTTACCTTGATAAGCTCTGGTGTGTCTTTGCAATAGTAGTGTAGCACGTGTGCGTTGGCTGCAGACAGACTTAAGATGTAGTCGTTTCTCGCTGCCGTCGACTTCACTTCGCATCCCTCGCGTCTTGCGTTCAACTGAGAATTACCAAAAACACAGAAGCAATTCATAATCGCTCATCAAGGACCAAATTATCATCTTCCAAATAAAGAAACACACGTGATTTAGTATATATTACATAACAAATCTAAATTAGATTTTTAAAATAAATCAAGATGAGAAGTCCAGATAAGATAAGAAGTCCAGATAAGATAAGAAGTCCAAATTAGATAATAAGTCTAGATAAGATAAAGTCAAAATTGGATAAGATATCTAAATTACTTAAGAAGTCTTGATAAGATATGAAGTTTAGATCAGATAAGAAGTCTAAAGCATATAAGAAGTCTAGACAAGATAACTACATTAAGTCTAAATTAGTTAGGAAGCTGAGGCAAGAAGTATAGATAAGATAAGAAGTCTAGGTTAGACAAGAAGTCTAAAGTAGAGACGAAGTCAAGATAAGATAAGAAGTCTAGGTCAGGGAAGACGTATAGAATCAGCAAAAGGTCTATGGTTGGCAATTGTAAGCAGAACACAAAGACAGACTAAACTATGAACCACCAATTTTTAATATTTTTAAAATCTTAATATTTTTTTATATGCTGCTTTAGCAACACAAAGATTTGCACTGTCTCGTATATTTTAGCTCATGATAATTTATCCCACCTTTGCACTCTGCTGCTGCAACTTTGACATCGACGTGAACAGACCAACTGACTTCCGTTTTACCCTACAGACACACAGAAGTAATGTAATGTAAATGTCACACGCTCTGCCTGGACCTATATCCCCCCATATTACTTAGCTCAAGGCTCGGTTCTGGCTCCTCTCCTCCACATACTATATACCAATGATTTAACAGGCATACTCACTCTCAAGGGGTCTTTAGTGGGTTGGGGTGGTGAGGCGGTGGTAAATTAACTGATTGTGTTGTTTGAGCATAATTAATAACTGTCAATTCATAATTGTTGATCGAGTCTAACAAAACATAACAAAAAAAACCGACTCATCATCTAAAAACGTAAACAAACAGGGTTTCATTCGATCTACTTCCTATGTGCATTTGTCGGATGCATCACGCAAGTAAAGGCAACTTACTTACTTATTTACAAGAGCACAACTTCCTAATCCAGTAATCGTGGTGCCTGGAATTATACTTATATGTTATATATGTCACAACATAACAGAGTAATGGGTTGTTTTCATAACCCAATCTCCAGTAGCCCAAAGATTAAATATGATGTATTTACGACATAACAGCTGCTGTTTACCAATGTTATATATCAACCTCCCATTGCAGGACTTCTGAGTTTCCGACAACTGGTCACATTTGCGGAAGAAAAACACTATGTGATCCCATGAATACACAGTCCACTCACTATCCAACAGCCACGCCATTAATCAGCTGCTTTTGTAAAACACAAAAGCTCAATCCCCTATTCCAGTAATTATGGTTCCACGAATTGGACATATTTGCCCAAACGTGAAATGACTGCACATACTATTTGTCAAAAAATGCGGCATGTGGCACACAATTATCGTCTGCCAAAATATATCATATGACTGCACAACCTAGCAATATAAAACCCATGGCCTGTAGCTTTACTTCAAATACCGATAATATATACTGTAGGATTGGAAAGTCCTTATTGAACGAACTCAAGCACTGCCCGTACTCTGGCAGATAAGCGTTTTCTAATCTGCCAGAAATTAATCTGTTAATAAAATTGCCATAAAAACGGTCAGAACTGTTTGAAATAATTTCTGTCGACGTCAGTGGCCTTTGTTGCCATAAGATGCCGTTAAACTCTGGATCCATCCATCCAATCTGACAGAAATAATTAAATCATGTGACTGCACAACCTAGTACTTGAAAGAGCATGGCCTACTTGTCGTCTGCCTCGGCGGCCTTGACCCTGGCGTCGTGTGCGAGATGCTCCTCGTCCTTGTAGATCTTCTGCAACTTGGTGACCTCCTGAACGCTGAGCGACAGTTCCTTCTGGATCTCAACGAGATTCTCAAAGACCTTCGAAACAGACAGACCCCGATCTACATCCGAACTGAATTCATAGGATTCTAAGATCAACATCGTCATCACCACCACCACCACCTAATGCACTGCGCCCACCACCACCACCACCACCACCACCACCATCACACCCATTACCACTACCATCATCACCACCACCATAACCACCACCAGCATCATCACCACAACCATTGTCGTTGTCTTCAACATGATAACCATCATCATTAGTCCCAATATTTTGGTCAATATTATCATTATAACTAGCCCCCAAATGGTGAACTAATTAACAAAATGGCACACTGATTGGCTGAAATGGCTAACTGGATTGTCAAAATGGCTAACATGATAGCTGAAATGATGTCTGAAATGGCTAACTGATTGGATGAAATGGCTAACCTGAAGGCTGAAATAGCTAACTTGACGGCTGAAATAGCTAACTTGATGACTGAAATGGCTAACTTGATGGCTGAAATGGCTAACTTGATGGCTGAAATAGCTAACTTGATGACTGAAATGGCTAACTTGATGGCTGAAATGGCTAACTTGATGGCTGAAATAGCTAACTTGATGACTGAAATGGCTAACTTGATGGCTGAAATGGCTAACTTGATGGCTGAAATGGCTAACTTGATGTCTGAAATGGTTGACTGACTGTCTAAATGGCTAACAGACCTTCTTGGAAACCTGGCTCTTCATGGCTCTGAGTGGCTTGCATGGCTCTGAGATCTGCTGTAGGTAGATGTCTGCGGCCTGGAGTCGAACCTTTCCCACTTTCTCCGTCTCTTCCAGGACAGTCTGCCAGACTTCGTGCATAGTTCTAGGCACAACCAGATCAGTAAGTAAGTAACGTGACTGCACAAGGAATTAAGTATTCTATGCTCAAACCAGGTTAGTAAGTAAGTAACACGACTAAGTGACTGCACAAGAAAGCATGTCTGCATTCTCTTTCTGTCTTAAGGTGCACCTAAACTGCCTTGTTCCCAGCGCTTTGGGGTCCTTAAAGTATAATGATGTCACTGAGGATAGTGATGATAACGAAGATTAAGATTGCAGTGACAATGGGGGCATGATGAGAACGAAGATAGCATCGACTATGAAATAAAGATGACGATGAAGGATGATGATAATGATTGTGAAGTAGAAGAATAAGATGAAGACAATGCAGATTGTAGGGATAAAGATACTGCTGCTGACAATGAAGATGATGATGATGTGTTACAGCTGTAGGAGGCAGGCTTAATGAACGGGCTGGCTCAAGCGGACCATGTGGATTGGGGCAGCGACTCTGGGGGGTGGGGGGCTGGGAGGGGGTTGAAGCAATAGCCCATAAACATTTCACGAACGTCAGCCAGGATATGGGAGATAAAAATTTACAACACAAGATGGATGCAAACAAAAGCGATTATCTCTGGACTACGTTATAATGGTAGCTCGACAAAAAAACATGCACTTCTATAAGCCGGGATGGATGCAAACTCAATTAAAGCCATGTACTCCTGTTTAATAAAAAATGCTTGAGAAGCGCAATTTAAAGATACGTATTTATACTTCTGTATAACAGTATAGTGTAGGCAAAGCTTGATGTGAACCAGGAGCTCCTTCCTAAGACTGGCAACTGATTTCAATAATCAAATAGGAGATTGTGCCGTTAAATTCAATGGGGTATTTGTATCTATAGCTATGACGATTTATAAAGCATCGTTTCTATGGTGTTTTACAGTGTTGAGAATTAGCGCAACTACTATAAAGATGAGCAGGCCCTTAAGCTAGCGCCCAGAGGCGGCCAAGGTACGAAATGATTTCGACTTCGTTTTTCTTAACCTAGGCATATGAGGGCAGGTGGTCAATTCTTTCCCTCATTTTCTGATCTTCCCAGTGACAGTGCACAGTCATGTAGGCCTACACTTGTTTAGCCGAGTTGACAGAATTTGGGCCCATGTTGTAAATTGACAGTATTTGTGTTCTACTGAAAGATTATGATTATAAGGATCTCTGTTATATATTGAAAGTATTTAGACTCATGTTGTAAATTGACAGTAGCCTATTTGTGTTCCACAGCAAGATTTATACGGATCCCAGTAATATATTGAAAGTATTTTGGTTCATGTTTTGAACTGACAGTAATTGTGTTCTACAGCAAGATGATACGGATCACAGTCATAATATATTGAAGATATTTGGGTTCATGTTTCAAATTGACAGTATTCGAGACCTGTTGCCAACTGAAGTGGATATGTGCCCACACTACACGGCCCATATACTGTCCATCGAGCTTCGCGTCGGCAATCCACAGCATAGCACCGCCGCACAGATTATATCCTCTGCCCGGTCTATATTGCGCGGACTATTTCACCCGGCGCCCGCCATCCGGCTGTTACCCGGCCGTAGCGATACGACCGTTGCTGGACGTGTACCCATCGGGACGTCGGCCAAGTGTTGCAGAGCATAATGCGTGTACATACGACCCGCCGCCGCCGTCAGCCGACCAGCCAGCTACGCAGCGCTGGTTCGCGGCGGCGGCGCGCGAGCCCTTCGAGCGCTTTATCGATCGACGTATACGTCGAACGACGATTATCGTTCGTGCTAAGCGAACTCGCCTGAACTGTCCGCCCGACAGAATTTATAGTCCACGTGCCGGTCAATGGAGTCGCGATATTTGCCGGCGTCTTGCCCGACCCAGTTCTGCCGGTCGCCGGGTCATCAGGGGCGTGTCCGCTGTTGTGTGGATACTCGGGTCATACCTGTTGACCTAGTTTTTTGGTTGATAGTTACGTCCTGACCGTTGTTGATCTAGTTGTTGGGTGGTTGCGTCATAACCGCTCACCTATTTGATGGGTAGTTACGTCAGGGTCCTCAGTTCACATGGTCTCCCCCAGACCCCCACCCCCGAATGCCTTACAAGAAGTAGCCAGGCTCTCCGACGTATGCCTCGCCGGCCTAGCGGAGATAAACACAAGCACGGGATAGCGATAGAGAATTGATCAACTGTTTGGCAGCGGCTTCCTTCCTCCCTCAGCCCTAGAAGCCGAAGACTTGGCCAGGACGGCGGATGAATGCTTGTTTAGAGCCATCATAATTATCAGGCACAACACAGTCTCTTCGTCCATATTTCCCAGCTACTCAACAATCTCACTACCATCTTCGCTCTCGGTCCCACGGCTTCAATCTGCCACCAAAAGACGATCGGAACTTAATCAATCAATCAATCAATCAATCAATCAATCAATCAATCAATCAATCAATCAATCAATCAATCAATCAATCAATCAATCAATCAATCAATCAATCAATCAATCAATCAATCAATCAATCAATCAATCAATCAATCAATCAAATAAACCTGATATAGCGCCCCTTCATGATATCTACTCAGAGGCGCTCCCGGCACATCTACGGCTGAAAAGGACAGCTTTCAGAGAGGTATAGAATACAGATGACGAATTCCTAGGTAGGAGACGCAGCTCCAGAGGAAACCCATTCCAGGCAGTCCACCAGGGGGTGGCAGGCACAGCTCCTGCAGAAAAACAGGCGCCGTACCATATAATTATCACGGGTCCTCTTAAGAACGCATAGTAATTAATTTTATATTGTATTCAAATAGCCATTGCCACTTGTCTATGTCGAAAAATATCGGACCAAGGCCTGATTTATGCTAAACAAAACTGTGCATTAATTTGATTTGTAAACAAGTTGCATTTATAGTGTCAGCTTGGTCTAGGCTAACGGATAGGTCATGAGGTCATATTTATTTACCAAAATTTCTGCCCTGTCAGTATGTTCAATTTTTTTTGAATTAGTTATTCTTAAGGTCATAGCTGTGGATCATAGGGCAATTGCTGACCTAGTTAATGTTCTGTGTCCAGGTCACTGACCTAGTTACGTGGTAATTGGCCTAGTTATTGCCAAACTTTACCACTCACAGAATATGAATCATATCATATGACATGTGCAAACAATGCCAAACATTAAACACAGCCAGGAATAATCATGTGCATAATTGTGTAAGAATTATTACACATACTTAGGATTTAAGTAGGTATACATTGTATAACATATAATTAACAAGGGTTTAAAAGTGGTTCAGAAGACTGTGTTAGAAAAAGTCTGTGCAAGAACCACTGCAAGTTAACCTGTCTGTATGTAATCAGAGCTTTTAAGAGGACGTTAGAAAGCATTGGAAACTGAACATATCTGGTCACTTTGTGAGGTTGTAACATGGATAATATGTCTTCTCAACCACTTTATGATTCATTTATTGAGACACACGTATTATATCAGCATCAACATATAAGAAGTGTAACATAAGTATAACAGATACAACTGAACTGTAACTAAAGCACAACACTGATGCAGGTCAATGAGTCAGTCGAAAAGGGTCACATAGCTATACCCACTGAAGACTCGGCTGGCTCACTTATGGCGTTTATGTTACGAATTTTTTATAAGTTTGAGATACGTTCATAATAAGATTATGTTGCATTAACATAAGAACATGTCATAGCATTCTGTTGCTTTAACATGACAACAATATAATTTCATGTTGTTTTGACAGCAACTTAATATAATATGGGTTTTGTTACAGTGCTTTGTGCCTGGTGCAGTAATAATATAAGTACTTAATGGACGGATCCACTTAAGTAATAATATACAAAACAAAACAACTGTGATTTGACGATATCCTGGTTCCAAAGTTTAGAAGATCAAATTGGAACCGGGCAAGAGGAAAAATTAAGAACAATAAGCAGATTGGAAGAGGCAAGTTTTCAGTTTGGAGCAAAATAATCATAATTTTTAAAGATATCTATCACGACTGAAATTGCAATTTGTTATTGTAATTGTAATCTGACATTTATAAACTGCCACTTCAAGAAAACACTCATCAGTGGCGCTCTCGATCCAATCATCCAAACCAGCGAAATTACTGTCATATGATACACACTTCATGCAACTGCAAACTGTGGAAGGAAAAAATGAGAAACTCGATCCACAGTTCTAGAGAAAGGCAATTCCAACTGATGGGCCATACATAGGCAAAGCATTTGGACTGAGCTGTATAGCCGTAAATGTCTCTGTAAGACTGTAAGTTACTTGCAAACACGAGGATGAAGAGAAGGAGTTTCAAAATGGAGGGAACAACCACTTTGAACGAACGCCAGCCAGATTGTAAGAAAACCCTTGTTATATTAAGTTGCTGTGTCAAAGTAGCATAAAGTTATATTAGAGCAACAGAATGCTATGTCATGTTCCTATGTTAATGCAACATAATCTCAACATAAACTTGTCTCAAACTGAAACAAAATACGTATGAAAACAACACATTTGTCATGCAGAACAGTCTGACATAGAAACACAACAGAGTCACAGCTGCAATAAACAAAGTAAAATTTTATGTAAAATCAAAAATCGATTACGAATGAACCCACCACACTTTCAGGAATGTCACGAACGTGCAACAACATCTATTACAGTGTCACTAAATTATAACTTGAAATTTATCTCAAAAACAAAACAATCTTCGTGGAAAGAATTTCACAGGTGCAAAGTTATCTGAAACATCCAATAAATACGAACTCATATTGTCATCATCTGGATAAAGAGGAACTAAGAATGCCTTGAAATCCTACCTTCCAGATGCATGCCTTCCATAGAAGCGTAACACAAGATAAAATACGTACGATAAGGCAAGGCAATGAAAGGTAGAATACGGTAAAGTAAGGTAAGGTAAAGTATGGTATGGTAAAGTATGGTATGGTAAAGTATGGTATGGTAAAGTATGGTATGGTAAAGTATGGTATGGTAAAGTATGGTATGGTAAAGTAAGGTAAAGTATGGTATGGTAAAGTATGGTATGGTAAAGTATGGTATGGTAAAGTATGGTATGGTAAAGTATGGTATGGTAAAGTATGGTATGGTAAAGTAAGGTAAGGTAAAGTATGGTATGGTAAAGTAAAGTAAGGTAAATAAAGTAAGGTAAATAAAAATAAGGTAAAGCACCTTTCCGTTGAAACAACCATCAGACGATTTATATAGCACTGTAGCTCAGCAGAGGCCAAAGAAAAGGGTGCTGTACACGAGTTACAAAAATCAATGACAACCATATGAAAGTTGAGAAAGACCAGAAGGGTACTACATGCACCAAACAGACAACTCTGGCAAAGACAACTAATTTCCCAACGTCAAACAGTCCGGTGGAACTGGAAAGGTTTGAAGATGACCACCCTCCGGTCACAAAGCCAGTCTTTAACCTCGTGGACTGACCAACCCCTGCTGACAGTCAGGAAGGCCTGGAAGGGCAAACCCATCTCTCGTCCGAATTTAATGACAAAATTACAAGCACAAATGCCAACACAATCATTATAAGAGACTACTGCATCAGACGAACACACGCGAACACATACTATGCATAATTACACATATATTATATATGTATAATGTACACGACTGCACAAGACAGATTCAATATAATTATACAATGCTGAAAGTGTATGTGTCCGTGTATTTGTGTTCATATGTGTAATTAAAACTGTCTGTATGTGTATGCCTGTTTCTGAATGAGTGTCCCTATACGCCCATGTGTGTGAGTACGTAGGTGTGTTGTGTGTGTGTGAAGAAGTGCATGTGTAGGTGTGAGTGTGTGTGTGTTTGTGCGCACGCGTGTAGATAGGTGTGTGCGTAAGCATGAGTGTGTGTGCATTAGTGTGTTGTATAGGTGTACCTGTTTCCAAACGAGTGTCCCTATGCCCATGTGTGTGTGTAGGAGTGCATGTGTAGGTGTGAGTGTGTGTGTTGTGTGTGTATATACGTGTGCCCGTTTCTGAGAGAGTATCCGTATGCTTGTGTGTGTCTGTGTGTTAATGTATTGTATGCTTGTGTCTGGATCCGTGTGTCTGTATAAGTGAAAGGGTAACAAAGTACTTATCCATAAGAAGTGATGACAGAAGTGCCTAACTATCTCCATCTACCGGCCAACACCGTGTATTTTCTCTACTAGTAAAAACCTTCTACACCTCTCCTCCGCCCCATTCATCCCCATCAATTTCTCCCTCGTTTCGTCCTCATTAAGCTCCTTCTCTTCCTCCACTTCCGTTTCCTCCTATTCTTTCTTCTCCTCCTATGAAGGAAACAATTAGACCGCTTCCATGGCCTTCTCTCTCTCTCTCTCTCCCTGTCTGTCTGTGCGTGTGTGTGTGTGTCTGTCTGTCTGCCTCCCTCTCTCAATTTAGGAATTTAACAAAAATGCGTCTGCCTCCTGTCTCTGTGGTTTGCCTCTGTCAGTCTGTATGTCTCTTCCTCTCTGTCTCTCTGTCTGTCTCTGTCCCCCACTCTGTCTTTTTCCTTCTCTCTCTCTCTCCCAATCCCTGTATGAACAGAGCCCTAGCCATGTGTCTGAAGAAGAGCCTGTTTACAAACGCTATCTCCATGAAAATTAAACAGCTTCAGCAGATGCCGACAGCCCGTTTCCATAACAACCCGCTGAACAGATGCAATTCACATGGTTACTACATTGCTACTACAACCAGATTACCATAACAACTAGCAGATCTCAGTTACCATCTCATTAACGGTAACAATAGTTTCAACTAAGTTACTACAATGATATCATAACAACTACCATCTCACTCACAGTTACCATGGCATTCATGGTTGCAACAGTTATGATTGTGGTACTACAACGAAATAACCATAGCAATCACCATCTCTGTTGCCACATGTGATATTCTATTCCTGGTTACCATAGTTACAACTGTTACTTAAATGAAGTTGCCATAACAACTGCATCTCTGTTACCATGGCATTTCATGGTTACCAATTTACCATAGTTACATAAGCTCTTCCATAAAATACCAGATATTCTAATTCACTCTGCCATATCCAATCAAACCTAATCAAATCTCAGAAAACACGTAAGCTCTACCAACACTCCACTGATTGGGTTCTATGTGTGAATGGGAGTCCACTGGTGGGGACATCTCCAGGCAGTGGAGCATTATTTACTTGCAGATGAAATTGTTTCCCTTCATAGACTCCAACACCACTTAGGCTGACAAGGAGTGCCTTTCGAAGAGGTACTTGAAAATAGCTTCCATAAATAACTGTTCTATATACACACAGACACACACACAAACAGATACACAAACAAACAAACAGACACACAAACAAACAGACACACACACAGACACATAAACACATTATATACATACACACATACATGGGATACATACATGCACAGACGTACATTGTAGATGCACATACGTGTACAACATTGTACATGCATACATTGTACATGCACATACATATACAGACAAACACACTGCAATTGGCCAACCCTCTGATGGCATCGTCAAAAGCTTTATCTTGCAACAGATACTAATTACATTGTTAATTCATTTTTACCACTACAAGATTACAATAACAAATTATATCACGGTATCACCTCTAAGTTGTTACCATGGCATTCACGATAACCACAGACCTTACAACCATGCTACTACAACGAGAGAACTACAGCAATCGCCATCTCTGTTACCACACAAGGTATACTATTCATGGTTACCATAGCTACAACTGTTATTAAAACGAGATTATTATAAAAATATCATCTCTCAGTGTTACCATGGCATTCTCGGTTACTACAATTGGAAGATGGCTGACTGGTATCCAAGGAGACCGACACTCACCTGTGTTCCTGTCCGTCGTCGTTTACGACCCCAGGTGGCAGGGGAAACGTTCGCTTCGACAAGAACTGTTGAGCCAACTTGGACAGTGACTAAAGACAAAAGAACGGTTTACTCATAATTACTAATTATTTATCATTATAATAACCATTGTTATTCGTGTAATTGTCATCATAATCATCATGCATTATATTTTCTACACTGAAGGAATTGTGTGCCAAAGTTAAGATGAGAAAATCAGGTTAGAGAGATTTGTTTGATATGAAATGGTTAGTTTTTGAATACGTCTGGCTTCGTTAAGGTGGATTCATTGTGGTGGCTTCATTGTGGTGGCTTATTACGGTGGCTTATTAAGGTGGCTTATTAAGGTGGCTTATTAAGGTGGCTTATTAAGGTGGCTTATTATGGTGGCTTATTAAGGTGGCTTATTACGGTGGCTTATTAAGGTGGCTTATTAAGGTGGCTTATTAAGGTGGCTTTATATTAAGGTGCCGCATTCAGCAGTTGTGGGGGATAACTTTTGTTAGATATTGACTCATGAAGTGAAAAAACTTTTTTAAAGCAGCTATCAAAATAACAATACAACATCATGAAAAAGCCCCAGTAACAACAAACCCAACAACCACAATAACAACAACGATAATACACCAGAACAACAACAGTTAATTAACGAGTCCAATTGTACGCCAATTCTCAACGTTTAACATCATTGGTTGCATGGCATATCACGTACAGTTGGACGTTATTTACCCGCTTACTAATCGAATCATTGCAGAAAATATGACCATCGGTCGAACCCGGATTAATAATTCACAGCCCCTCCCAAGTGCCGACCATCCCCCGGTTCGACTGCTTAGGCCACAGTCATTGGCATAGATGGACTCCATTCCCAGGCAGGTGTGGTGACCGTTCAGTACCTGGGGGAACATGATTTTCACTCCACTCAATTCTATTGTAATTGTAGTCACAGGTTTATACACTGCCTATTTGAGAGACTCGCCTGAAACGCAAAGGCACAGCGTTGTGAGGCAACTTTTTAAGTAGCTATAGCAACAAGGAACTAGTTGTCTAACTGATAGCAAGAAGCTTTTTGGTAAGTTGATAGCAAACAAGGATCTGGTAAAATTGTTAGCAACTAGGCGCGTAGGGATCCTGGGCAAGTCCTTCACTCGCAATTGCTCATGCGCTTCGGCGTGAAACTCCGATTCAGCGTTCGCGCAGTAGTCGGGAGCGCCTCTGAGTAGGAATCTGGTAGGGGCGCTATAACAAGTGTTCAAATACAATACAATATATAGGATGCTGCTGTCAGATTGATAGAAACTAGTGCTTTGTTGCCAAACTGAAAGCAACAAGTATCTTGTTGTCTAATGACAAGTATTTTGCAGAGCCCATGAATAAGCAGGATTGCTTTGCTTAGCTTTAGAGTAGTGATTCAGAAATTACTTGTTGTCTAATTGATAGTAAAATTTGACAGAAGGAATATTAGTAATAAGTGAAGACAGGAAAATAGAATCCCAAGAATTTTTGAGAGATATCAATCTGGATCAAACTCCGGTTCCCAGAGAGACCAGGCAGCTCTACTGGCAGAAGAGCTGCTTTTACATTTTAGTAGTAGTACTAGCTTTTTGCACAACTAGAGAAAGACAATCAGACGCCAAGGACGAAAAATAATAGGTCCGAGGGTTTAGGTATGTGGATGGTGTTTAGAAATGCAGTGACGATCAGTATAGGAGGAATCATAATATTAGTAAAAGCTTTCGCCATTAAAGCAGTTACTCAAAATATCCGACGTCGTAACCATATACTCTAAATTTCTAAAGCGCAAATCTAGGGCAAACACACAGAGCACCAGCTCATTCGTGAGCACTGCATCACGTCAAAAGGGTTGTCCCGAGACGATCAAGGGAAGTTCAGAGTATGATTGCCAGAGAAACCAGAAACAGAAGGCAAAGGAGAGGAGAAATGTAAATGTACATGTTTTTCTATATCGACCGTATATGGCCTCGTCCCTGCTCATTTTTCATTGAATTGATCGGGTGAGATCATTCACCACCGCTGCCCGTTCGAAAGAGTGCCACGCCATTTAAGGTCCCCGTGAACGGACCGTGTGCTAGCCTGATATTTAAATCTCTTAAACAAGCCAGCATCGGGAGGTGAACTGCTATCCGCACGCTCTCTCACACAGAGGCGCATGGGGCGTAAGCTCATACCAATGCAGCAAACTGGGTCAGCATATAGCTAAGGATCGTCATCGGTCACATGAACCAATCAACATCTTCGGAGCTGATTTCGCCACGGAGTCGATCTGCCACCACGCCGCCGGGCGCAGTCCAAATGCTCCTCGCAACATCAATTCATTGCGGCAAATATCAGCGAATTGATTTCTCGCCGTCAAGATGCGCACGAACGATTCGACCAACGGCTGTCCATATATCTCGCCGGTGGCATCGGCGGCCGTTGCCGTCGAAGCCCAATCGGCCCACGCCTTCGACCGTTGCTAGGGGTGTCGTCCTCGACCACGAAATTTCTAGTCCATCGTCCGATTGACGGACGAGGATCGTAGAAGCGCTCGTTCGTAATGGACGCAACAAGACAGACGCCTTTGAACGCCTCCTTAACGGAGAAAACCTGTTCCGGCGTTTCACCGATAGTTTATTCCAACGCCGTATACGTTTTGACCGGGTCTCGAGCGGTGGCTGCCCGACGTGGGAACGACATTTGCTGCTCCAGGACCTAACAAAGCGAAGTGGTCTAAGCACTACTACTAATTACACTAATCTAATATAATCTTATCTAATCCAATATGAACATCTGCAAAGCGCTTGTCGCAGCAGAGCTATTCTGAAGCGCTCTCAGCGTGACAGGCCCGTGAAAAGAGGAAAGTCTTCAAACAGCGAAGAGATGCAGGTGAAATCCCCTCCAGAGTCCTGCAACGAATTTCTGGGGAAGGCCATTCCATAGTGAGGGACCCACAACAGCGAAAGCCCGGTGCTGGTTAATGAGGTTCGCGACCGAGGTACGAAGAAATCAAGCCGGTCAGCAAACGAAGAGGGAGAGAATAACGTGCAGAGCAGTTTACACATAAAGTCACACAGGTATTTAGGCGCTAAACCCTGCTGGGACTTAGTAACTAGGAACAGGACCTTGTATCTAATTCGAACTGAGATCGGGAGCCAGTGCAGATCATTAATAATGTATGCATAGATGTGTGAGTATCGAGTGATTGATTGATTGATAATTGTTATTATAAAACAATCAGTAAACACTAGCCATTCCAGAACAATGCTCTCCTAATTCTGCAGGATTATATGTACATCGCTCAAAAATAATTTTTCCCCAGGTACGCACATTATCCTCAGGAGTTGCAAAATTACCTGGAGAAACAAAAATTCTTGGACCGCTAGACAATCCCATAAACTCATTCTGTCTGACGCGTGTTGCGCAAAGCATGCAGTCGACTGGAAAAACTCCAGGAGAACTACTTTCGCGCGTATGCCTTGCAAGCAATTGCTTGGCAGTCCAAATGGATGTTTTGTGACTCTTCACATTCTCGTCAATATTTCAATTTTCAGGTCATAAATCTGCCTCAGTGTTGGACTTTGCACTGTGGCCTTCAAAGAAGAATCCAGAACAATTTCCCTTATGCCTGGATTTCGAAAGCACGGTAGGAAAGGCACTGCACATGAGGCAGATGTCGTAACAAGTAACTGTATAGTATATAGGTATCTAATTAGAATTTGTAACTGTAATCACAGATTTATATTGCGCCTGTCACAGAGACTCATAGGTGACCTCTTCTGACAAGCTGCACAATCAAATAACATGGGTTTCAAGTGTAATGAAATAGAGCCATCCATATTATGTAAGCATGTATGTACATGTGTGTATAGGCCTATGTATGATGTACATGTCAGTATGTATGCATCTATGTAGGCCTATGTGTGTTTGTAAATATATATGCATGTGTGTGTGTGTGCATGCACGTATTTATGTACATATGAAAGTGTATCTTACATATGTAAGTATCCATGGATGAATATGTGTATGTATGAACGTATTTATTTAAGTACATGTATGTGTGTGTGTGTGTGTGTGTGTGTGTGTGTGTGTGTATCAATGCATCATATGTGTTTATATAATTATACAGTCGTCTGTTTTGGTCAGTTTTTAAAAGGAGTCACATAAATAGACTGAAAATTAGATACATTTATGTATTCAGATGTTCATGTATCTAGAGCGCCTTGGGAACGGCCTCTCAGCGGTGCTTCAACATCAAAGAGCTCTGCAGACGTATAAACCACTTAAGATAAGCTGAAAGCGAATATTATAGAGCACTTATAAGGACGATGTGTTTGAATTATATGACAGTCGGAGAAGCAAACATCACCAGTCAGAAACTCATGAAGGATATTAATTTTGCGCAAATGCGACCTATCTAGCATGGAAAACCGCCATCAGTGGAAAAATACCGCAAACGGAAAATAACCGCAAATGGAAAATTAAATAGGTACATACATTTACCGTAAAAAACCGTATATTTGCGCAAATGTGCGCTACGTAAGGTGGAAACCGCCACAGGGCTTTTTAAAGGAATTTTTACAACTGCACAACCCCTTAAAAGGTCATGGTAAATTATTCCAAAGCGGATGACAATGAACATTTTTAACTATTTTTAACTGAACAAAAATGCTTCCAAGGCAGCACAAATTAATTTACAACTGCCGTTTTTGTGTAGAACTGCACACTAAAAAAGCCCTGAACCGCCGCCCATCTGTTGAAAATTACTCCTCATGTATACGACATCCACTCTGAAACCTCTCCCTCATACATGGCATCCATGGTTACGCCATGTTCTATTTTCAATACCAGAGAACTCCAGTCGTCCACGCGAGGGGATTTCACCGTACTTCGCACAAACCGGAAGTTTGGAAATCGTGCTTTCTCTGTCTCAGGACCCTTAGAATGGAACAGTCTTCCAACTTCAGTGCAATCTGTTGCTCAATTTAAAACAGTATTAAAAACTCATCTGTTCACATTGCACTATGACTATGAATGTAGCGACGTCCGCATTCAAATTTGGAACGACGGGCGATATCAAAGTACCCCCACTCAGTAGCGCACACCGTGCCTGGCCAGATAACTGAGATAAGCCATTTTCAACCCGGATTTTCCAGTGAATTGAGTTTTGTTTGCCATTTCACATATTTAGACAACTGATATCTTGGACATTGAGATAACGGCGCTATATAAGTCATTAGATTAGATCAGGCTGTTAGCACAATTGTTGTTTAACGACGCTCTGTCATAACAAAGATGATTGGCATCGCCATCATCCTTTATCCAGGCTTGCGACTGGCATTACCAGAGTACACGGGAAGTGGTGGATTTAGATTAGCTCAGCATGGCTATCTAGGCTTAATACTTATGTAGAGAGCGAACGTTTGCATGGGGAAGGGAGACTAATGGCAAATACGGACAAGTGGTACATAGTGGGTCATTTTTTGCGGACGTAATTTATAAACGGTCCCTTACAGGCTTACACCTACAAGATCCTTTCGACGACCAACGATCATCCCACAGCAAATGACAGATAATGTATCGCTTGTATAGGAGACCGGATTCTGCGGACGGGTAATTTGGGCTTCCGCGGTTCAAAGTCGTATTGACGGAAGCGCAAAATAACGAATTAGGAGTAGGAGGCCTAATGAAGGCCGGTCGAACGAACGAACGAAAGGGGAGACAGCAATTCCATCTCTTGCCCAGCCTCCCTCCGCCGTCCGTCTCTGTCCTCCTCCCAACCCCACCCCCACCCCGTTCTCCCTCATACTTGCCTGTCAGAAGAGCATCCATTAACGCCCGTCGGTGGGAAGAGGCCGGGCCGCTAATTGCCCCAGGCTGCTGTTGCTGCACCAGGGAGGAGAATGCAGAGGAACGTATAGGCAGACAAAGACAAGGACTGACAGTGACACATAGATGGACGGAAACACATTAACGGAGATAAACGCAGACAGAGACACACCAACACACACAGACTGACAAGGTCAGTGAGACGCACTGCGACATATAGACAGACTGACGGAGATAAACGCAGACACCCACACACCAATAGGCACACACACGCGCACACAAACCAGCACCGATACATAGTACATCACCTATAAAAACAACCAGACACACGCAAAAGCACAGACAGACAGACGTATGAAACAGAGATAGTGACAGACAGTGAGACACAGACAGATGCACAGATCGACAGAGCAGCAGGCAGTGAGACACGAGATGTCACGCTATGAAATAAATGGCATCAGTAACCTTTGAACCCAGGCAATATGTGCCCCAGACTGCAAAAGACAACAACAGAGGTTGCTTCGGACCAGGGCATTAATTCGTTTTAAGGGTCTCTGTCTCTGTCTGTCTCTCAGTCTCTCTCTCTTTCTCCTCTCCCCCTAATCGTAATCGTAATCGTAATCGTAATCTCAAACTTCTAAAGCGCCACTCGAAAGCCAAGCGCAGGGCACCAGCTTATTCACGAGCGCTGCGTCTAATCAGAGGGGTTGTCCACTCTCTCTCTCTCTGTCTCTCTCTCTGTCTCTGTCTGTCTGTCTGTCTGTCTCTCACACACACACACACACACACACACACACACACACACACACACACACACACACACACACACACACACACACACACACACAATGTCTCTGTCAGTCTCTCACTTTGTCTCTCTCCCCTGGTTTAAGATGCCAGAGTAGACCTCTCTATATGTTGGTCTCTCTCTGTCTCTTTCACTCTCTCCCTCTTTCTGTCTTTTACTCTGTCTCTCTCTCTGTCTCTGACTGTCTCTTCATCTCTCCTTCCGTATGCCTATCTCTCACTCCGTCTGTCTCTGTCTCTATCAGTGGACACCGGATCAAATTAGCGCCCTCTGTATTCGCTCAATTGCTACTCCATCGATTCTTTGATCCAATTCTCCACTGAACCATCGATCCGCTCATGTAGGCCCTATTCATTCGCTAATTCACGCATTCATTCAGCCTCTCATTCATTCATTCATTCATTCATTCATCCATCCATCCATCCATCCATCCACCCACCCACCCACCCACCCACCCATCCATCCATCCATCCATCCATCCATCCACCTATCCATCCATCCATCCATCCATCCATCCATCCACCCATTAATCCATCCACCATCCATCCATCTAATTCGTCCATTCATCCATCCATCCGCTGACCCACCTGCTCGTTTCAATTCCATGCTGTCCGCCTACTAGCAAAGCAATAGACCTACATTCCACTACATGTGAAAACGACACCACCCAACTGCATGGCGACGACATGTACAATCCTCAACACATTAACATCTCAACAGCCGTCCATCCATCCATCCATGCCTAAGCAAAACACGCCCTACAACCGTAGAAAGCAGATCGTGTACCAGTTGTATCCAGGCCCTCGTCATATTGAATCAACCATGGTAGCCGATTGATTAGAGCGCTTGCCAAGTAACGCAGAGAATACGGGTTCAAGCCTCCTCACCTGAGACGGCTAGTGTGTAAGAACCTTGAGCAATTCCTTCACTCACAATTGTTCAACACCATCAATTGTCAAAACAATGTCATTAGACATTGGCGCTTAAAAATGCAGAATAATAGTAGTAGTAGTGCCCAGTGCTCGTTAATAAGCTGGTGCAAACTAGAGCCCTGCGCCGGCCGCGCCGCGCCGCCGACATTTTTTGGACGACGCCGCCGCCGATTTTTGTGGATCGGCGCGCCGACGCCGCCGCCACCGATAATTCCTCGGCGCGCCGCCGATGCCACGCTGAAGTGTTTGTTTCATTGAATTTTTCATGTTTTGCATGATTTCACGATAAATTGTTGCTTCAGTGGGTAATAGAAGTAGATTGGTATAGGGCCTTCGTGAAAATTATGTAGAAAAACTAGGTGAAGAGAGATAGGCAGCTGGGTGGGTTTTGGGTGGGTGGGTGGGTGGGTAGATCGTTAAGTGGGTGTCGACAGACATACAGCCAGACAGACAGAGACAGCCAGACAGAGACAGCGACAGAGAGACACAGACACAGGCAGACAGCAGACAGATGATGGAATAGATGAATAGATAGATGGATGGTTTGGTTGGATGGATGGATGGATGGATGGATGGATGGATGGATGGATGGATGGATGGGTGGATTGATGACTGATAGATAGATTGAATAGATGGATAGGAATGAGAAAAGATCGGAAAGGTCCTCTGTCTTACATGCATACTACATATTATTACAGTAGTTTTATATAGCGCCCCTTCAAGACAGTCTACTTAGGAGCGCTCCCAGCCCAACCTCGGTCAAACAGGACAGTCTTAAGGCTAGAGAAGAACTGAGCAGAGTGTCCTATTGAGGTCAAACGCAGTGCCACCGGAAGCCCATTCCAGGTCACCGGGCCAGCCACAGAGAAGGCGCGGCGCTGTCGGATAGCAGTCCGAGCACGGGGGACAAGGAACTCTGCTTGCACCGCTGAGCGTAACGAGCCACGACGCGGAACAGTCACAGTAGGGCAGCAGAGTTCCCGCAGAACTCTGTCTTACATATATATGTAGACAGGCGATATAATTATATACGGTGATTGAATTGTCTGGGAGTTGGGAGTGTTCAACCGCCGACTTGGCATGGGCGAGGTTTAGTTCTTTTCTTAACCCAAAAAATGTGCTTCCCCAAGTATTGCTGTTTTGTCTATCTTAAGGTATGTAAGTAGGAGAGGCAGGAGGGGAAGACAGACAGCATCGACATGCCGCGGAAGATTGGCATGACGCTAAACTGACCCTCATTTTCCGAGTGAACAAAGTGTCCTCTCTCTCTCTCAGGATTTAGGCTAAAAGTTCCAAAAGGCAAGAGTCATCCATTCACAAAACGCATACACAATGAATTCATCCTTGATATTCATTCATTCATTCATTCCGGATATTTATATAGCGCCTCTTCAAGAAACCTACTCAGAGGCGCTCCCAGCCCAGCCACGGCCAAACAGAAAGGTCTTTAGAAGTTGGTAGAAAGCAGGCAAATCATTCCGGGGCAGTAAGCGTAACGTAAGCGACAGCCCATTCCAAGTGGAGGGGCCAGCAACCGAAAAGGCTCGACGCTGTCTGACCGAGGAGCGGGCCCGAGGGACCAATAGCTCCCCATTAGTCGATAGCTAAGTCGGAAACCGGGCGACAGAGATCATATAAGTAGACGGAGCACTACCAGTGAGACACCGCCAGACAAGTGCTGCTATCCTATAGGATATGCGTTGCGAGGCAGGAAGCCAGTGCAATACATCACGCATGTAGGCAGAAACTGGGGCATATTTGGGAATATGACCAATAAGCCGAGCAGCAGAACGAAGGACCCGGTCAATACGCCCTATTAAGCCAGATGGGTGACCAGCTAGAACCGAGCAACAATGATCAATTCTGCTGGTGACGAAGGCGTGGACAAGTACCACAGCAGCATCATGGGAGAGGGACCTCAGGACAACACGCAACTGACGGAGCTGGTAGTAACAGCTTCGTGTGATCAGGTTGACGTGCTGCGAAAGACTAAGTTCTTGATCAAGTGTCACCCCAAGGTCACGAACAGTAAGCGAAAAGGCAATATGTGGGAAGGTCTCGGCCAACAGGTGTAGGTCAACACCAGCCAACTGTCTGCGACCACCAAGCCAAATAAACTGGGTTTTAGATGGATTCAAAAGCAGGCGATTTGAGGCCATCCAATCAGAAAGGGCATCAATGGCACGGCACATCAGCCCAACAGAGGCCACTGCATCAACTGCACGGCAGTGGATGTATGCTTGTATGTCATCAGTATATAGCTGGTGCAAGAGTCCAAAAGACACAAAAGATATGCTACTCCATTTGATCATCTTGCAGGTTTAAGCATATCCATCATCAAATTAACACATGCAGCTTATGCTCCAACAGTGTAATATAATTATATCAAATTTCTAGTGCATCTAAACCCGAGTCATACAGCGTTTTGAATAGGTATGCATTTAAAGAAATTGCAAATCCCTAAGTAGCCTACTAGTGGCTTTTGGATTGGCAATCTGCATTTTTCATTGCTATGGATCAAACTGCTATGAAACAAAGACAATAGTTGGTATTTGTAAAATCAATTCACGTTCTTGAAATAAATAACATTAACTTTAATTGTGATAAATTGGATATAATTATAAATAGTATCGCGATGGCTGAAGCTACTGAAAGCAAACTCACAGAAAAGCAGTTTTTGATATAAAAACATATGGCACCAGGACTTCGTAATCTATAAGTACAGGATGCACTCTTCCTGTTACGTTGACTAAAGTTTTAGCAAATTGAAAATAATTAAAATGAATCACTTGTGATACGCCGTGGACGGGGTTTATGGTAAATGGTAACACTTTGACACGAAGAGTAGAAGATCAGCATGGATGCGGAATCAATTCCCGCTACCCCCCAAAGGTCGACTCACCATTTCATTCGCGATATGGCGTTCGTAAAATGAGCAGTATATTATATTTATAATTGTGTCCTATAGTCAGCAATTCGTTTACTAAAGGCTTATGGCGTTCTTGGAAATTGAACGTAGGCCCTGTTTTCTAGTTTTTATATTAATTTCAATAAATGTCTGGTACTCTGGATTGCCAGTATTTTCTGTGGACAAACTCAAGCACGACTCAAACTACATCCTAACTACGAGTGACAGATGATTCCTATGAGCACTGAAATAATAGAGCAATTTGTTCAGATGACAGCTAAAAATGCTAGAATTACAGTGTGGAAATTCAAACTATTTCAACAGTTTGGACGCCGATTTGACCCCCTCATAAACTGTTTGATCCGTCACTGGCTTCCGACCACGCCGCGCCGCGCCGCGCCGCCGCCGCCGCCGATTTTTGTTGGTCGGTCGGCGCCGCCGCCGCCGACCAAAAATTACCGGCGCGCCGCCGCCGACACTATGAAGTCGGCGCAGGGCTCTAGTGCCCTGCACTTGGCTTTCGAGTGGCACTTTACAAGTTTGCAGTTTGTGAATACGATTAGCAATATATTCTAAAGGCAACCTCTGGTTTTGGAAAGGCTTAAATGCACAACAGAAATAAATATATAAAAAGTTAGGAATCAAAATAAATTGGATTAGAACCACATGTAGCTTGGGTAAAAAATCAAAATACTAACGAAAGAAATAATCAATAAACAATATAATTCTGAAAAAATAATTAAAACTCTTAATCAACCAAATAACAAATACATAAATTAAAAAATACATAAATGTATTCTAGTGTCAGATATTTATAGGTATTTACATTTCTCTACCACCTTTTGAGACCTCTTCCAAATCTATTCAAAACTTCTTCCAAACCTTTAATAAACCTCTTGCAAACCATTTAAGAATGTCTGACAGTCTTCTTCCAAACAGCTTAACAACGTCCTCCAAACCTTTGAAGATCCCTTCCAATCTTTCATGTCAGCCTCTTAAAAACTTTATACAAACATATAAACAGTCTCTCCCAATTTAGAATTGGAATTTAGAGTAGACCTTGGTCTCTGTTGGTCTATCAGTGTCTCACTCACTCACTCACTCACTCACTCACTCACTCACTCACTCACTCACTCACTCACTCACTCACTCACTCACTCACTCACTCACTCACTCACTCACTCACTCACTCACCACTCACTCACTCACTCACTCACTCACTCACTCACTCACTCACTCACTCACTCACTCACTCACTCAATCACTCACTCACTCACTCACTCACACTCACACTCACTCACACACACACACACTCTCTCTCTCTCTCTCTCTCTCTCTCTCTCTGTGAACTAATGTTTTGCATATATAATGAGCACAGGTGTTCTTTAGGTTGATATATATATAATGTGTATTCGATTGTTAAGCGTTTTAGTCTTAGGCCTTAGTTGCGCTGTCGGCTCGTGGGCGCTTGGCCTAAAGTAGCCTAAACTTTGGCTGACGATAGATTCTCTACACGTGCAGTTAGCGCGCCAAACTTAGAAACTGCTGATGACAGTGAATTTGAACAATACAGTGTAGTAGATGTTTTAATGCAAGATTAGCCCAACCGCTTAGCCGCTTCTCAAGGGCGCTGAAACGTAACTGGTACATTCTTCGTTTTGTGCGCCAACGGTTTAAATAATTTTCCATGTGATACTGTAACCTTCAGGGCACAATCTACTTCCATTTGGCAGTAGGAGGTACAGCGTGGAGACTGGGACAGAGTAGCTTGTCTTCTACGTGGTCTTGATTCCCTGTCCCTTTCGAGTACATTACAAATGGCGGGCAATTGTATCAATATAAAGAAGCGAACATAATTGTTTTTTTTCCAGATCAGTCCTTAAGCTCGGGGCCAGTCGTCCGTGGCACGACGTCATGGAGATGTTCACTGGCGAGAGACAATTCCGGTCGCGTGCCTTTCTCAACTATTTCCAGCCGCTCATCGATTGGCTAAAGAAAGAGAACAGCGGGGAAACAATAGGATGGGGTAGAGAGAAAGACAAAGAGGAGACCTAGAGAAGAAGTGGGAGAAACGCCGTGAAACGATGAACGCTCTTTACGTCGCCTGCAGAATACCAAATAGGATTAGCGTCCAAAATCAATTAGGATTTCGAGACGAATAATTGGAGAATGAAATTAAACTATACTAAAAAAAGTTACACTCTTCAGTAAGCGTATATATATATATCGAACATAGTATGTGCAATATGCCGCAGGTATATTGTTGCCACTGTATATAGTCCTGTGTTATGTGATATGCATACGAATGTTATATACAAACGGATGATAATATACCACGCGTTCCTCAGCAGTACATGCGTGTATATTTTTCATGAGATGTCTGTGTAGAGGTATGCTTGCGTGTCTTGGATAACTAGGCCACCTGCATGCTTGCCTTTAATGCTGGGAGTGCTTGTATCGGATGTTTGGGTGTTGAGCGTGACTTGAGGCCGTTGATGATCTGCACTAATTAACGTATTAGCCAGTGATGACCTCTTTTAATTAAGAAATCCATCTTGATCCTACACGAAATCCCAGCCAGAGGGATGCTATGCTGGCCACGTAAGAAGGCGTCTGCTGCTGCTGTTGCTGCTGTTGCTGCTCCTGTTCTTCCTCGTGTTGATCCTGCGATGCTCTAACTCGGATTAACTTGCCTTCAGGTGCGCGCAATCTAATTACTGTGAAGCTAGCTTACGATGGTGACGCAGCTTGCCTGTGACGCCGGTGTCACAAGATATTCTATCCCCACTAAAGCATATCCCCCCGGATGGAATAAACCGGTGTAGAGTATCCGGGTGGATAAACCATTCTATCCCCCATCGTCATACGCATCACGATATATAGCCAATACGAAAATCCAGTCAAAATCACCCAAAGACGAAGTAAATTAATTTCAGGCCGATGTACAAACTAAAGATACGCAACTTAAAATATTTTATGTGTACAATCAATCCAAACAGTACGACTGAATACACTTAGAAACCGCCAATAATGCAAACTAAACCGAATACTCCATTTCGCTAAGGGGATACTCATGTATGGGGGATACTCTATTTCGTGACACCGGCTTCCTATTCCTCCCATCTGCACACGCACACTCGCGGATGTATACCATAGTCCTGGCAGAATTCTTAGATTATCTTTATATATAAAATGTGGCCATAGGATACATGCATAATTAAATATCTTCTAATCCAATATATTATGATGACTTTTATAGCGCTGTCATAACGCACAAGGTATTATCAGTCGATGATTGCATCGAGTGAGCCTCCCATCAACATCATGTTCATGTCGAAATGCCATTGGTCAGAGAAGCTGCATCAGATCCAACCCAGAATCGTATTTCACTGCACGAGGCTCCCGTATCATCATCATCATCGACGATTCATCGTCGTCGTCATCAGCATCATCATCATCGACCCCTTCTTTATACACGCTTAGTCACGGATATGCCATCATCTTGAATTAGACACATTTGTACACTACAATGTGACGTAATGTTAGGGTTTTTGAAACAATAAAATAAAGTGCAAATATGAAATGGTTTTACTGCACGGTCAAGGACGCGGATCCCCAATTTAATACAGCTATAAAATATGACCATATTGTAACACAGTTTCATTGCAACACGGTCCTTGATACCGGTTTTCAAGTGGCGCTATATAAAGAGAGATTTGAGTGCATGTGCCTACTTCTGATTGCCTCAGTTGTGAGCGCTGTTGAATACAGAGCATATGGCGTCTGCACGAGCGCCTCCTTTATTTGCAGCCATTATGCCTGGCATTGGTCATTGGACATTCGATGGCGACCTTGGCTCTGCTTTCTTGGCTATTAGGTTATCGCAACAGTCCATCGTTTCCGTTGCATGTACGTCTGAAGGTTCTACTGTCTGTGAGTGGGCGTTTGTCTGGGGTCGTCCATCCGACTGATACTGTGTCTGATGGCGTGTGCTTACATCGGAGTTTATCTAGAGTCTGGATTTATCGAATGATTCGTAGGTCGTGACTTCTGACTTACCCTGCCAGCTGGAGCGTAATCATGGCTTGTCCTGATCGTTTATGCCTAGCTCGATGGTCGAAACCGTAGTTTGTTTGCCAAGCGACCGAGCCTGACTTTCTCTCTCTCTCTCTCTCTCTCTCTCTCTCTCTCTCTCTCTCTCTCTCTCTCTCTCTCTCTCTCTCTCTCTCTTTCTCTGTCCCTCTCTGCCTCTGCCTCTGCCTCTATCTCTGTCTCTGTCTCTGTCTCTGTCTCTCTCTCTCTCTCTCTCTCTCTCTCTCTCTCTCTCTCTCTCTCTCTCTCTCTCTCTCTCTCTCTCTCTCTCTCTCTCTCTCTCTCTCTCTCTCTGTTTCTTTCTCCCTTTGCTTGTTTAACCGACCTTAGCTGGATATTTGTTTGCACAAAATCGCCGCAGCAATGAACGCACAACGCGAATTATTTTGCGATACGCCTCACCCTCTGCCATCCAAGAATTTTATCGGATTTAGGTCATCCGTCGCCGAAAAGGTCATCGGTCTTTCAACGTCAAGTGATGGATTTAAGTATTATCTGTTATTGTGATGCATTGAAATCAGAGCGCTTGGTGATTCAATCATTCAATGAAAACTTACTCTTAGCAATTGACCGAGTTGACGTAATGTTATAGGCTACTATAAAAATCTAGTCTAATCGAGTATTTGATTCAACGTGAAGATCCGGTCTTATCTTGACTTACCTTTCCCTTCTTTATCTTATTTTACGTTAAATTACCTCAACTCTCCAAAAACTTACTCGAATCAATTGACCGAGTTGACGTAATGTCAAAATTTAGTGATAGGAATCTGCACGTTGTCATTTCTAATAAATCAGCTTATTTCTTTTCCAAAAATATTTCCAGTAGGCCTAGACAGATGTCGATTCTGTGACCTATTCATGTGCTAGGAAATGACAGAAGAAATACTGCATTGTAATAAAAACCAATTAAAGCATTCAGTCAGTACAATCAGAAAATGTTGAATCTCACTGTCCTATAGTTTCTCCGTTCCAATGCCTCCCAACATATTTCCAGCTGGAATTTTGACATATATAGTCTGTAATCGACTGAACTTGTTGCTTCAATTTTGACGAATGCTTCATAAAATGATCATCAGGTTGTCGTAGAATAAGTCATTCGCAAAGATTTACAAATGCTGCGATCTTTAGCAGACGGTTTTATTTCTCCAAAGCAGTTTCATAGTAGTTTATTAAATCCATCTATTACATCTTATGATACGCGTTCGATGAACAGCACAGCGCGTAACTGAATTATGGCGCTGATAAATGATCACAGCTGAAGCGAGGAGGGTAAGTATTGACTCCTATTTACGTGATATTGGTTTCTAAACTCTTCCGGCGATCGTCCACTTTCTATGTCTGCGTCGTTATCTATACATCACGTAAACACGAATCAATACTTACGCTATTCGTTTTTCCTATAATATTGTGTTGGTGCCGACTGACTTCTTGTAGGCCTACCTCTTATCATCATTCTTTCCCTTATCCTCTTGCTGTCTCTCTCCCCTCATCTATCTTTTTCTCTCCGTCTTGTTTATTCACTTTCCCTCTATACGTCTTTCTATCTGTTTCTCTTTGTTTTCTTTCGTCTGTTTTCAGTTCTTTATTTTTCTTTAAATTCTTTCTCTCTGTCTCTTTACTCTCTTTCTCTGCCTAGAAGCCCTACATGTTTCTATTTCTCTCATTCATATCCTCTCTGTCTCTGTCTCTGTTTCTCTCTCTGTCTGTGTGTGTCTTTGTCTCTGTCTGTGTCTGTCTCTCTGACTCTATGTCTATCTCTGTCTCTCTAAATGTCTGTCTCTCTCCCTCTTCCCCGGCTCTCTCTTGCCTCCATGCTTGGGTGCAACTGTCTTGTTTGTCCACACTCCAACAATCTGTTTGTCTCTGTAAAATGATCCCATGGGTTTTTCGACGGGCTTTGAGTTTTTGACTATGGAGGATCATTCATCAATCCTGATTTGGGATCGGCGGCGGCGGCGTTCGTCTAGCAGTCACCGCTGATTCATTGACGATTCCTTTTCACTTTGCCTCTGGTCAATTTTCTGATAAAACGGAAGGATTCCGCAAATCACATATTGGTTTTTTGGAGTGTTGAGTTTCCATAGCGGCGCTCAAAAAGAATAGAAAACAAATAAGGTTCTAAATTAGCTGTCAATCACGATTAGATTATCATAATAATTATCTAAATGGCGTCTCGTCGTTCTTCGTTATGGCTTTTAACGCACGATCAATAATTTACCGATCGAGTCTGACGAAACTATAGTCACGATTAACTAAACAGAGGCTTAACTAAAGCAAAAACGTAAACGCTATAAAGTGGTTTATCATCCTCGTTGTTTCTTTATGCTTAATACCTAAAAGGCTGTGCTGCTCTGGATAGGCTGCCACACATTATACATGCATATATATATATATATATATATATATATATATATATATATATATATATATATAAAATATATATATATATATATATATATATCTTAGGGACCCTGGTCAAGTCCTTCACTCGCAATTGCTCATGCGCTTCGGCGTGAAACTCCGATTCAGTGTCCGCTCTGTAGTCGGGAGCGCCTCTGAGTAGTAATCTTGAAGGGGCGCTGTAACAAGTGCTCATACATACATACATACATACATACATACATATATATATATATATTAAAATATACAAATGATCAGTTTGACGACTGATTTGCAAATATTTGATATATATATATTCGTGATGAGCTGTACGTACTTTCCCATTCTAGTGGGCAACTCTATAGGAGTGACAGTAGTGACAGTGACCTCTATCAGGGACCATGTCGATCTCTGTCTCTCTGTGAGTGGTTTCGATTCACAGGCATCACGAGGTCCAGAATACGCGCTGCCGGAAAAAAACAGGTCCCGCTGGGATGCCCGACTCCAGTCCAGTGGAGGATGATTGTCTGAAGTATACTGAGGAAAATTTCATTATTTCCCTAACAAAACACCCTACATTTGTTTAGGCCCCGAAGTTAAACAGACGAATTCAAAAGTACTGGACATGGTGTCAGTACATTTGAGCGGTCGTAAGAGAGAGACATTTTGCGTGCGCTATATTATGGTTTCGTCTGCTATACACAATTACACATGCTCAAACCACTTCACTCCCTAAATCCTAAGACAAGAGCGCAACAGGCTACATAGACCAATATCCGCACCGTCATAACCATATTTATTATGCAGATATGGTCAGAAACAATAATAATTACATAGGCCTATGTTAATCTGTAGTAAACCATGCAGACGATATTTGTGTTTAAGTCCATGGATTATAAATGTATATTATCAATTAATCAATCAATCAATCAGTATTTTTTATTGCAGCCGGTAACAACCAATAGGTTTACATTTGTGACAATCAGTAACAGTAACAAAGTAATAATATTGTAACAGGGAGAAGTAAAGACACATAACAATGATATTGCAGTACGAAGAGAGTTATTAACGGGAGCAATGGGTGGCTCCTAAGGGATTGACATCCCGCTAGTTGAAGACACCCAGAAGGTGTATATATATATATATGTATATATATAATTATATACGGATATATAATTGCTTTGCACATGACTGGAGGCGATGTTTTTTGGTAGGACATAGACCCTACGAGAGGTTGTAAATGTAGATAACAGCTGTTGAAGTCGTATGTCGTCGGCTGGTTCAGATATGTCAGTCTGTCTCATTCGCCAATGCTGCAGAGAAAGCGACGACGACGACCAGCAGTCACAAATAAGACGATGACATGATAAATGACCGGGGTCCGTTTGTCGGTCCGTCCATTAGTCGAAGGGTCATCTGTCTTTCAACGAGTGGACAATGTCGTACGATTGAGGCAGTTATAGAAGACGAGGTTCTGATTGGATCAGGGCAAAGAAGATTGCCCATTACAAAGTCCCTTTCAACCTGCAGCACTACCGCCTCTCTATGACATTCCTTTGGACCTGTACAGTCCACGTGTGACGTCCGATCCACTGCTCGTCAGTCAACCCTTGATGTGCCTGTCTATCCGTGTGTCACTTACTGACGTCTTTCAAGTATTTCACACAGCTAAAGGCAAACAGAGTAGGCAAAATGGCCACGCAATTGACTTGGATCCAACAGGTAAACAGGTTTGCGAGAGTGTTGCCTGCAAAAACTCAGCAAAATTCTAAAAAATTAGAAATAATAGATCTTTTAATAAATTAAGATTTTGAAAAACTCTTTAGCAAAGTCAGTAAAATGGGAGAATGGACGGATGATTAACACAAGAAAAGGTAATAAATGTGTGCTGTGCCATATTTCATCTGAGATCCTATCTGACCTATTGGATGGCTTAAATCTTTGAAACTGATTGACTCATTGGTTATGTTGGCTGACACATCTCGTAACTTGAGTGTTGTCCCTAATTCTACTAAATCTTTCATTGACTATGTAACAGGCATTTGTAAGTCGTCATAATTATATTTACATTCGTGACATACGCAAAATTAGGCGTTATATCCCGATGTCTTTTCGGATATCTCCGACAAATGGGCCTTTATGTGGCGCTTACTAGAGTTAGCTGCATCACACAACTATCAGATATCTCCATGATATCATGATTAAACATCCCAGTGTCACCATCAAATTAATCTATCGTAATCGTAATCGTAATCTCCAAACTTCCAAAGCGCCACTCGAAAGCCAAGCTTATTCAGGAGCGCTGACCGGCTTATTCACGAGCGCTATCTAATATTTTCAGACCTTAAAGTAGCAGACATCTAGCTATCATTGTCAAATAGGGGCATATCTCCCAATGTACCTATCATTATCTCTCTCTTTCACTAGCCAACATCCATCTATCAGCACAGAGCTGTCACAAGCTATCCAAATGGGTCGTTCGGACATATGCTACTGCAATAACTGAATTCTTGCAATGTGAAATCTCTTGTTATTAACCCATAGGGCCTACATAATGTTATTATTATTTCGGCATTGTAAGTGCCACTGTTCAATAATTAGGCATCAATCGATGGCACTGAGCATTTGTGCGTAAAAGACTTTCCCCAAGGTCTCTCCACACTCACCCGCACATTTAGTCCGCGCTCCAAAGCGAGCGCTCAACCCAATCGGTCACTGTGGACCAATTTGACAATTATATTTATTTGGTGATTGCTGATTGCCCTATTTATTTATTTATTTATTTATTTATTTATTTATTTATTAAGGTCACTTGATATAGCGCCCCTTCAAGATTTCTACTCAGAGGCGCTCCCGACTACAGCGCGGACACTGAATCGGAGTTTCACGCCGAAGCGCATGACCAATTGCGAGTGAAGGACTTGCCCAGGGTCCCTACGCGGCGGCTTGAGGTGGATTCGAACCCGCAACCTTCCGGCTGCAAGGCACCGAACATACCCCTACACCACCGCGCCCCACACTATACTCATGAGTCTTGAAACTGGGAACCTCGGAAGGCTGTATGTTCCTTACCTAAAGTAGAAGAACATCAGAATCGTGTGTGTGCAGCCACATGTTCAATCACTCAACATGATAGTTCAAATGCTGCGGAAATGATCCACTTAAATCTTACTATTGCCTGACAGCGCAATGGTTGTATATGCCGTGCATTAAGCAACGAGTCGGATGAACTGTAACGTTGTATCATCTATTGCAAGAGTGACTGACACAAACCAATTGTTCTCTGCTCTGCCTTCCTAAGTGCAGAATGCTGTACGCATGGACAAAGCGCCCCAAGGTGTAGAAGCTCTAATGATGCTGGAACCAAAACATTAGAGGCATGAAATACGTACATATATATGGCCTATAGGTTAATATATATAATAATATATATATATGGAAACATAAAAATATGTATATATATATATATATATAAATATTTGTATGCGTGTATGAATGCAATGCGCAAGTGAGCTTCGAGGCAGGTTAGAAACTAGGAATAGGACATGCGCAATGAACCAGCTGCAGTCTGGACAATAATAGGGAAGTTGCTCGAAGGGATCAATCGTCCATTAGGCAGAAGCCAGGGATCGTTCCTTAATCATGCCGTGCTGCTGTGCGAAAGACACGAGTCAAAGGTCGCTAACAACACGAGGAGCGTTACCATGGCGACGGCAGCAGAAGAGTATAATTATCGTCTTCCTTCACTTCGACTCATGAAATATAATGAACGCCTTCCGTGTTTATTGCTTCCATTAATGAGGAGCACGCTTTAAGAGCTACACAAACAGTGGACAATTTTTACCATAATAATAGTAGGCCTAGTAGTAGTAGTAGTAGTAGTAGTAGTAGTAGTAGTAGTAGTAGTAGTAGTAGTAGTAGTAGTAGTAGTAGCAGTAGCAGTAGCAGTAGCAGTAGCGGTAGCGGTAGCGGTAGCGGTAGCGGTAGCAGTAGCAGTAGCAGTAGCAGTAGCAGTAGCAGTAGCAGTAGTAGCAATAATAATAATAATAATAATAATAATAACAATAATAATAATAATAATAATAATAATAATAATAATAATAATAATAATAATAATAATGATTCACTAGGTTATTATTTAGGTCACTGAGGGAATTGTCAGTATCTCAAGGCAAAAAAACAGTGTAGTAATTATGTAATAATAGTAGCAGTAATAGTTATCATAATAATAATGATAACAATGTAAAGGCGTTAACCTTGAATCAGAGACAAACATGTGCACACGCTCATACATACATGCCAACAAAGTCATATACATGTAGGCCTACCTTTATTACACGTACATACATGTACCAATTTCTTTTGAATCGATCAAAATTTGTCTGAGTTCGTTGACAGCCATTTGCACCTCATGTTTCCTAGAGTTCCACCCAGCTGTGCAGATACCGTCATAATGTCGGCCACCTGTGGTACGAGGCGCTCTCTGCCGACGTCCAGGCGCCGGACTGGCTACATTCTTAAAGAACTTTAATTAAAATCAATGGATTTTGCCCGCTGGAAGAAAGATCCATAAGTCATACCATTCGTTTTTGGCAAGACTCAGCTCGTCTATACATAGTTACATACATATGAATATAACCTTCTTTAAGTCCGTTAGAATGTATCCTTCTTAAAACTAATGTCAGACAAGCCTTCAACATTGCTCTAATTGGAACTCTAGACGATAGCTGACTCGTGTGAAAGCATACTCATTGTTGATTACAGCCAGACAATTTCGTCAAAGTACTGCTACAAAGACAATAGTTTTGTCCGTCTGTAGGCTACATTGATTGTGGTTTATTACCAGGTATTTAATTAATGCCTACGAGTATTTTTGGCTAAATGGTTTGTTAGGACGATTTTCTCAAGAAGTTAGCTCAGTTCTCTCACAAATTTCGGTGTTACGTTGGCTCCTCTCAAAAGATTGCTGTACGAAGACTGGTGGAGAAAGATGTCAATAGTTCCAATCAGGACGTTCGCTGCTGTAAATTTTGTCGATTGCAGGCCACCGCGTGCTGAAATGCACAAACTCAATTGGGAACTTTGGGGCTTAGAAGATATATTCATACACGTGGTCATCAAAATGTAAATCATCTTTGGAAGTCAAGCTTGAAATTGTATCTCACGATATCGATCACATGGTCTTGAAGAGGAAAGGATCAATAAGTCCTGTTCAATGGAAAATAAATTTCTTTAGACGTGCAGAAATAATCTTTCATTCCTTGTCGGGAGATTGCACTTCTGTATACGTTAGTGAATTCAGTTCCCGTTAATAGATGGCTATGTGAGATAAAAGATTGGCGCCACCTGAAAATCTAAAGAGAATATTAGTCGAATGGGTGAGAGGCATGGTGATAGTCATTTTTCCTCAGAATGCCATAAACCATTGTGGTTAACATTGCGTCTAATGGAGACAGAATCTTAAAATTGATTATAAGTATAAATTGTGTTCAACAACTTCTTTCGACAACTTTATTTCTGACACGTGGGCATACATGATGCAAACTCTGTCAATCCCGAACTTTGCTGTTAGGTTATATTATGCTCTCCCACAAAGAACGTCTATGTGCAAAATGTTTGTCGAGCTGTCCTGTATGGGGGGAAATTCCGTTTCTCCCTCGTTAGCTCTGGGCCACTGCCAAAGCAACTGCTAAAACTGTCCTGATTTTACCCCCAGCATACCTTTTTCGTAACATTTTTCATAACAACCTCTTTTCGTTCTCATATTAATCGTCAGTAGCGTCAGCAGTTATCGTCACATACATAGACCAACAGGGGGACTAGGCACGCGTTCATGGCTATTTTAACATGACATAGTTTTTTATTGCTCCCAAAAAGAAAAACAATAGCACATGATTCTATTTCAGATAAATACTAAGTTGGGATGCAAAAAGGAGGACCTAAAGGTACAAGATACCCGCTAAGCAGGGCCACCTATATAGGCTACCGGTGATGTTGGGTGGAGGTTGATAACATAATGTTCAGAGAGTGGAGTGAAATAAACTTGTTGAATTTCAGCTGAAACGATAACATAATTAGCATTGTCTAATGCCAGACAGTTTTTTAATAAACAAACAGAAGGTTAAAAAGTAGTTATATATTTAAAATGAGTAGGTTTATTAACTATATGACCGTTTTACGAGTTTGAATGCCCGATTTTGCTTAATTTCGAAAGACGTTTGTAACAGATGACTTAATGTCAGAGAATTGTAAGTCAATTGAAGCGTGACGATTTTCAGAATGATCGCTCAACGGTATTATAGTAGGCCTATATTATAGGCTACACAACTGCAGGCGCGTATAACAGTTACACAGATATAAAAGGGTGACAAGGACCATTTACAGGATAATCCAAGGATGGATGGAATGACGAAGAGCGGATTCGATGGACTAATAGGCCCCTATACTAGCATGACAGACAGGCAGGGAGACAGACACATAGATACGAAGTAAGAGATTCACATAGACGAAATACGCTCAGAAAGACATGCTTTGTTCTAGATTTAAGATCCTAACTTCTGCGTATACTCCTATTACTAATATTGTATCTCGTACTATTATTGTTATACTGTTATTGACATTCTTCATAATTATCTATTTGAACTATTATTGTCAGTCTCACTATAAGCGTTTTGACGGAGTTTGGAGGTTCTCAGATGGGGCGGACGAGACCGAGACTCGAGAAGTCAAAGGTCCTAATGCTGCTCATTTCAGACGGACTCCAGGTTGCTCCAGTGGATATTATTAGGCTGCTGGTTCAAGAGCTAGCGATCTAATCTTATCGTCCATAATCTCACCATCGTGATACCTGACATCTACGAAAAACAGTTAAATTCGTGGTAAAATTCTTCGCCACCTGAACGAGTTGTTCTTAAGTCTTATAATTCAACGTCTGTGCAACTCTGTTGTGCCCGTATAATGTATATATACACACATTTATATATGTATGCACATATGTACGCATTTATGCGTATGCCTACATATGTAAGGAACAGTTAACAAACAGCGCATTTATTCAACTTACAGTCGGCGGCCATTTCACGACTGATTCAGCGCGAACGAACTGTCAAATATATCAATTGGCGATGATATTGTCCTCAGCAAACGTCGACTACAGAAGGTTTTTTGAGACGGTTGCAGATTTATTCCTTAATCTGATTAACTGAAGAGATCTGCTTGAAAATAATCTTAGCTGAGTTGGTTCAGTTCACCTTAGCAAAGAACCTAACGGAATAAAGACTAATCTGTTCTGATCTTATGTGGTCTCATCTGTTCGGATCTGTTCCGATATGGTCTGATCTGTTCTGTTCTGATCTGATCTAATCTCATCTGTTCTGTTCTGTTCTGATCTGATCTGTTCCAATCTGTTCCGATCTGTTCTGTTCCGATCTGTTCTGTTCTGTTCCGATCTGTTCTGATCTAGTCTGATCTGATCTGGCAGTGGTCTAGCCTGGTCCTGTATGTGTGTGTATATGTTCATTCGAGACTGGAGGAGAGTCTGCTGGGAAATGAATCCTTCGATTAGTTTTTCTTTGATATTGAATCAGCTGTTCCTTGATAACAGAGGAGGAATCGCCAATTCCAAATGCAAACAACGCTCATCCTCCTTTTGTTCCTCTTTTTCTCTTCCTCTTACTCTTCCCTTCCTCCCTCTTTGTGCAGTGTTCTAGTCTCTGAGACAACATTCGGAGGACTTGTCGGGTGACCCTTGTGCACGGCGAATACTCTGTCCTGCGACCATGATCATAGGATTTTTCATCCTACAAGGACACTGTTTTTTATGACGCTGGCTGATTTAGCTTCGAGATGAAGTACCACTGAGTTTCGCTAGTACTAGGATCGGAGAATAATTCCACGCCACCTGGCGGCCAACATTCTTTTTGTTTTCGGTACATGAGTAGCAACGCAATTAGGAAGGCTAACGGTCGCCATATCGTTGGACTGCTGCAGTGGTTGTGTCTACGCCTTAGCACACATCGGAGTCAGCTTGCAAAGGAGTTTCCGTTAAGAGGAGAGGAGAGGAGAGGAGAGAAGAGAAGAGAAGAGAAGAGAAGAGAAGAGAAGAGAAGAGAAGAGAAGAGAAGAGAAGAGAAGAGAAGAGAAGAGAAGAGAAGAGAAGAGAAGAGAAGAGAAGAGAAGAGAAGAAAGAGAAGAGAAGAGAAGAGAAGAGAAGAGAAGAGAAGAGAAGAGAAGAGAAGAGAAGAGAAGAGAAGAGAAGAGAAGAGAAGAGAAGAGAAGAGAAGAGAAGAGAAGAGAAGAGAAGAGAAGAGAAGAGAAGAGAAGAGAAGAGAAGAGAAGAGAAGAGAAGAGAAGAGAAGAGAAGAGAAGAGAAGAGAAGAGAAGAGAAGAGAAGAGAAGAGAAGAGAAGAGAAGAGAAGAGAAGAGAAGAGAAGAGAAGAGAGGGAGCAGAAGAGAAGAGAGGGGAGCAGAGAGGAGAGGAGAGGAGAGCAGAACAGAGCAGAGAGAAGAGAGGAGAGTAGAGGAGAGTTGAGGAGAAGAGAGGAGAAGAGAGGACAGGACAGGGGAGGAGAGGAGATTAGAGGAGAGAAGAGAGGATGGTATAGGAGAGAAGAGGAGAGTAGAAGAAAGGAGAGAGGAGAGGAGAGGCGAGGAGAAGAGATGAAAGGAGTCACATAAAGCGAGGTAGGACCTTTAGTCTGGTTTTAAGTTCTTTTTGTTAATGTTTGTATTATTGTTGTTGCTAATAATAATTATTATTTCTAAATTTATTAAGTGCCACTATCGAATGACCAAACATCAATCGATGGGGCTGAGAAATTGTGCACAAAGGACTTTAACAAGGTTCCGATGTATAAACTATCGCACGGGAGGTTCGAACCTGCAAGCTTAACGTTAGAGGGCGAGCAACCGAACCAGGCCGTTCCCGCGCCACACGGAAGCAACGGATGACTGGTGTCACCCTGTTACCGATTGGTGTGAATGTGCCCAGCGGCGGCGCTAGACTTTTGTAACCAGGGCATAGCCAGGGCAGTGTTACAAGTAACCATGTGCAGGCTTTGATTTATGGCGAGCAGGGTAAAAATTCTGGCAGACTTGTGGTAGGGCAACGTCAAGGGCAACGGTTTTTTTTACCACGGCATCTGCTGTAGTGCCGACACTGAATGTGCCCACTTGCGATGTGCCTATGGCATATAGCCATGTTTCAGACGCATTAAAAGTAGCCAATCTTACATGAACCGTCCAGAGAACAAGTTTACTACGTGTACTTTGAATTTCCAATAATCATTATCGCTGCACAAGTGACTAATTTGTATTCAGTGGCAATTAACTGAAGCAATTAGTCGGCAACTGAACCGCCCTAAAAGCTTCCCGTCAGTTGTTCGTTTTCCTTGAATCGGTTTCTCTCTGCGCTGGTCCGAAGGCCGACGCTTCTTGTAATGGCTCGTTTGTACGATGGCAGGCAATGAATTTTCATTTACTTCTGGGTTTGCATTCAATCGCCTTCTTCTGCTTCTTCACCCGACGCTCATTTCTTATGCATGCTACGGTGTCAGACTCAGCTGCCGAGCTGTTTAGAAAGACGGCAGCATTACGATCCTACAGGAAATAATATTTCCTGTAGGATCGTAGCCTAATGCTGCCGTCTTATCTGGAAGCGGCAGCAACTAGTGTACTCGGTAGATTCATTTGAGCGCCTCTGATTGGTGTGCACTGCGAGAGGCGCTATATAAATTGTTAGATACAATACAGTACAATTTGCGTTGCCTGTCTGGTAATAAAAGGCGTTGCCTATAGTAAGACTGCATTGTGGACTGAATCTATCGAGTACACTGAGTAGTTATCGTGAAGGAGTGATATATAAATTTCATAGATAGATAGCCAGATAGATACATTCTCTCTTAAGTCATTTTCCTTACTGTCTGTAATTACTGTTGTAATAAGCTGCGATATTGTCAGCTTGATTTAGAATAAAAAAAATTGATTGATTGATTGATTGATTGAATGATTAGATAGATGGATACTGTGTGGCATTATGCAGCATTGTTATTTCACCAGTTATAGCACTCCAGCCACACTAATGTGTGCTACTGCCAGCAGATATTATTCTTCGGAGTGCAATCCGTCTTTGGTTTTTGCTATACATATTGCTTTACGCTCTATCCTATCTGACCTGTCCGCTTGTTAGTCTGTGTACCTGTCCGTGCGAGTATGGCCATTTTTATTAAGGCAATTTATATAGCGTCACCCATATAATAAGCGTTAAAGTTAAGAACAGAAATATGATCAGTAAGTTTAATATTAATGCACATAAAATTCGAAGATTCGACAGTGACGGGCCCACGCACACACGTCGACCCCCAACCATCGAATTTCCATCCAGAGTTGACAGCAACGCGTTCAGAGTCCCTGGACTAAGCTGCGTCGATAGAGTGGACGACGACGGGTGGAGGTAAGGTTCGCAATCCGTCACTATGCCAGCGCCGAGCGGTTTCTCATCGGTAGGAGGCGACACGTGTCCGGCTAACCCTCATGTCGCCGGATGCACGTTGCTCAGGTAGTCGTCCCCTGCCGGTCGGTAGAGTGACTGACCATCAATTTATTTATTGCTCCAAACATTGACAAAGTAACATCTTGCTGTACAAAGAATCTGTTGGTCACAAATTAGGGGCCGTCCATAAATGACGTCACGCACCTAGGGGGGGTTGGGGGTCGGAAATTTGTGACGATGTGTGACATGGGGGTGGGGGGTCTGAAAAGTGTGACGTCACACCAGGTCTATGTTATAAAATTTAACAATTAACAACAATTTAATTTTATCAATAACAGCACTGATTTTTAGAATTAAATTTTCATTATTTTTTAATTATTTTAATGTATACGGGCACCATTATTAATAATTTTCTAATTATTTCAATATTTGGTCACCGTTAGATTTTAAAATATTCATGCTTTCCCTATTTGTTTCATGAAGGAGCATTTTGCTTCGCCATGAAATTTGGTTTAAGGGGGGGTCAGAGCTTTGTGACGTCATTTTCAGAGGGGGTTTTACTTTTTGTGACGAAGTGTGACGAGGGGAGGGGGTTAAAATCGGCTAAAATTGCGTGACGTCATTTATGGACGGCCCCAGAGGGAACCCAGAGGGGACCAGAGTCCCGCTGGTTAGGGCCACCTATATAGAGTCTACATAGTCTGTTGCTAGATGGTTAACAGAGGTTATCTAGTACAGTGCATTCATATAATAAGTATCTTAGTAGATGCACAATTATTAGCATACTAGTACAGAACATTAAACCTTAACTAAGAAAAAAACAAAGAGACTGAAGGGTTAGAACAAAACAAATCATTCTGATGAGTTATCCATAGGCGTAACTGATGTTTAAATAGCTGACGGTTGAGGCTACGCCAAAGACTCACGCCCTCCACTCGACCGAGACTATGCTCGGCTGTTGACGGCGTACGCGGACCGTTGTTCCAGACAACAGGAAACCCATTCGTCCTCATGCCTCAGTAATGCCGGTCGAAACGACAAGTGAAGAATGCAGTGGCAAAAAACGTAAAAATCGTTTTAAAATCCACAGCATAAACGACGAATAAATCCGGAACTCAAATTATCACCCATTGATTGAAATCGTAAATCGATTTTTTAGATTAATTTTACGAGCAAATATGGGAAGTTTAATGCTGAATTAAAATCGTAAAATGAATTTTTTCGATTCATTTTACGAGCAAATATGGGAAGTTTTATGCTTAAATAAAATCATAAAATAAATTTTTCGATTCACTTTACGAGCAAATATATATGGGAAGTTTTATGTTTAATTAAAATCGTTAAATGAATTTTTAGATTCATTTTACGAGCTTGAAAGTTTTATGCCTATGATTTGTTTTATGTTCGGGCCATATAAGCGCAAGTTTGACTGATTTGTGGCAAGCCAAGTCTTGGGCAAGTCTGCAGCCCTGTTATACTCATACATCCATATTAACGTTCTGAAGTATATCGTATGCCGCAGATATTAATTTTCGCGTTTAGTCTGGTCCGTAGTTTTCTCTGTAAATTAACCTTTTAGAGAGCAAATTGGAAAAGTTGAAAGCAAGTGCTTTGTGTCTATGTTAGAAGCAAATCTAATCTGAGAAAATGAATAAACTGATTTTTAAAATAATTTCTGAGGAGTATTTCGAGGCGACCTAAAGCCAGTTCATCTGTAGTTAATCTGAATATTTGCGATCCCGTGATTTTCTTGCGTACCGTATTAGGATTTCAGAGGAAGTGATTTTAATTTGTATCTGGAGCAAATATGGGCACTTTAAAGTTTAAACCAAGATTTATTTTCATTACACGAAACTCGTCAGCAAAACATCAGCCTCTTCTAATTCAACTACATAAGACACAAGCAACTATCGTATTTGATATCTGGTCAGCAGCTCCCATGGCAGAAAGAAATATTCCGTATGCCGCAGATATTAATTTTGGCGTTTAGTCTGTTACGGAGTTGCTTCTGTAAATTAACCTTTCATGGAAGAAAATTGGAACAGTTGAAAGCAAGTGCTTTGTGTTTATGTTAGAAGCAAATATAATCTGAGAAAATGAATAAATTGATTTCAATTATTTCTTAGGAGTATTTTATTTCATCTGTAGTTAATCTGAATATTTGCGATCCCGTGATTTTCTTGCGTACTAGGAACAACTATGAGCTTTTCAGAGGAAGTGATTTTAATTTGTATCTGGAGCAAATATGATCACTTTTAACCAAGAAGATTTATTTTCATTGCACGAAACTCGTCAGCAAAACACCTTCTAATTCAACTATATAAGACACAAATAACTATCATATTCGACATCTGGTTAGCAGCTCCAGAAAGCAAGGCACCGAATGTTAAAGCGCAACCACTTGTCCTACAGAGTGCAGATGGTACTTTGCGAGACATCCTAATAGAAGAGAGCGGTTCATTATGAGTAAGAGCGCTTCTTTGAGCTGCTCTTGGAAGGCTTTCAATTTGATCCCGCTTCTGATCTCGTACCATCATCTTCTGTTCTCCGACTCCTCCATAGTCCTTCCTGTCCTGCATAACCTTCCCCATTAAAACTGTTTCTTTCTGCTTCTGCTATCTGAACTACATTTTCTGGTAGATTCTTTGTATTTTTTCCATATCGTTCTTTTCTGCGTCATTGTTCGTCTCCTTCTCTCGTTCTCCTCTGCCTCTTCTTTCCCTCCTTCTTTTCCAACTATGCCTACTCTTCTTTTCCCTCCGTTACCTTCGCTTCTGTCTCATTCTCGTTTTCTCCTCTAATCTTCTTCTTTCTCTTCGTTCCTTCTCCTTTTCTTCTTTCTCCTTCGCCCTCTAATCGTTTCCTCTCATTCATACTTCTTCTTCTTCTTCCTTTCCCTCCTCTTATTTGTTCTCCTCATCATACTCCTCTTCTCCTTATTCACTTTACCCTCTAATTTATCCTAATTCTCGTTTACGTACTCTTCCTCAGTGTTATTTCAGTTATGGTTTTTCAGTTACAGTTACAGTTATAGTTATCTAATTTATGATTTTTCAGTTAAAGTGATAGTTAAAGTTAACTGAAATCAGATTTTTTAGTTTCAGTTATTTTTTATATTTTTCAGTTACAGTTTAAGTTATTTCTGTTTATTTTTCAGTTATAGCAACAGTTATTTTTTTCACAAGTCATGACTAATGACACACTGACCACAAATATTCTGAACAGTTACCAGAAATATTTACGTAGCAAATCAATGTGATTTAACGTATTGTCAGTTTACTTTAAGGAAAACACGACGTTCCAGATTAACACTTGCTCTGTTCCGACAATTAGCGTGCCACACTCGTGGTTTCAACGTCCTTGCCAGCAACGGTGTGAACACAACATCGACTTTTGTCGTCTGCGGCTTCGTAAACAAAATGTTTCCACACGCCACTTTCTACTTTTCGACCACTACTTGGCTCAAACATTATTCTCGTAGTCGTGGATTGTTTTACCAATTTACGGTTTAGCGCCAACGGCAACACAATGAAAGGAAAATGAACCGGAAGTGAAACGAACATAGAAAACTGAAAAGGAACCAGAAGTGAAACTGGCATAGAAAACTGAAAGGAACCAGAAGTGAAACTAGCATAGAAAACTGAAAAGAAACCCGAAGTGAAATGAGTATAGAAAACTGACCGTAGACTAGAGTATGATTACCATTAAAAATGTAAGCAAGAAAAACACTCATGTTTTATTTTTCAGTTAACTTTAGTTGTTTTTCAGTTATACAGTTTTCGTTTTTCAGTTACTATTACAGTTTCAGTTATTCAGTATTTCTCAGTTTCAGTTACAGTTACAGTCAACTGCAAGGCATTTTTCAGTTATTTTGCTATTTCAGTTACAGTTACAGTTAATAGAAATAACACTGCTCTTACCTAACTAATTCTGACCGTACCTGCTTATCAATTTTGTTTTGACTGAGCACCTGTGAATTAGCTGGTCTCTGCAACTTCGCTTTTTTGGGCGTTCTAGAAAACTCGAGATTACGATTACGGTTGCGACTGTTATTCCAAGGTAAATGGCCTTTCGGTTGATTGGCGAAGTGAAGATTAAAACACAATGAGGAGCCGAGAACAGATGTTAATGTTGAACATCAACAGTAGAGACAAAAGGTTCCTTCCCTTTCATTTCTTTTTCCTTTTCACATTATTCCTTGTCATCCTGCTACATCCTCTTCCTTCTTCTTCTTTGTTTTTCTTCCTTCGTTTGTCTTCCTTCTCCTCCTCTTTCCGATCAGATGACTCTGCCAGACGTGCGTCCCTGAGTATACGCGGCTGGCGGCCATTTCCGTCTATCGTCTAATTCCATCGATGTACTGTCATCGTTGTCGTTGTCGTTGTCATTATTGTCGTCATCATCACCATCGTCCTATAGTCACAGTCGCTATTCATCGCGCGTCCGCTTGCTTTGTCTTCAGTGCGCAACGCGCAGACAATGCAGCGTCATTCGCTTTATGGATGGCTTGTAATTTATGGATGTTCCACTCATCCTTCCAACAAAGCGATTACTCCTGTCTGACGCTATATATATATATAATATATATATATGAAGGCATATACACAGGCCATTGTACGTATATATGTACAACAGAATTATATCTACATAATAGAGTACTGACAGATGATGTAGGAACCTTTATATAACGACAGTCTTTTCATGCTCTGTGCACACACATATTTACTTTAAGTGATCAAGTGCAAAGATAAATGCGCTCTCGGCCCACTGCATGCTCTCAGGCTACGTTGTGTGGGCTCTTCCGACGTCAGAAGAGGTATCTTCTGCTTCCAGAAGAGTCTTCTTGGGCGTTCTAGCGGATACTTCCTCTTCCAGAAGTGGGTCATATAGTAGCAGATCGTTAATGCGTTTGCCTTTTATTTCTGCGTCCGGGGTTCGAGTCCCGATACATCACGCGTTAAACAACTGGCATGTCATTATCGAACGATGCTTGTAAGCAGAGGTTGTCCGGTCGTAATTGGATTGCTATTGTAGTGTTTGCGCCTCAGTCGAGAGATCCTTAGATCCAGGAACAAGTCTCTATGAGGACAAATGTTGGCAGAGGAGTACAAAAAATGGGTCAATGGGTAATGTCTCGTGCTGACCTATAGACGAAAGTACCATATAGCCTACCTCGCCTACGATTCCTCGTTCAGCCCGAGGGAGCTATGGCTTCAGAAAAATTACTTACATAGCTCAAGATTTTCGGCAGAAACAGCAGTTTAGGAAGTGACCATGACCTAAATTGTTAAGTTTTTTCTATCATAAAGATTGCACGAAATAATCTCATATTACAATCGGTGAAAATTAGGCTATAGTGAGTCAGCAGTTGGTGCTAACGGTGAACGGCCAACTGCAGGATGACCTGCGTAAATATGAGTAAAACCGATGATCATGACAGTTTGCTCTATGTGAGCGTCACAATAGACATCTTCCAATCGCACTAAAGAAGTTCCAGTGATTCGAATTCGTCAAGCGACTCTAGCAATTATTTAACTTCCTTCTGAATTCACGATATAAAAATTTTTATTCGGAAGAGGGACAAAAAGGCTAAGTTAATTCTGACTATTCGCACCTTAGTAGAACCGGACTAAAAATGTGAATCCGCCCTGTTCTTCATTAGACTTTATATATTTGACAAGGGATCCATCAGTCTGTTAAAGTGACCGTCTATAAGACGTTTTCCAGATCGCAGGTCCAGATATTATACTGTCATCCTTTCTGCTTTTGGCGTGAACCATAAATAACCTGCATTACAAAGCTAACAATTAACAAATGAACAAACATTTCTCGCGAATCATGCTGTAACCATGCACTGCCTTTCTACAAGTGACGAAGTTTAAAAAAATTCTGTTGAAATAATTATTTCTCTGAGAGGCGGTGTATGCACAAGTGCCTAATGTGCGTCTCCGATACAGAGTGCAAATAGGACGAGAAGAATTCGGCGAATACGGTTGCGGAAGAAAAGGTTGTTCACTGGAATGACGAATCGGGCTCAAGGGACGACATTAAGAATCTAATCCACACGTTATGTCTCCTCCGAGCCAAATGGAACAACATGAAACTGACTAGTAAATTGTGTAGGCCAGAGCAAATGGTATCGGCCATAATAACAGTTAAGCTACGAGTTGATTGGTTGTAAATTAGGTAACATTTGCTATTAAACGCGTTTTTGAATTCTCTCATATAATTGTATGAATCGTTAGATATCAGTTGCTATACTTCAGCCTTTCATCGAGGAAAGAAAAGCGCTTTCACATTGTCTACTCTAACTTATATTCTATCAAACAATAATTGCGCGAATTTGTTTTATCTTCTATTATCGCTTATTCGTTCACCGCTTCTGCTTGCTGATTCCAGCTGTGCGTTCCCGAATTAGCCTACTTTCACGATTAGCAGTCAACCAATCTTTATCACCTCAAGCTCTTGTCGCTATGGGTTTCGAACTGAATTCACGCAATAATATACAATACATCATTCGGTACACTGGGCATTTTCTTCTCTCCCGAGTCATATTTTCCAGACCAAGCCATCCACCCTTAATGGTCTATCATGGCATAGGCCTACATCTCATCAACCAGTCCTAAGCTCGCAACAACCAACAACTCTGGCGGAGAGTCGTAATTTGTCGGCTATCGGACGTGGCAATCGGTCGATCGTTCGATTGCCCTGTTCTATGCGTTACGTCAGAGGTCAGGCTGGAACTATTCCAAGACGAGTCTTAGTTTAGGGCCTACGTGTAGACCTTAATAGCACTAAAGCTCTGATGTCATCAGAACGTTAGTGCTATTAAAGTCTACACGTAGGCCCTAAGCTAAGACTCGTTCGTCGTAGAATAGTTCCACCGTAGCCTGACCTCTGGTGTCTCTGATCAATTGGATTTCAGCAGGACTCAATAAAAAGGGGGGAAAATATAATCTATTTAATAAAAATCTTAGAGACATGGTCTGTTAGTGGCGACGTATGCCAATGAAATGAAGCTGGTCAATTAAATCAGTAACTTGCGAATTTATGCTGTTATTTCAAGATGCTAAAGATACAAAGAATTTCAAATTCGTTAATAAACATCATTTAATAAATTTCAACATAAATATGGGCTGGCGAATTATGACTACACTCATTTATCACTACAACAACAACATCATCAACAACAACAACATCAACAGCAACAGCAGCAGCGCAGTGCTACTGCTGCTAATAATAATAGCAGACTTTTAACAATTTAATTAATCTTGAAGTCCCTGAGGGATCATGTTTACCTCCGGGCAAAAACAAATAATAATGACGCGCGCCTTTGCGGACGCACCCCCAAATTTGGCCATGTCTCAACATATATGCTGGATGTGCTTCATTGGCTCGCGCTCCTGCAGCGGATCTCGTATCGGATCATTGCTTTGCAGTGTGATTTTCGTTAACGATAACGATAACGAAAATGTTCGTTAACGAAAATAAAATGACTTCGTTAACGATAACTATAACTATAACTAAAAAATATCATTAACTATAACTATAACTATAACGAAAATAACACTAACGAAAATTCATCTTTATTTTCGTTAATACAAAAAATAAAAATAGGAAGTGCAATATGGACGATTCGACATAAATGAGAACAAAAAAATCGAAATTTTTATTGTGAAATTTGTCAGTTACTTTGGAAACTCGTGTATTCATGAAGCTGACTGTACCCATGCTTCAAAGGTTTTCATAGCTCTGAGTAAATTGTGAAACAGCGTATTAATACGCACAATTTTGCTTATAGACTTAATTATTGTAACTAAGTAGTAACTAAAATTAACTAAAATAAAAATCCATTAACTATAACTATAACTATAACTAAAAAATAATACTAACTATAACTATAACTATAACTAAAATAAAAAATCATTAACTATAACTATAACTATAACTAAAATAAAATCTGTAAGGAAAATCACACTGTTGCTTTGGTCTGGCGGTCCTTGCTGGGCCTCGCCCCCGCCTATCTACGCGACCTCTGCTGCCCTACCTCGAGTGCTCCGGGTCATCGCACTCTCCGCTCTACTGAGCGTGGCGTGCTCATGGTCCCTTTTGCCCGCACTGCTACTAAGCAGAATTGCGCCTTCTCAGTGGTTGGCCCCCCCTCTGGAATGGGATCCCTTTAACATAACATAACATAACAAGGGTTTTAAGTGGTTCAGAAGACGTTTAGTCTGTGTTAGAACCACTGCAATTAACCTGGAACATGATTAATAGCCCAATTTTCCTAGCTTCTTCTTAAAAGCTGTGATAGTGTCCACTGAGACAGTACTATCATCCAAACTATTCCACAAATCTACAACTCTTGCACTGAAGAATTTCTGCCCTAATGTCCCTTTTGGTTTTTTAAATAATTTGGCACTGCGATTACATCCCAGAATCCACTCTGAATCTTGCCTCAAAACTGTCCTTTTCAGCCGTGCTGGGGTCGGGAGCGCTCCTGAGTAGTAACCTGAAGGGGCGCTATATAAATCTTCGTAATGAATGAATGAATGAATGAATGAATAATAATAATAATAGTAATAATAATAATAATAATTATTATTATTATTATTTTATTGCTGTTGCTGTTGCTGTTATTGCTGCTGTTACTGTTGCTGTTATTATTAATAACAATAGGCTAATTATTTTCCATAACAAAGCAAAGTTCGACCGTACGTTACAGCAGAAAATAGCGTACGCGTACGGTACGTAATTTACTAAAAATAATAGCGTACGCGTACGGTACGTTCGTATTCCGTACGTATGAGCAGCCTTTAATATTAGTTGCTTCTCGTGACGTCACATTTTGTCTCCTCATTTTCTCGTCCTTTTTTTCTCGTCGTTATTACGTCACTTTACAGTTCTTATTTGTAGTTCCGTTTCAGCGAAGAGGTAAATTATTATTTTGTTTTTATTTTGTATAATTTTCCATTCTTTAATTTGTAATTTTGTTATTCCTTGTTAATTCTATAATAAAAAAATATAAAAATTAGCGTACGCTATTTATTAATTTAGCCAAAAAATAGCGTACGCGTACGGTACGCATTTCAGCAGAAAAAATAGCGTACGTTCCGTACGTACGGTCGAACTTTGTTCCATACGACAGACATCACTTAAACAGTAAACAATCTACATCTAATAAAGAATGAGGATAAAGACAATATTGCTTTGAGAAAACAGATTCCTCGCATTTCAACTCTGCTAAAGCTGACATTGAATGGCATTTACCATACGTCAGACCTTAGTGCCTCTGCTGGGAAGGTATCTCAAGGGCTTCATCCCAAATGTAAATAGCGTGCACTTGGCGTGGATTGACCTGGTCAGAACAGGTGTTGACAGAGAGTACATGGCTGTCTGGTTGGATAAGCGAGGACTGCAGTTGGTCGGCAGTTTAGAACAGGGTGCTGAGTGATTGGCTGGGTGCCTGAGCCAAAGGTTAGGGAGACATATGACAAGGCGTGTATGGTTAGTTGCTGTTTAACGACACTGTGTCATAACAAAGATGATTAGTGTCGCCCTCCTACTTTCTCCAGGCTTGGGACTGGCACTGCCAGACTACGAACAGTGGCGGAAGCATACAGTGAGCTACAGGTGCCTTATATATGCCTTGGTCCCCTCCTGGGGGTGCGATACTGATGGTAACCAAAACAACTCAACCACAGCCAGTCTTCTTGCTTGTCCTGAAACTCAAAGCAAGAGTACAAATACATCCACCACAGAATCAACAACAACTGGGCCCCTAACCAGCGGGAGTCTATCCCTTCTAGGAGTGCCCTTTGTTCCTAATGATATAATGTACTTTCATCTACAAGTGCAATCACTATAAACTTTATTTAGGTTAAACAAGTAGAATAATAAAAATATTGAATAGCACATTAACTGATCTACTTGCTTATTGTTATGATTATACTGTTCTGATTTTGTAATGAACTGGTTCAATAAACTCGATTGATTGATTGATTGATTGAAAGTGAAGACGTCAAAAGCTAAACTCTCATCTCTATTCTGTATACATGTATTAGCTACCCTGAAGTGGCCGGGTGCCAATCATCTCTGACACAGTGTCGTCGTTAAATAAACTTGACCAAAAACAAACTTTATCGTACTATGAAGTGCATCTCTTGTGACGCTGGTCATTCCGCGGAGCAGAGTTGGGATGATATCAGGTGGTTTTGATGGTGTTGTCATGACAACCGTCTGAGCGAGAAGTGCCAGAAGATTCCGAACGACAGAAGCAAGGGCCAGACAACATAGGCAAAGTAATAGGAAGGTTGAGACCTGCAAATAATAAGTACAAAGTAGTAGTTATTTACTGTCACGTAGGGAAAAGAGGCCAGTCTCAATTTGAATATTTAGTCCATTTCACTTGTGCTCGAGAGAATGACGGTCTTGCGAATGTCGTTTGAGTGGCAAGAAACCCGTTGTTCGGGCAACGGCCTCTTTTGCCAAGAATAAGGAGGAATTAGATCCCTGCTAGGCCAGTCCTAACCCGGGTATACTGTACTTTCTTAAGTGAACCTTGCATACTGACTGCTATTTTCCCCAAATAGCTAAGGCAAACTCACTGATGGTCTGCCGTGTGGTACCTAGTTTCATGTAATAGAGCAACATAAATAACGTTGTTTGCAGATTTCATTGACTCTATAAAGCTAGTTTCGATGTCTTCTACAACTAGTCGGGACAATTCCCCAACCGTGTCTCCTGAATTAGATGTGCAGGATATTAGCGCGAACTCCCAAGAGCCAGACTTCGATCCATTGGTAATGAATGGGTCGCTGCATTAACGTAAGACGCGACAAAGAACGGCATCATTTAGGCACATCAGGTCCAGTCTGCATTCGATAAGTGAAGAGTTGAAACCCGATCAATCAGAGCTCTAATCTAATCAAATCTAATCTAATCTAATGTCAATGTTACAAAGAGGAATTCTTTATAAGTCTTAGTACCAGAGGAAAAAGGAGAAGGTATAGCTTATCAAGTTATCACCATCGTTATGGCACAGAGTCGTAAAACAGAAAAACAAAAGCCAGGAAATCTAAAGTCGCGACAGGCTTGGATAAAAGAGTTCAGCGACGCTCTCATCTTTGTTATAACACTGCGTTAAACAGTAATTTTAGTATACCTGCTAGCTAGTTAATCTACATAATTTAACGGCAGTAAGGCAGTGTCGACATCGACGACTTTGGCAGCCATGAGAAAGGGGATAGTGTAGACAACATAGAGGCAGGGCAATGAGATGTATGACGAGTAGGCAGTGGAGAGTTGAGGGGTCCGGGTTGGTGAGGAAGTAATTGGAACGGAGAGCGGTTAAAGAGTGAAAGGGAGCAACGGATAAGAAAGTGAAGAAGCATTAACTACGAGAGAGATAACAGAGACAGAGAGATAGAGAGATGTAGAGGCATGGGAATGGAGGACTGGGATGGATTATTGGAAAAGAAAGGATTGGTTGGGAGTGGAGAGGAAAGGGAGTGTAGTAGTGGAGGAACGTGCCTGTGCATTTTTCTTCAGTCATTCAGGCTTATATAGATAAACGGAAAGCAAACGTAGTTTTTTTAGAAATTCAACAGAGGTAGCATGAGAGGGAAGAGAAGGGGAGACTGAAGTGGGTAAGAACGGGAAGAGATATTGGGAAGAGAGGATTAGCGGTAGAGGAGAGGAAAGCGAGAGGGAGAAAACAGCAGGGACGTTCTCTAAAAGGCACGGTTTGCTGAACTATCATGCAGATTCTGTCTGTGTGTGATAGGTTGCTATTATTGCTTTACATTACATAATAGCAGTATAAATGATATACTAGGCATTGAAAAGAGTTATTGAAAGAGTTATTGAAAAGAGTTATTGAAAAGAGTTATTGAAAGAGTTATTGAAAAAGTTATTGAAAGAGTTATTGAAAAGAGTTATTGAAAGAGTTATAATTATTGAAAAGAGTTATTGAAAAGAGTAATTGAAAAAAGTTATTGAAAGAGTTATTGGAAGAGTTATTGAAAAGAGTTATTGAAAAGAGTTATTGAAAAAGTTATTGAAAGAGTTATTGCAAAGAGTTATTGAAAAGAGTTATTGAAAAGAGTTATTGAAAAGAGTTATTGAAAAGAGTTATTGAAAAGAGTTATTGAAAGAGTTATTGAAAAGAGTTATTGAAAGAGTTATAATTATTGAAAAGAGTTATTGAAAAGAGTAATTGAAAAAAGTTATTGAAAGAGTTATTGGAAGAGTTATTGAAAAGAGTTATTGAAAAGAGTTATTGAAAGAGTTATTGAAAAGAGTTATTGAAAAGAGTTATTGAACAGAGTTATTGAAAAGAGTAATTGAAAAAAGTTACTGAAAGAGTTATTGAAAGATTTATTGAAAAGAGTTATTGAAAAGAGTTATTGAAAATAGCCATTGAAAAGAGTTATTGAAAAGAGTTATTGAAAGAGTTATTGAACAGAGTTATTGAAAAGAGTTATTGAAAAGAGTTATGAAAAGAGTTATTGAAAAGAGTTATTGAAAAGAGTTATTGAAAAGAGTCATTGAAAATAGTCATTGAAAAGAGTTATTGAAATGAGTTATTGAAAGAGTTATTGAAAAAGAGTTATTGAAAAGAGTTATTGAAAAGAGTTATTGAAAGGGTTATTGAAAGAGTTATTGAAAGACTTACTGAAAAGAGTTATTGAAAAGAGTTATTGAAAATAGTTATTGAAAGAGTTATTGAAAAAAGTTATTGAAAAGAGTTATTGAAAAGAGTTATTGAAAAGAGTTATTGAAAGAGTTATTGAAAAGAGTTATTGAAAAGAGTTATTGAAAGAGTTATTGAAAAGAGCTATTGAAAAGAGTTATTGGAAGAGTTATTGAAAAGAGTTATTGAAAAGAGTTATTGAAAAGAGTTATTGAAAAAGTTATTGAAAAGAGTTATTGAAAAAGAGTTATTGAAAAGAGTTATTGAAAAGAGTTATTGAAAAGAGTTATTGAAAGAGTTATTGAAAAGAGTTATTGAAAAGAGTTATTGAAAAGAGTTATTGAAAGAGTTATTGAAAAGAGTTATTGAAAAGAGTTATTGAAAAGAGTTATTGAAAAGAGTTATTGAAAGAGTTATTGAAAAGAGTTATTGAAAAGAGTTATTGAAAGAGTTATTGAAAGAGTTATTGAAAAGAGTTATTGAAAAGAGTTATTGAAAGAGTTATTGAAAGAGTTATTGAAAAGAGTTATTGAAAAGAGTTATTGAAAAGAGTTATTGAAAAAGTTATTGAAAAGATTTATTGAAGATGTTATTGAAAGAGTTATTGAAAGAGTTATTGAAAAGAGTTATTGAAAATAATTATTGAAAAGAGTTCATTGAAAAGAGTTATTGAAAGAGTTATTGAAAATAACTCAAAAGACCCTTTTCAATAACACTTTTTCAATAACTCTTCATTCAATAACTCTTTCAATAAATCTTTCAATAACTTTTCAATTGAATAACTATTGAATAGAGTTATTGAAATGAGTTATTGAAAATAGTCATTGAAAAGAGTTATTGAAAAGAGTTATTGAAAATAGTTATTGAAAGAGTTATTGAAAGGGTTATTGAAAAGAGTTATTGAAAAGAGTTATTGAAAAGAGTTATTGAAAAGAGTTATTGAAAGAGTTATTGAAAAGAGTTATTGAAAAGAGTTATTGAAAAGAGTTATTGAAAATAGTTATTGAAAAGAGTTATTGAAAAGAGTTATTGAAAAGAGTTATTGAAAAGAGTTATTGAAAAGAGTTATTGAAAAGAGTTATTGAAAAGAGTTATTGAAAAGAGTTATTGAAAAGAGTTATTGAAAAGAGTTATTGAAAGAGTTATTGAAAAGAGTTATTGAAAAGAGTTATTGAAAAGAGTTATTGAAAAGAGTTATTGAAAAGAGTTATTGAAAAGAGTTATTGAAATAAGTTATTGAAAAGAGTTATTGAAAAGAGTTATTGAAAAGAGTTATTGAAAAGAGTTATTGAAAAGAGTTATTGAAAAGAGTTATTGAAAGCAGTTATTGAAAAGAGTTATTGAAAAGAGTTATTGAAAGAGTTATTGAAAAGAGTTATTGAAAAAAGAGTTATTGAAAAGAGTTATTGAAAAGAGTTATTGAAAAGAGTTATTGAAAAGAGTTATTGAAAGAGTTATTGAAAAGAGTTATTGAAAAGAGTTATTGAAAAGAGTTATTGAAAAGAGTTATTGAAAAGAGTTATTGAAAAGAGTTATTGAAAAGAGTTATTGAAAGAGTTATTGAAAAGAGTTATTGAAAGAGTTATTGAAAAGAGTTATTGAAAAGAGTTATTGAAAAGGAGTTATTGAAAAGAGTTATTGAAAAGAGTTATTGAAAAGAGTTATTGAAAAGAGTTATTGAAAAGAGTTATTGAAAAGAGTTATTGAAAAGAGTTATTGAAAAGAGTTATTGAAAAGAGTTATTGAAAAGAGTTATTGAAAAGAGTTATTGAAAAGAGTTATTGAAAGAGTTATTGAAAAGAGTTATTGAAAAGAGTTATTGAAAAGAGTTATTGAAAGAGTTATTGAAAAAGAGTTATTGAAAAGAGTTATTGAAAAGAGTTATTGAAAAGAGTTATTGAAAGAGTTATTGAAAAGAGTTATTGAAAAGAGTTATTGAAAAGAGTTATTGAAAGAGTTATTGAAAAGAGTTATTGAAAAGAGTTATTGAAAAGAGTTATTGAAAAGAGTTATTGAAAAGAGTTATTGAACAGAGTTATTGAAAAGAGTTATTGAAAAGAGTTATTGAAAGAGTTATTGAAAAGAGTTATTGAAAGAGTTATTGAAAAGAGTTATTGAAAGAGTTATTGAAAGAGTTATTGAAAAGAGTTATTGAAAAGAGTTATTGAAAAGAGTTATTGAAAAGAGTTATTGAAAAGAGTTATTGAAAGAGTTATTGAAAAGAGTTATTGAAAAGAGTTATTGAAAAGAGTTATTGAAAAGAGTTATTGAAAGAGTTATTGAAAAGAGTTATTGAAAAGAGTTATTGATTGAAAGAGTTATTGAAAGAGTTATTGAAAAGAGTTATTGAAAAGAGTTATTGAAAAGAGTTATTGAAAAGAGTTATTGAAAGAGTTATTGAAAAGAGTTATTGAAAGAGTTATTGAAAGAGTTATTGAAAAAGAGTTATTGAAAAGAGTTATTGAAAGAGTTATTCAAAAGAGTTATTGAAATAGAGTTATTGAAAAGAGTTATTGAACAAGAGTTATTGAAAAGAGTTATTGAAAAGAGTTATTGAAAAGAGTTATTGAAAAGAGTTATTGAAAGAGTTATTGAAAAGAGTTATTGAAAGAGTTATTGAAAAGAGTTATTGAAAAGAGTTATTGAAAAGAGTTATTGAAAAGAGTTATTGAAAGAGTTATTGAAAAGAGTTATTGAAAAGAGTTATTGAAAAGAGTTATTGAAAAGAGTTATTGAAAGAGTTATTGAAAAGAGTTATTGAAAAGAGTTATTGAAAAGAGTTATTGAAAGTGTTATTGAAAGAGTTATTGAAAAGAGTTATTGAAAGAGTTATTGAAAAGAGTTATTGAAAAGAGTTATTGAAAAGAGTTATTGAAAAGAGTTATTGAAAGAGTTATTGAAAAGAGTTATTGAAAAGAGTTATTGAAAAGAGTTATTGAAAAGAGTTATTGAAATGAGTTATTGAAAAGAGTTATTGAAAAGAGTTATTGAAAAGAGTTATTGAAAAGAGTTATTGAAAAGAGTTATTGAAAAGAGTTATTGAAAAGAGTTATTGAAAAGAGTTATTGAAAGAGTTATTGAAAGAGTCATTGAAAAGAGTTATTGAAAGAGTTATTGAAAAGCGTTATTGAAAAGAGTTATTGAAAAGAGTTATTGAAAAGAGTTATTGAAAGAGTTATTGAAAAGAGTTATTGAATAGAGTTATTGAAAATAGTTATTAAAAAGAGTTATTGAAAAGAGTTATTGAAAGAGTTATTGAAAAGAGTTATTGAAAAGAGTTATTGAAAGAGTTATTGAAAGAGTCTTCAAAGAGTCATTGAAAAGAATTATTGAAAGGAATGTTATTGAAAAGAGTTAAGTGTGAAAAGAGTTCATTGAAAAGAGTTATTGAAAGAGTTATTGAAAGAGTTATTGAAAATAGTTATTGAAAATAGTTCTTGAAAAGAGTTTATTGAAACACAGTTATTGAAAAGAGTTATTGAAAAAAGAGTTATTGAAATTGAGTTGATTGAAAAGAGTTATTGAAAGGGATGTTAGGTTGAGAAGAGTTATTGAAAGAGTTATTGAAAAAGAGTTATTGAAAAAGAGTTATTAGAAAAGAGTTATTGAAAAAGAGTTTTTGAAAGAGTTATTGAAAGGAGTTATTGAAAGAGTTATTGAAAGAGTTATTGAAAACAGTTATTGAAAGAGTTATTGAAAAGAGTTGAGTTAAGTGCTATTGAAAAGAGTTATTGAAAAGAGTTATTGAAAGAGTTATTGAAAGAGTCATTGAAAAAGAGTTATTGAAAGGAGTTCATTGAAAGAGAGTTATTATTAAGTCTGAAGAGTTATTGAAAGAGTTATTGAAAAATGTTATGATAGATTGAAAGTTAATGAAAAGAGTTACGGTTGAAAGTTGACTGAAGGTTATTGAAAAGAAGTGAAAGAAAGTTCTTCTGGTGAAGAGGTTAGTTATTGAAAGAGGTTATTGAAAGGAGTTATTGTGTAAATAAGATAAGTATTAACAACTTATTAAATAATATTAAGTAAATATTGAAGTGTCAGCATCTGGTGGCATCCTCAGCCAATCACAGCAGTATACAGGATTATATTCATCCCATCTTTGGAACTGATATTAAAAAGAGTTGTTGAAAAAACGTTGTTGAAAAGAGTTAATGAAAAGAGTTATTGAAAAGAGTTGTATAAGTGACAGGTTAAGTTATTAGAGTTATTGAAAAGTGTTGACAGTATTGATAGAGTTAGTAGAATGGTTTATTTGAAGGAAAGTTGACAGGAGTTATTGAAAGAGTTGTTGGAAAGTGTTGAAGAAGGTTGAAGTTATTGAAACAGTTATTGAAAAGAGTTATTTAGAGGTTATTGAAAAGAGGTTGTTGAAAAGTGTTGATGAGCAGGTTCTTGAAAGAGTTGATGAAAGAAGTTGTTGAGGAGGGTTAATTTGAAAGAAATATTGAGAAGAGTCTATTGATTAGATTGTTAGAAGGATTTATTGAAGAGTTATTAGAAAAGAAAGTTATTTTGAAAAGAGTTATTGAAAATAATTATTGAAATGAGGTACTGAAGGTAGTTCAATGAAAGAGCAGTTATTAGAAAAGGTTCCTCAATAGGTTAAGTCTTACCCACACGACTTCTTCAGAAAAGTTATTAGATTATGAAGATATAGTCATAACTGACAGAAAGAGTTATTTAAAGAGTTATTAGAAGATGAGGTTAACAGAAAGAGTTGTTGGAGGAAGAGACAAGTTGAAAGGAAAAATTGAAAGAGTTATTAGAAAAGAGCGCTTGAAAGGAGTTATTGAAAAAGCGTTTTTGAAAGAGTTATTGAAAGAGATATTCAAGGACATGAAACTTATGGAAAGTTATTGAGTTATTAGAGATTGAAAAGAGTTATTGAAAAGAGTTATTGAAAAGAGTTATTGAAAAGAGTTATTGAAAAGAGTTATTGAAAAGAGTTATTGAAAAGAGTTATTGAAAAGAGTTATTGAAAAGAGTTATTGAAAAGAGTTATTGAAAAGAGTTATTGAAAAGAGTTATTGAAAAGAGTTATTGAAAAGAGTTATTGAAAAGAGTTATTGAAAAGAGTTATTGAAAAGAGTTATTGAAAAGAGTTATTGAAAAGAGTTATTGAAAAGAGTTATTGAAAAGAGTTATTGAAAAGAGTTATTGAAAAGAGTTATTGAAAAGAGTTATTGAAAGAGAGTTATTGAAAAGAGTTATTGAAAAGAGTTATTGAAAAGTTATTGAAAAGAGTTATTGAAAAGAGTTATTGAAAAGAGTTATTGAAAAGAGTTATTGAAAAGAGTTATTGAAAAGAGTTATTGAAAAGAGTTATTGAAAAGAGTTATTGAAAGAGTTATTGAAAAGAGTTATTGAAAAGAGTTATTGAAAAGAGTTATTGAAAAGAGTTATTGAAAAGAGTTATTGAAAAGAGTTATTGAAAAGAGTTATTGAAAAGAGTTATTGAAAGAGTTATTGAAAAGAGTTATTGAAAAGAGTTATTGAAAAGAGTTATTGAAAAGAGTTATTGAAAAGAGTTATTGAAAAGAGTTATTGAAAAGTTATTGAGTTATTGAAAAGAGTTATTGAAAAGAGTTATTGAAAAGAGTTATTGAAAGAGTTATTGAAAAGAGTTATTGAAAAGAGTTATTGAAAAGAGTTATTGAAAAGAGTTATTGAAAAGAGTTATTGAAAAGAGTTATTGAAAAGAGTTATTGAAAGAGTTATTGAAAAGAGTTATTGAAAAGAGTTATTGAAAAGAGTTATTGAAAAGAGTTATTGAAAAGAGTTATTGAAAAGAGTTATTGAAAAGAGTTATTGAAAAGTTATTGAGTTATTGAAAAGAGTTATTGAAAAGAGTTATTGAAAAGAGTTATTGAAAAGAGTTATTGAAAAGAGTTATTGAAAAGAGTTATTGAAAAGAGTTATTGAAAAGAGTTATTGAAAGAGAGTTATTGAAAAGAGTTATTGAAAAGAGTTATTGAAAAGAGTTATTGAAAAGAGTTATTGAAAAGAGTTATTGAAAAGAGTTATTGAAAAGAGTTATTGAAAGAGTTATTGAAAAGAGTTATTGAAAAGAGTTATTGAAAAGAGTTATTGAAAAGAGTTATTGAAAAGAGTTATTGAAAAGAGTTATTGAAAAGAGTTATTGAAAAGAGTTATTGAAAAGAGTTATTGAAAAGAGAAAAGAGTTATTGAAAAGAGTTATTGAAAAGAGTTATTGAAAAGAGAGTTATTGAAAGAGTTATTGAAAAGAGTTATTGAAAAGAGTTATTGAAAAGAGTTATTGAAAAGAGTTATTGAAAAGAGTTATTGAAAAGAGTTATTGAAAAGAGTTATTGAAAAGAGTTATTGAAAAGAGTTATTGAAAAGAGTTATTGAAAAGAGTTATTGAAAAGAGTTATTGAAAAGAGTTATTGAAAAGAGTTATTGAAAAGAGTTATTGAAAAGAGTTATTGAAAAAAGAGTTATTGAAAAGAGTTATTGAAAAGAGTTATTGAAAAGAGTTATTGAAAAGAGTTATTGAAAAGAGTTATTGAAAAGAGTTATTGAAAAGAGTTATTGAAAAGAGTTATTGAAAAGAGTTATTGAAAAGAGTTATTGAAAAGAGTTATTGAAAAGAGTTATTGAAAAGAGTTATTGAAAAGAGTTATTGAAAAGAGTTATTGAAAAGAGTTATTGAAAAGAGTTATTGAAAAGAGTTATTGAAAAGAGTTATTGAAAAGAGTTATTGAAAAGAGTTATTGAAAAGAGTTATTGAAAAGAGTTATTGAAAGAGTTATTGAAAAGAGTTATTGAAAAGAGTTATTGAAAAGAGTTATTGAAAAGAGTTATTGAAAAGAGTTATTGAAAAGAGTTATTGAAAAGAGTTATTGAAAAGAGTTATTGAAAAGAGTTATTGAAAAGAGTTATTGAAAAGAGTTATTGAAAAGAGTTATTGAAAAGAGTTATTGAAAAGAGTTATTGAAAAGAGTTATTGAAAAGAGTTATTGAAAAGAGTTATTGAAAAGAGTTATTGAAAAGAGTTATTGAAAAGAGTTATTGAAAAGAGTTATTGAAAAGAGTTATTGAAAAGAGTTATTGAAAAGAGTTATTGAAAAGAGTTATTGAAAAGAGTTATTGAAAAGAGTTATTGAAAAGAGTTATTGAAAAGAGTTATTGAAAAGAGTTATTGAAAAGAGTTTGAATTATTGAAAGAGTTATTGAAAAGAGTTATTGAAAAGAGTTATTGAAAAGAGTTATTGAAAAGAGTTATTGAAAAGAGTTATTGAAAGAGTTATTGAAAAGAGTTATTGAAAAGAGTTATTGAAAAGAGTTATTGAAAAGAGTTATTGAAAAGAGTTATTGAAAAGAGTTATTGAAAGAGTTATTGAAAAGAGTTATTGAAAAGAGTTATTGAAAAGAGTTATTGAAAAGAGTTATTGAAAAGAGTTATTGAAAAGAGTTATTGAAAAGAGTTATTGAAAAGAGTTATTGAAAAGAGTTATTGAAAAGAGTTATTGAAAAGAGTTATTGAAAAGAGTTATTGAAAAGAGTTATTGAAAAAGAGTTATTGAAAAGAGTTATTGAAAAGAGTTATTGAAAAGAGTTATTGAAAAGAGTTATTGAAAAGAGTTATTGAAAAGAGTTATTGAAAAGAGTTATTGAAAAGAGTTATTGAAAAGAGTTATTGAAAAGAGTTATTGAAAAGAGTTATTGAAAAGAGTTATTGAAAAGAGTTATTGAAAAGAGTTATTGAAAAGAGTTATTGAAAAGAGTTATTGAAAAGAGTTATTGAAAAGAGTTATTGAAAAGAGTTATTGAAAGAGTTATTGAAAAGAGTTATTGAAAAGTTAGTTATTGAAAAGAGTTATTGAAAAGAGTTATTGAAAAGAGTTATTGAAAAGAGTTATTGAAAAGAGTTATTGAAAAGAGTTATTGAAAAGAGTTATTGAAAAGAGTTATTGAAAAGAGTTATTGAAAAGAGTTATTGAAAAGAGTTATTGAAAAGAGTTATTGAAAAGAGTTATTGAAAAGAGTTATTGAAAAGAGTTATTGAAAAGAGTTATTGAAAAGAGTTATTGAAAAGAGTTATTGAAAAGAGTTATTGAAAAGAGTTATTGAAAAGAGTTATTGAAAAGAGTTATTGAAAAGAGTTATTGAAAAGAGTTATTGAAAAGAGTTATTGAAAAGAGTTATTGAAAAGAGTTATTGAAAAGAGTTATTGAAAAGAGTTATTGAAAAGAGTTATTGAAAAGAGTTATTGAAAAGAGTTATTGAAAAGAGTTATTGAAATTGAGTTATTGAAAAGAGTTATTGAAAAGAGTTATTGAAAAGAGTTATTGAAAAGAGTTATTGAAAAGAGTTATTGAAAAGAGTTATTGAAAAGAGTTATTGAAAAGAGTTATTGAAAAGAGTTATTGAAAAGAGTTATTTGAAAAGAGTTATTGAAAAGAGTTATTGAAAAGAGTTATTGAAAAGAGTTATTGAAAATTGAGTTTATTGAAAGAGTTATTGAAAAGAGTTATTGAAAAGAGTTATTGAAAAGAATTGAAAGAGTTATTGAAAAGAGAGAAAGAGTTATTGAAAAGAGTTATTGAAAAGAGTTATTGAAAAGAGTTATTGAAAAGAGTTATTGAAAAGAGTTATTGAAAAGAGTTATTGAAAAGAGTTATTGAAAAGAGTTATTGAAAAGAGTTATTGAAAAGAGTTATTGAAAAGAGTTATTGAAAAGAGTTATTGAAAAGAGTTATTGAAAGAGTTATTGAAAAGAGTTATTGAAAAGAGTTATTGAAAAGAGTTATTGAAAAGAGTTATTGAAAAGAGTTATTGAAAAGAGTTATTGAAAAGAGTTATTGAAAAGAGTTATTGAAAAGAGTTATTGAAAAGAGTTATTGAAAAGAGTTATTGAAAAGAGTTATTGAAAAGAGTTATTGAAAAGAGTTATTGAAAAGAGTTATTGAAAAGAGTTATTGAAAAGAGTTATTGAAAAGAGTTATTGAAAAGAGTTATTGAAAAGAGTTATTGAAAAGAGTTATTGAAAAGAGTTATTGAAAAGAGTTATTGAAAAGAGTTATTGAAAAGAGTTATTGAAAAGAGTTATTGAAAAGAGTTATTGAAAAGAGTTATTGAAAAGAGTTATTGAAAAGAGTTATTGAAAAGAGTTATTGAAAAGAGTTATTGAAAAGAGTTATTGAAAAGAGTTATTGAAAAGAGTTATTGAAAAGAGTTATTGAAAAGAGTTATTGAAAAGAGTTATTGAAAGAGTTATTGAAAAGAGTTATTGAAAAGAGTTATTGAAAAGAGTTATTGAAAAGAGTTATTGAAAAGAGTTATTGAAAAGAGTTATTGAAAAGAGTTATTGAAAAGAGTTATTGAAAAGAGTTATTGAAAGAGTTATTGAAAAGAGTTATTGAAAAGAGTTATTGAAAAGAGTTATTGAAAAGAGTTATTGAAAAGAGTTATTGAAAAGAGTTATTGAAAAGAGTTATTGAAAAGAGTTATTGAAAAGAGTTATTGAAAGAGTTATTGAAAGAGTTATTGAAAAGAGTTATTGAAAAGAGTTATTGAAAAGAGTTATTGAAAAGAGTTATTGAAAAGAGTTATTGAAAAGAGTTATTGAAAAGAGTTATTGAAAAGAGTTATTGAAAAGAGTTATTGAAAAGAGTTATTGAAAAGAGTTATTGAAAAGAGTTATTGAAAGAGTTATTGAAAAGAGTTATTGAAAAGAGTTATTGAAAAGAGTTATTGAAAAGAGTTATTGAAAAGAGTTTATTGAAAAGAGTTATTGAAAAGAGTTATTGAAAAAGAGTTATTGAAAAGAGTTATTGAAAAGAGTTATTGAAAAGAAGAGTTATTGAAAAGAGTTATTGAAAGAGTTATTGAAAAGAGTTATTGAATAACTTATTGAAAGAGTTATTGAAAAGAGTTATTGAAAAGAGTTATTGAAAAGAGTTATTGAAAAGAGTTATTGAAAAGAGTTATTGAAAAGAGTTATTGAAAAGAGTTATTGAAAAGAGTTATTGAAAAGAGTTATTGAAAAGAGTTATTGAAAAGAGTTATTGAAAAGAGTTATTGAAAAGAGTTATTGAAAAGAGTTATTGAAAAGAGTTATTGAAAAGAGTTATTGAAAAGAGTTATTGAAAAGAGTTATTGAAAAGAGTTATTGAAAAGAGTTATTGAAAAGAGTTATTGAAAAGAGTTATTGAAAAGAGTTATTGAAAAGAGTTATTGAAAAGAGTTATTGAAAAGAGTTATTGAAAAGAGTTATTGAAAAGAGTTATTGAAAAGAGTTATTGAAAAGAGTTATTGAAAAGAGTTATTGAAAAGAGTTATTGAAAAGAGTTATTGAAAAGAGTTATTGAAAAGAGTTATTGAAAAGAGTTATTGAAAGAGTTATTGAAAAGAGTTATTGAAAAGAGTTATTGAAAAGAGTTATTGAAAAGAGTTATTGAAAAGAGTTATTGAAAAGAGTTATTGAAAAGAGTTATTGAAAAGAGTTATTGAAAAGAGTTATTGAAAAGAGTTATTGAAAAGAGTTATTGAAAAGAGTTATTGAAAAGAGTTATTGAAAAGAGTTATTGAAAAGAGTTATTGAAAAGAGTTATTGAAAAGAGTTATTGAAAAGAGTTATTGAAAGAGTTATTGAAAAGAGTTATTGAAAAGAGTTATTGAAAAGAGTTATTGAAAAGAGTTATTGAAAAGAGTTATTGAAAAGAGTTATTGAAAAGAGTTATTGAAAAGAGTTATTGAAAAGAGTTATTGAAAGAGTTATTGAAAAGAGTTATTGAAAAGAGTTATTGAAAAGAGTTATTGAAAAGAGTTATTGAAAAGAGTTATTGAAAAGAGTTATTGAAAAGAGTTATTGAAAAGAGTTATTGAAAGAGTTATTGAAAAGAGTTATTGAAAAGAGTTATTGAAAAGAGTTATTGAAAAGAGTTATTGAAAAGAGTTATTGAAAGAGTTATTGAAAAGAGTTATTGAAAAGAGTTATTGAAAAGAGTTATTGAAAAGAGTTATTGAAAAGAGTTATTGAAAAGAGTTATTGAAAAGAGTTATTGAAAAGAGTTATTGAAAAGAGTTATTGAAAAGAGTTATTGAAAAGAGTTATTGAAAAGAGTTATTGAAAAGAGTTATTGAAAAGAGTTATTGAAAAGAGTTATTGAAAAGAGTTATTGAAAAGAGTTATTGAAAAGAGTTATTGAAAAGAGTTATTGAAAAGAGTTATTGAAAAGAGTTATTGAAAAGAGTTATTGAAAAGAGTTATTGAAAAGAGTTATTGAAAAGAGTTATTGAAAAGAGTTATTGAAAAGAGTTATTGAAAAGAGTTATTGAAAAGAGTTATTGAAAAGAGTTATTGAAAAGAGTTATTGAAAAGAGTTATTGAAAAGAGTTATTGAAAAGAGTTATTGAAAAGAGTTATTGAAAGAGTTATTGAAAAGAGTTATTGAAAAGAGTTATTGAAAAAGAGTATTGAAAAGAGTTATTGAAAAGAGTTATTGAAAAGAGTTATTGAAAAGAGTTATTGAAAAGAGTTATTGAAAAGAGTTATTGAAAAGAGTTATTGAAAAGAGTTATTGAAAAGAGTTATTGAAAAGAGTTATTGAAAGAGTTAGAGTTATTGAAAAGAGTTATTGAAAAGATATTGAAAAGAGTTATTGAAAAGAGTTATTGAAAGAGTTATTGAAAAAGAGTTATTGAAAAGAGTTATTGAAATGAGTTATTGAAAAGAGTCATTCAAAAAGAGTTATTGAAAAGAGTTATTGAAAAGAGTCATTGAAAGGAGTTATTGAAAAGAGTTACTGAAAAGAGTTATTGAAAAGAGTTATTGAAAAGAGTTATTAAAAAGAGTTATTGATAAGAGTTATTGAAATGAGTTATTGAAAAGAGTTATTGAAAGAACACACACTTTCTCCCTCTGTTTGTCTGTTTCTCAGATACTGTTTGTCTCTTTCTTACTCTGTCTCTCTCACTCTGTCTTATATGACTGACTTTTAAAAACATCTCCCAAACCTTTCATGAACCTTTTCCAAACCTTTTAAGTACATGTTGTAAAACCTCTTCCAAACACCTGAACAACCTCTTACAAACTTCTCTTGCGCCTCTTGGCTATGATCATGGCACAGTAGGCCTATAGTGTCAATGGTTACCAGATACTAATTGCACGAGAGTAAAGGAGGATCTGTGTTAGAGATACAACTGGGTACTAATGATCATAATAATTTCCGAGCCAAGCACATCTTTGGCTTCAAAGCAGCAGCAATTAGCCAGAACATAAACAGATCATTAAACATTACAGATAATTCGTTCACTTGACTCCAAAGGTCAGCCAAGGCCATCGAATGCCTACTTTTCCCACTGCCATGGCAGATACACTCAGACAATAGTGACAATACAATATGATACTATACAATGCAATACAATACCATAAAATACCATACAGTAGAATGCAATGCCATACATACAACACGATACCATACAAACAATGCAGTGTCATATAATACAATGTAATACAATACCATAAAATACCAAACAATAGCATACAATACCAAATTCATATAGCACAAGAAACAATAGAGGAAAAATGAATCAACTGAGCAATTAAATTAAATTAAATTATTAAACAGTTAAAAAATTAATTTGTAAGAAACAACAAGAAATAAATTATCAGAGACCATCGGTCCATCACCCCTCTTAGATGAATCCACTGTACGAATAAACACATTGGACGAATCCACTACACTGTTTACATTGACTTCAAACAGCAAATACATTCATGAAATTCTCTTTCATTGAATCGCCCAAGAGAGTGATTTCCACTAGGACCAATAGCTTCCGAACTTCGACCCCCACTTAAAAAGTCAACTTTAGGTCAAAACCAAGTGGAAATCCTCATATGAGGAGCTAAAACAATCCATCAGATCCTCATCGGAAGATATGACCAACATTGTTTATTTTTCATCCTCACAACAGCCAAAAATTAATTTTTGACAAAACAGTGCCAGAGTCATTTGACAAAAGGCCAAATCGATAAGCATGGCACTCAGCGATATACTGTGCGATGTGTTCCAAATACCATCCACTGGTAATATCAGAATATCCACCGAATATATACGCCAAAAAGCGGTAGAGCCAATACAGAGTATCCACTTCTAACCCGTTAGCGACAGTTTAGCGTGACTGCTGGGCTGCCAACCGAAAGTTGAGCTTCATATCCCGGCCAAGACAGCTTTCCATATATAGGGGTCTACATATTAATATATATGAGTCCATCTATTAATATATAGAAGTCCATATATTGATATTCAGGAGTCTATAATAGGCTGACCAGATATTGGAAACGAAAAACCGGGACACTTCAATCACAAAATAAATTTGTGATGTTGTCAATAATTAATATAATATAACTTGCATAAATTATGATAAATATCTATTTTATGCCTATTATAATTATATTGGTATAAGACTATAACACGAAATGAAAGGTTTTATTCAAATCATGCTTTTAAATTTAAAATTAAATTCTAAATTTATCAAATCAGTTACTCATAGGCTATTTGGCGCTTGAATGTATGCTTCTTAAAAGTTTCTTGTCTGCTAATATTCTGTCATAAAATTCAACACATGTTTCTTCCATATTCACTTTCACTATCATAACAGCTTGAAGAGTTTCTTCTGATAATCGACTTTTTTGATCTGACCAATAAGAGTTCATCGGTGAGAAAACTCGCTCAACTGGAGCATTAGTTCCAGGAATTGCTAACAATAATAATTGTAGAATCATTATCAGAATCAATATTATCACTACGACAATATGACGTTTAGAACCGGAAGAGGTATTATGCATGGTAACAAATAAAAGTGAGATTAAAAATGAATTTACTCGCCAGATGCCAGTAGTAAAATCAAGGAGACGTTGATAAAGTAAGTATAATTTTAGTATATCCTTTATTTGATCGGAAAGTCAGGTCAGTTTTTAAAAACCGGGACATATTTAGAGTTTGGCCTACCTTTCCCGGCAGCCGGGACAGCTAGCAGAAAATCGGGACTGTCCCGGGAAAACCGGGACGTCTGGTCAGCCTAGTCTATAAGCATACCATCCACTGGTAATATCAATTCATACATCAATACATAGAAGTCCATATATTCTAAATTGTACAGGAAGCCAATGCAGCTGACCAAGCAGAGTTAATGAGCCTGAATGAGAAGATGCATGCAGTCTATATATTAATACATGGAAGCACATAATATATTACTATATAGAAGTCCACGACTGAGCCTACTGATATTGCACACTGGTAAAGGACAAGAAACAGGGAGGATATATAAGAAAACGTCAACACCTACTCGAAAAGCCTCATCCATCTAGACGAAAGTCGACATTGAGATGATTTAGGAACTCGAGGACTCTCTGCTACTGCCAACGATCGCTGCCACGGTGTCACAACATAAAGTCTCCCCAAAACAGAGTCTCCCCAGACTGAAATTATGTCACCCCCGTTTCTTTTCAGTTCCACTCATAAATTAAAATTACATGTCATTATTGTATCATGCAGTTTAAAAATACTAAATAGATTTACAATAAATTTAAAAATTCACATGCTTTAAATCATAGTTGTTAAAAACGGTCAAATCAAAATAAAAAACGGGAAAAAACGTCGTTTTATTGAAAAAAATAAAAAACGGAAAAAACGAGAAAAAAAACGGAAAAGAAAATAATTTGACTTTGCTACATCTTTTACTGCATTAAAATTAATAACCCTGTTTACACAATTTAATTGTAATCAGCAAATAACATAACTTTATTAGTAAACACCAAATAACAGTAGCCTAATCTACAACAATTATTTTCTTTTTCATGAGTATGGTTTAAAAAGAAATTGAGAAATTAAAAATATTGAAATCTTTTCAAATTTAAATTGCATACATAAGTCCATATAAGTCCATGCTGACATAAGCAATTAAAAACTAAACTTTGTAAGTATAGAGTGTAGCCTACTTAATTAAAAATTGTAGATCTACTTACAATTCTGACTTATATAAGAACTTAATATGAAGTAATATCCGTCAGTTTTTCAGTCAATTAGAGATTACTGAGTACAAAGACAACATTTCGCATTTTGGATAACTTAGAAATTCAAATAACTTTTATAAATTTCATTTCCTGAACTGTGCTGTTTATTTCTCAACTGATGACACTAAATAGTGACGTAAATTAGATGAATCCTTGAAAGGACGGAGACAACATTTATGGGATATCAGACAAAAATAAAATTAAACAAATAGTAACAGACAGTGAATAGCTAAATAAAGTTACATATAAAAAAATAAAAAACGGAAAAAAACGAGACGAGAAATAAAAAACGAAAAAAACAACGTTTTTTGGAAAAAAATTAAAACGAAAAAAACGTTTTTTACAACTATGCTTTAAATTATCATTCAGTTTAAAACAAATGTGACTGTATCTCTCAAAGAATAAAGCCTTCCCATGATAGGAGAGATTATTTCAATGGAAGATTAAATATTTTCTCCTCCAGAGGCTTTGTTTTAGAATATATTCGCCTAGGGAGGGCGAATTTATTCTAAAACTAAAATTTATTCTAGAACGACGGGGCAGGGGAAGAATCTTTTCCGAAATAGATTCTCCAAGGGGGAGAGTTTATGTGGGAGACTGTTTCTGAAGCAGTTTCTCAAGCAGTCAATGCAAAACACGATCAATGGCAAACAGCGAATTTCATTCGTCCCAATCAGATTCCTCTGCAAAACGTTCTCCCCTGGGGCTGCAGACTTAATTGGGTGTTTCAGAAGTCGAGATTGCGTTTCGTTAGTAACTGAATGGGTGTTGAGTGGTCTAGTGGTTAGTGCGATGGACTAGACTGTCAATTCAGAGAGTGGGGTTCAAATCCACGCAATGGCAGAAATATGTTTTCCGTTTCCTGGTGCACCGTCATCATGATATTCGTTTACTGAGTTAAAAACAGGCAAAACGCTGCATAGGTATAAAAAATGGGGAAAAAAGAAAATTAGATGATATGATTTGTCCTATTTGGCCGCGCTGGGGTTGGGAGCGCCTCTGAGTAGTTCCCTTGAAGAGGCGCTATACAAATTCAAGTAATGAATGAATGAATGAATGAATGAATGAATGAAGTAATAGCTTAGTAACAGTTGATGAATAATGTATCAGGTATAAAGTTTTGTGATTCTTTTTCAGTTATACAATGAGTAAACTGACTGCGTTAGGGGTACGGTTAGGGTTAGACCAGTCTACTCCAGTATTCCCTCACCGTTTGATCTACACTGGTGGGAAGGACAGACGGTGAGGGAGAAGACTGGCCACTCTCCCATCAATTGCTGAGGCTAAGTAAACAGAAGCTGCTAATACTTCACACCCACACAAACATACATACATACATACCTACATACATACATACATACATATATACATAACTACATACATACATATATATATATATATACATAACTACATACATAAGTATGCACATACATACAGACATACATGCCAAAATACATACACAGACACAATGATGAATGCATACATAGCACACATCAACCTAAATTCCAACGTCCGCCACACATCAAACTCTGCCGTTTGTTTACGATTTTTCCAGCACATGTCCCGTGGCAGAAAAAGTTGTAAGAGTCTGGCAGAATGTTTGGATCCACTTAGACATTTGCTGAAGCGCTTAGACCAACACAGGAGACACTTGGAACATGAACACATCTTATTTCTATTAGGAGCCTGATCCAGAACACCTGCGACCAGGTTCAGACCGGTGTCTATGTCCTCTGCATAGCTCACGGTTTCTTGAAATGGGTCAGCCGTCTAGTCTGGGACTCTGGGTACCAATCCAGTTCACCTAATCGCAACCGTAATCTTGGGATTCCTACAGTGACCGAAAAAGCGAAGTTGCGGGAACCAGCTTATTCACAGGCGCTCAGTCAAAACAGAATCGATAGGCGGGTAAGTTCAAAAGTGGTTCCAGCTTAAGATCAAAGGGTCAGGCAGGCAGACAGTCAGACGGCTACAGTGGATGATGTTTAGAATTGGAGCGGAGAGAGAGGTGAAGGGGAGAGGGAGGAATGAGGATGGGATTTGTGAAAAAGGAGTGTTTTCTGTTTCGAGTGAAAGACCTGGGCAGAAATAGCAACAGATGCAGTTCTTTCCATGTGAGTAAATTCCCAGACTGTGACTTGGCGGGTCTTTGGAAAGGCACTTATTAGTTCATGTAACCCAGTCTAAGGCTACAGTTTTTGGTGCTTCCAAATTCAAAAGAAACTTTTTGCAATTTCAGAATAACTGTCTTCCAAGTTTGCAATTTCAGAATAACTGTCTTCCAAGTTCAGAAGAGACCCATTCCACATTAGCACAGATTTTGTAAGAGACCTCTTCTTACATCAAAAACCATGCCTCCTTTCAGAAAAGAGACCTTAAAAGTTCACACAAGAAATCGTCTTCCAAATTCAGAATAAACTGAGACCTCCTTTTGGTCAATACATCATATGAAACACATCATTGTTATGATCACAGAATGCAGCATTGATACTTTCCAATGTTTAACCTTTTGATTCACAGAATGCAGTATAAATACTTTCTAAAGTTTAACGACATCTTATGGCTGCCAGGACTGTTGAAGTCGCCCTCATCCCTTATCCAAGCTTTGGACTGGCACTACTAGAGTACAGCAGCGTCAGAGTTAATTATGGGAAACAATAGTTTCCAACGTTTAACGACATCTCATGGATGCCTCCTCCTTTATCCACGCTTGAGTCTGGCTCTACCGTTGTACGAGCAATGGCGGAAATTGAACTAGATTTCAATGGAAGTCCAGACTGCTCTAATCAGATCTTCCACAGCAGAGGGATTTTGTACGACGAGAAGTATCAATGGCCGTCGTCCGTTGCAAAGCAGTTTCTCAAGCAGTCCATCAATCAACAGCAGCTGCCAACAGAGTGGACAGAACGTCGTCGTCGTCGTCGTCATTGGCCGAGTGCAAACAGCTGAGCGTGGCTCCACATAAATTGATGATCAACGAGAGCTTACCTGTGCATATTCTTTTTCGATGATTGATCGTTGTTTCGCGAATAAACTGGATTCAAGAGAAACAAACGTAAAGCGGTTGTAATGTAATGTATTGGTACGGATGAAATTCATACAGAGATTGTACACCACAGGGGCAGTGGTGTCTACCATTGGGACAGAATTACGATCTCCCATGGTTGCCGATAGTGGTAGTGGGGATTTAACGTTTTGGACATAAACTGGGGGAGGGTTTGTTGATTTGTATAATGTTCAGCCTGCAATACGAAAATTAATACAAATTAATACAGTGGGCAGTGTGAGTGGTTTGTTCTCCCATTCCAGGTGGAGGGGTGGGGGTTAGAAGGCACTGCACATTGTTGCGTGATAGTCAAGTCGTTGGTGTGCCAGACTGTCCAGCATGAGGTCCGGGATTCAAACCCTTGTCAAGGCAGAAATATTCTTCAACATTTAGCTCCATTTGTACCCCCCCCAACTCAGCAAGCTAACTCAGCTAGAATAAGTGAGGGGAGAGGCCTGGCCATACACTGTCGGTGGAGAGATCAGTGGGTGCGGGAGAGGGCTGGCCAACCAACCTGATAATAATGTAATGTAATGTAGATGTAAATGTAAATTTCTGAATCAATGCAAGTGACCACTAAATGATAAACTTTCGTTTGGTCACAGATGATGATTACAATGAAGATGATGGTGGTTGTGAAAATGATGATGAAATGATAAGATGATATGATGATCAATGGTGATTCATGGTGATGATGAAGGTGATCATGATGATGACGATGATGGTGGTGATGATGATGATGGTGGCGATCATAAATGTGATTATCGTCAAGACGAAAGATGAAGATAAGATGATGGTGATAACAATGATGATAATAACATAATTATCATTGAACTATATATCATTACTAGCACTATTATTATTGTTACAATCATTATTATAATTACCGTAAGTCTTCAAGCAAGTCGCATTCCTGTTGGTGTTTCTGCTGCAGTTTGTTCAACTGCTCCGTGTAGACGTTCTTCAGCGTACCAACATTCTTCATCTGAACCGTCCACAGACAGATAACAAAATAGAGCGACAAGTGACAACTCAGCCTTCCAATCACCTTTCATCATTCGAATACATACTCATTTATTTAGCTCTTTTTTAAGTCTGTGGCGATAAGATGGTTATTTAAATAATAATCTTTGTTTATTATTTCAAACTAACACAACGCAGTATGATTACAATTCACAGTATGAATGGATGAGCACAAGTTATTACAGGAGTCGAATTTAACGATATTGGCAGCCATGCAAGGCTCCCATCATGCCCTTCAACTCATTTTACCACTGCCATCTGGCAAATGAAAGGCCGAGTCGAGCTTTGGGAGGGTAGCGGGAAGCAATCCCACGTCCGAGTTGATCTTCTGCTCTTCATGCCAGAGTATTACCATTACCCTAAACCCCCTCCCCAAATATTTTTTTAAATTTTATATATATCGTATAATTTTTTCTTCTGTGTGCGGAGGTTGTAGTTGTTGTATATAACAATGCTTATTATTGTATAATGCACGTATAACATAACGCTCATATAATATTTCTTCTTCGTCTTGTTCAGTATTCTGCCCTTAGCTAGGTCCAAGAATCGAACGATGCCACTGTTATCTATTTTGTACTTTTCCTTAATTTCTTTATATCTTCATCTATACTCTTTTATCCATCCCAAAATCATATTTCTTGGTCTTCCAGTGGCTTTCTTCCCTTCAGTTCTTCCTTCGAGCGCTGTCCACAGCAGCGAATTTCCATGCAGTGTGCGGCCAATCTAGTTCATTTGTCTCCGCTTTGTTGTATTAACCACTGACCTCTCCTCTGTCCTCTGCACCAGTTGCAATATCTCCTCATTTGTTTCATAATCCTTCGAGCTGATCTTGACCTGCCTTTTCCATAGTCAAATCAAATGCCTCGAGCTTACCCACTTCTGTCTTTCCAATAGTTCATGTCCCGATCCTTATAGGATCATGTTCCTAACAAGGCTTTCACTTTGTTTCCTTTAGATCGCAATTCAGCCTTCCTCTCACAAGCGCTCCTCTCTTCCAGAATGCTCTAACCATTAGGCTCAATTGCTGGTTTGCACAACCTCTGCCTTCACCTTTTTATGTATGTATCTAATCGATATATACATACATCTGCGCCTGACAAACGCACTCTGTACATTTACATGTTATGCAATATGAAACAATAACTACTAACAGAACAGACAGCCTGCAATACACGGCGCTAATAGCAGCCTACAAAGCATATCCGCCCTGACGGGACTCGAACTTGGTACCTCTCGGTCTCTACAGTGTGTTATCCAATGCATCGGCAATGTATATGCATATGCATACATACATACATACATACATACATACATACATACATACATACATACATACATACATACATACATACATACATACATACATACATACATACATACATATATAGAGAGATCAAATAGGCGCTATATAAAACACGACTCCACGATCGAATCAAATCTCTCCTCTCGTAGGCGTATACCCTACTGCGCGTCGTTTTCAAAACATAAACCAAACGAGCAAAATGCGCTAAAAATCGGAACCATCAAATAACATACTAAATAAATCGGCTCCATAAAACCGGTAAATAATCCGGTGTATCATCCTACAGCATTACATAAAAGTCTCTCCACGTTCAAAGTGTAAACGGTGCATTGCTCCTCTATTGATGCGTAGTCTATGCAGCAGCAGAAACGCCGGAGCGTCGTAAATACCGATCGGCTTTAAACGCATTTTCCGCACAAACCGTCTAAAATCTCCGAAAATTCGCCAAACAGAACGAACCGCCGACACAAAATACATCTCACCTTCGTCGGATTTCTGCGCAATCAGAGGAAATATTCGGAAAATGGAGGCATTTTTGTGTTGATCGCCGTGTTACAGTCGCTCGCGTCCGTCGCTCGACCCTTTCGACGTAAACTGAGGAGGCTGATCCATCGAGCGGACGCACGCCCTCCGCCGCCGCGCCGCCGCTGCTTGGGTGGTCAGCGCCGCCGCTCGAAGGATGCTTGCATGCATCGCGCGCTAATTTCTCGCCGCTTCTGTAGCCCGATTATTAGCATAAAAATGTCGTTTTAGCGACTCCAAATTCAGTTGAGTCATAAATTAGCATGAATTTTACGCAAAGACGCCGCTGACCGAACGCTCGAATAGAAATTGATTTTCAATATATGTATGTATATTCGTTTAATAGATGCACCCGATGTCAAACCGCATCAGGTTACATTCATTGCAGATAACAGTGAGTTAGTCAACATGCAACCATGCAGCTACCGAACCGAACAGGAAGTGATCTTGACCGAAATTCCAAGATTATTAAACATACTTATAGAAGAAGTTCGTGAGAACATCAGTTAAAAGTATGATAGACTGTGTCCAAGTAGGCTATATCGAATAACATCTGGACTATTAGACTTAGTTTATCGTTTGAGTTTTATTTTAAAATATTATTGACTGTATCCAAATAAATTGAGGATAATTACTCAAAGGCATAGTAATCGATTTCCAAATAAATCCAATAAACAGTGGGTGCCGGGATTTTGGCATAGATGCACGCATAATAAGGGCGACGTAGGTCCTACGTAGCCATGTGGACCCAGGCCTGTCGCTCTAACGAGTCGATGATATATATATATAGGCCTAATATATTATAGGCTAATGTAATGGATATCGAAGTTTCCTGCCAACTGGCTGCAGGAAGTGATCTTGAAGTCCCACGGCGTTCTGCCTGAAAATTCTGTTCCTGAAGTAGCCTATAGTATCAAAAGAGGCAAAAACTACAGACTGTCCTGAGCATAACGATAATAATCAGCAATATATATTCTTGGATTAATTTGATTGCTTGAGATTTGGCGACCAGTCGATGTTTTTTAAACATTCGATTCGAGGCGTCGCCAAAAGAGAAATTAGGTCGAACATCGTGATCTCTAGATTTATCGCCCAAAAAGCGAAATCGCGGGAACCAACTTTATACGAAGGCACAGGTTCACAGCATAAATTTAAACGTTCTAGGCTTTCAATATCGATCCTCGACCCTGATCAGTTTTCAAATTGAATTGATCGGGTGAGATCCTTCAATACCGCTGACCGTTTGAATGTGTGCTGTATACGCACGCCATTTAAAGTCCCCGTGTATACGGATCCCGGAACGTGCTATCCTAAGATTTAATTCTCTTAAATGCCCACAATCGAGATTCGGGAGCGAATCTGGACCCACAACCACAGAGCTGCATTGTTCATACGCTCTAACCAATGTAGCTAACTGGGCCAGAGGTAGGCCTATAATGTAATTGATCATTTTATATAGCGCCCTTCCAAGATATCTGCTCAGAGGCGATCTCTGCCCTATAGCCTACATGATGTTAAATGTCACTACGAACGAATATATTACATTAATTAGCAAAGATAAAGATAAAGAGACAAAGATAAAGATCTTAGTCGACTAAGATAAAGATCTTAGTCGACCTGTCTCTGACCTCGTCGCTCGTAGATCTCTGCATTCTTCAGAAAGGGGGAGCTTTGCTGCTTTTGGTCCCGCGAGCTCACACTTCCATTAGACAGCGTCGAGCCTTTTCGATTGTGGGTCCCTCCATCTGGAATGGCCTCCCACTAGACTTGCGATTGATGCCTCGGTTAGATTCGCCTGCCTTTTATAGGTATCTCAAATCACACTTTTTTAGCCGTGGCTGGGCTGGGAGCGCCTCTGAGTAGGTTTCTTGAAGAGGCGCTATATAAATTCTCGGAATGAATGAATGAATGAATGAATGAATGAATAAAGGTAGGCTATGTGTAACAAAGCTTAAAATGAGTGATATATTATTATGCACAATATATGACATACATATATAATTATAGGCTTGTTATGGAATGTTTCGGTAATGCGTCTGCACTCAAACGTCGACCTATAGGCCTATGCATGCATCCATGAAGCCCAAATAGGGCGACTTATCTAAGCGACCGTTGATCTGTAGCCAAACGTAAACATCGTGTATGCTTTGCAACGATCAATTAATCTATTTCAACACTTCGCTATAGTCTGCAATGTGCCTAAATTTAGACTCGAAATATGCAACTCCGTAATTTCTCCTGCTGCGGATTTAATTAGCCTATCCAGTTGCAGTGCTAATTAGTAATTGGCAAGAGTGACGGTCGACACAGTTATATAGAATGCCCCACCCTCCTCTCTACGTGTTACCATTCTTTCTGGTTCTCTTGCTGCAGCCTTTTAATTCCCTCCTCAAAACCTTTTTCTCTAGGGGTTCTCGCACTGGGAGCGCTACAGTAACTGAATGGCCACTGCTGTGAGCAGGGCTGCCGACAGAAATTCCGGGTCCCTATAGGCAAAGCAGTCACGGGCCCCTAACTATCCTTAGACTTTATGAGAAATTTTTTAAACAAACTGAAATAATAATAGTGCGGGTACAACCCTACAAAATTATATTTATATGCAACTATTGTAGTTAAGTGTCCGTAATATTATATTTTAAAAGGCATAAATCATAATCTTTGTATAACTGGTTATAATATTTTTATAGGCCTATGACATAAGTTGATTGACGGGCCCAGCCCGGGCCCCTAAAAGTCGCCGGGCCCCTGGGTTTTTGCCCCCCTCTCGGCGGGCCTGGCTGTGAGCGGCGCTATATAATTTAATAAATACAATACAATGGTTACATTGGTTGGAGAGCACGTCACATGAATCTGTGTGCATGGGAGGCCGGGTCGCTTAACCTTGCAAGGTGGCTTACTTCAGAGTTTAATCTAGGACTAGCACGGTCGGTCTACTTCCAACCAGCATTCCCATAATGTGGCCCGTATAAGACTCATATTTTTTTATGGGATCCATAATAGGACCCATGTGGGTCTCTTCTAATGTTCTTGGGCATGCTGGCAGGGCAGAGACCTTAAGTGGCACCAATTCAAACAGGCAGCGGCAGTGAAGGATCTCACCCGATCATTTCATTGAAAAATGAGCAGGTGGGTCAATGCCATATCCGGTCGCTAAAGAAAAAGTGTACATTTACATTAATTAATGGCTTACCAAGACAAGCCTAAATTGAATCGAATAGGGCTACATAGGCATAATTATATAGGCCTAATAGCCAAATGCCCTTCGCGCTTTCTTGAACATTCAATCGGCGTTGATTGTAGGCGTAGTAATTCAGTAACGCGTAAACAATTCGTACCGGTTTCAACCGGTAGCCTATATTCATGGCTAAAAATAGTAATAATAATATTCTTTATTTAAACTATCCGGTTGAGAAACCGCAACCGGTTACCGCGTAGGGGCCTGCAGTTAAGCAATTGAAACAATTCACAAGAAGTCAAGAACACAAATGACAGAAGACATAAATCTTAACTACTAACAGAAGTACATTTAGAATAGACAGCCCGCAATACACGTGTGCAATATTTTAAGCGTTCGCGAATAAGCTGGTGATTTGCGCTTAGCTGTACAGTAGCGCTTCATAATGGCTGATCATGTGTCACATATTTCAAGGACATGTTACTACGAGCTCAGACAGATCAGAGTTATACGGAGGACGCTCTCGCTGAACGCCGCGGCTGTACTAATACACTCTTTTGTTCTCACACGTCTTGACTACTGTAATGGAGTCCTCCTGGGCCTCCCTGAGTTCCGCATTCGTCAACTTCAGCTCGTTCAGAATGCAGCAGCCAGACTTCTGGCTGACTTGCCGAAATATTCACACATATCCGACTACATGCGTGGTGAGCTACACTGGCTTCCAGTTGCTGATCGTGTTAATTTCAAGATCGCTACGCTGGTTTGGAAGGCTACGACTGGCACTGCTCCGGACTACATTGCTGAACTGTGCCTTCCAGTTGGCACTCAAACTGGTCGGCGGGCTCTCCGGTCTGCCTCACGAAATGACTTGATGATACCTTCGTTTCGAACCACTACATGTGCTCGTCGGGACTTCTCGATTGCGGCGCCACGGATCTGGAACGCTCTTCCGCCGTCTGTGCGTGCTGCACGCGGCTATATAGTTTTCTCTAAACTCTTAAAGACGCATTTTTTCAGCTGTTTGATGGCCACGTCGTGTTGAGCGCTTCTGAGAGACTCTTAAGTGGCGCTTTATAAATGTTTTATTACATTACATTACATTACATTACATAATAATATGTCGACTAGCCTATAGTTTATGCTGGCCTGGTTCTGCTTCTGCACAACCCTATGACCACCATTGTACACGATTTTCGCCGCAGCACAATGTTGTCCCCGGGCTTAACTCCCGGATTCTGGCACCGAAATTCACCGCACAACTTCCGGACTTGATTTATATAGCACCAGTATTTAATAACCTGGTCTCTATGATGCTACTATTGGATCCTGAGTGGCCGAGTGGGTTGGTGCCCGCTCTCCGCGGCGGCGCCCCGGGTTCGCTTCCCGGTTGGGTCGGTTTATCAGAGATTAATTTCTTGGATCTTTACTGCGGGTGGCTCGGTCGCATTATAAACGTGGACACAATACAACACAATATACTGGGGCGCGGTGGTTTGGGGGTATGTTCGGTGCCTTGCAGCTGGAGGGTTGCGGGTTCGAATCCACCTCAAAGCCGTCGCGTAGGGACCCTGGGCAAGTCCTTCACTCGCAATTGCTCATGCGCTTCGGCGTGAAACTCCGACTACAGCAGTAGTCGGGAGCGCCTCTGAATAGGAAATCTGGTTGAGGCGCTATAACAAGTGTTCAAATACAATACAATTGCGCTAAAACTTTCATAGACACCTTACATCACAATTTGGCTTAACAGGGTAATTAAACTACAAATAATTTAATAGAAAAGTGTGTTTAAACCTAAAACGTCTCAACAGGTAATAATAGTTTACGTGGTTTGCTCAAAGTATGAACTTCGGAGACAGGCGCTATACGAACCTGAATCAGCTGAGATAAGGAACGTCTCAGTGGTTGACTGAGCACGTGCTCAGAAGGTCACGTGACTGCAGCCGAAGTGCGTTTGTAACGACGCTTTCCATTGGTCGATCGACTCCGTCTTGCTTTTGTTATTGTTTATCGTTTATCGATATTACAAGAGAAATAATTATTTCGCAAAACGTTTCAGTTTTTCCCCGTATTTTCTCTACAGGCAACTCAAAAAGTATTTCGGTCGTCTAAAATCTGCCGTGACTAAACTGAAATCAGTCGTTTCTTAGCCCGAAGCGATCACAATATTCTTCAGACATTAGACTTAAGTCAGTAAGCAAGAAATACCAGTTTCTCATCTAATTTCTAATTTCTCGTTAATAGGAAAAAACGACACGGACTAAAAAATTTAAAATAAGAACGCGCGAACTACTGGAGATCCGAAGAAACTATGAGTATTGACTGCGAGAAACCGTTTACTTTGCGTGGTTTGGTTTAGCCATGCAAGTCGATCGGCGGACCTGAGTAGGGCGTCCTATTGTTAGGGAGCTATTGTTTGGAAGTAGTACACTTCCGTTCCGTCAGAGAAAGGCGATGGATAATCACGTGTACACGAACGGATTCGGTCGTGCCACGAACTCACGACCCAGACGAGAGGTAAATTGAAACTTTGCCAAGTCTTTTGTTCTTTGGTCGCGTTTCAGTGATGGTTTTTCGAATAATAACAATGAAATTCTTTCAGAAATCTCACGGTTTATGTCACATGTCATGGGAACGTTGGGCATAGTGACCAAGGCCAAGTCAGAATCCCTCATGGTTATTACAAGATCCACAGGGCTGACCCCCACTGCCTCATGACCAAAGGTGAAACCTTTAAGGCCATACAAATTCAGTGTGTTTAGGTACCTGCTACAAAGCCCAAACATTGCCAAAATAAATTCCATGAAGGCCAAGAGAGGACCATTCAAGGCCAAGATGGATGTTGTGAGACAAAGACTGTAACTCCACATTGACAATCGATGACCCATCAAAGCCAATACAAGGACCCTCATAGCAAAAGCAAGATGCTGTTTGGCCTTTCATGGCTTTGACGGGAGTCAAAACCAAGAGTATTATTTGTCATTTGCTCTCAAAGCCAAATGTTCTGGCCACGGGCACAGAAATCAACATTTGTCCTCACTGGAAATGTGACCTCAGCCTTAAAGTGACCTTTGACTAGGTTCATGAATATTCATATTTGCATCTAATTAATGCCTCTGCATCAGGGTCACTGTGCTACAGACTGAGTTATACCACATGATGTGTTAAGGCCAAATTCTGTTATTAATGCATTGGGGGCATTCCACGTCAAATCAACACAGTCATCGTGCATCACCATCTCAGATTTTGTTGAAATTTGGTATGGTGATAAACCACCATGAAGAACTTTCAAAACCAGAATTTTAGATTTTTGGGTCGACCGGTGTCCGAGATATGGGTCAGTGAACTTGACCGAAAAGGGCCGATTTCTGCTGACCGGCCGATGTTCAAACTGCTGTATCTCAGCTTCTATTGCACCTAGAGACACAATTTAAATACCAAATTGAAGGTATTAAATAGCTCCATCTGAGCAAAGCACTCAGAAATGTTCATATTTAGTAACAAAAAAAAATTGTGAGCAACTGTAACCTAATGACCCTGACCTAGGTCATTTTGTCAATTCTGAAAAATATCAAATTTTTCCCATGCAAAGCTTTCATTGTTCTTAACATTTGATGAAAATTTCAGAGTGGGCACTCTCATAGTTTTTTTACAGTGAATTTTTAAAGGTACAGTCATGGTCACGATTCGCAATCATCAATGTGTTGCCAGATAGATCTTTGATAATTATCACTGCCAAAGCCTGCAGCACATCATTTTATTAAATTTAAATGACAAAGTAGTACACAATGCAACAAATTTATGTCACATTAATTTAAGGTTAATGTTCTCTTGATACTTATAGCCTAGTAGTTTTGGAACATCTGCTAGTCGTTTTGCATGGAAGTTTCTGAATCAAGTCTTCTCTAAACTGTTTGGAGAGCCTGGTTTCCTATAATAGTTTCCTCGGATGTCAACAAGTAAGTTCTCCCAGTGACGGTTGTTGCTTAACAGTTGTTAATATGTCCTGGCATGACATTACTAAGATGTCTTATTAGATGCAGATATCAGTGTGATCGAGCTGGCTCACGTGGGTGTAAAAAATTGATTTCCACATCATTTGTGTCCAGAAATATTTGAAGAACGCAACGAAGCCACCAATGTCCGTCATATTTTGCAGTGATGTAGCCCTTGATATATGAGAGTTTAATTGTGGTCTTGTTGCCTATCTTTATAAACTGCAAGACACGTTCATTTCTAGGACTATCCAGGCTGCTGGAGAAGTGTTTAACTTACTGGGCGGATTCAGTGAAGCTTTTGTGTGCCTGCCACTGTGCGAGTAGATTCAAATCTGCTTTCAACAGGATTGCCTCCTGTTCATAATCCTCAGTAGCATAATAGTGGAAGGTGACTGATGGAATTTCACTGCGTGCAAAAGCAAACAATTGATGGGGAGTCATGATTTGGTCATTGTATGGTCTCTGTAGACTGACCCAAGTTGCCAGTCTTTGACAGTTCCTCCTACTCCATCAAAAGACTGTGAAATCCAGAAATTAAACAAGGTTTCATTTAAATCAGTAAATAAGTAAGCATGTGAGTAAGCCTAATTTTTGTTCTGCTTGCTGTGTGAGATAATGTTACAACATCAACTTGTGCAAAGATCATTGGTGTTAACAGCTGGGATTAATCAGTTAAACATTCATGGGATATCACCAGTCGCGAATTGCAACCAAAACTGTACCTTTAAAAATTCACTGTAAAAAAACTATGAGAGTGCCCACTCTGAAATTTTCATCAAATGTTAAGAACAATGAAAGCTTTGCATGGGAAAAATTTGATATTTTTCAGAATTGACAAAATGACCTAGGTCAGGGTCATTAGGTTACAGTTGCTCACAATTTTTTTGTTACTAAATATGAACATTTCTGAGTGCTTTGCTCAGATAGAGCTATTTAATACCTTCAATTTGGTATTTAAATTGTGTCTCTAGGTGCAATAGAAGCTGAGATACAGCAGTTTGAACATCGGCCGGTCAGCAGAAATCGGCCCTTTTCGGTCAAGTTCACTGACCCATATCTCGGACACGGGTCGACCCAAAAATCTAAAATTCTGGGTTTGAAAGTTTTTCATGGTGGTTTATCACCATACCAAATTTCAACAAAATCGGTGACGATGACGTCCATTTTTTTCTTAAAGTGTGTTGATTTGACGTGGAATGCCCCATTGGGCAGAGACAGGAGTTGGATTATCATATGCCATTTGCTGCCAACTGATATTTTATATTTTTGAAAATAAAGTTTAGGACTAAGGTTCTGAGATTTTTACCCTAACTTCCTTCAGATTTCTGCTTATGAAAGATATTAATGACAATTCCAATAATTTGTCCCATAGGATCAACCTCACACTCATTTTTCATCACTAACCTCCTTCGATGTCTGTACAAAGGTCCTGAGGAAAGGCAGTAGTGGGACACAGTAGCTGATAGGTTAGAGTGCTTGGCCTGTAACATGGAGAGTATGGGTTCGAGTCTTCACTGAGATGGTTATTGTTTGTTTTCTGTAATTTGTTTACTAGTGATAACTTTTAAGATAATCTTTGGAGCTTGTTTGTTAGACACTCGAGAAGCTTCTCATTGAAAGGTGCTATTTGAATTCGAGATTTGTTATATATTTACATCACCCATACAGTACATTACAGTTCTCTTCATTTACTTACTCTTAATGCTTGAAAACTGTTCTTTTCGCCGGGGTTGTGCTGGGAGTGCCTCTGAGTAGTTATCTTTACAAATCTTTGTGTACTTTACAAACGCTTGCCCTAAGTCTCACCTGACTGCACACCTGTCTGGTTTTTTTTTGTTTGTTTTTGATTTCATTATTTAACATATTTCTATTGTAACTGGTTGCGGTCTGTCAACCTGTCAGAAAATAAAACGAATATCTATATATATATATCTTGGACCTTGGAGAGGCACTTTATAAATGCTCAGAATGAATGAATGAATAAATGAATGAATGAATGTAGTTGTATTGCAATGCTTGTAACAGTTACTGGTAATATGTTCTTACTGTATTTATTGTCTGATTGTTACCTAGCAACAGCAGCTGTATACCCAGCAGGTTGCCACCACTTCGTTGCCGACGGAGAACCTCATTGACCAATTCATACCAAAGGAACTGCTTCTAAGGTTTGAAGGGTATTACATAACATAAAGTAATACCGGTTGAAGTTTTTGGATCGAATTATGTAAGCTGTGATCATTGTAATTTGATGATTGTCAATTTTGATCATTCGTAATTTGATTTTTTCCAATTTGTTATTTTGGTGTGTGATAATTTCCAATTTTTATCTGGTGTTATTTGAATATTATCTTCCAACTTATCGACAACTGATGTATGTTTGGTCAGGGTATTCTCCTACTTGGATGTACTAAGCCTCTGTCGATGTGCCAGCGTTTCCAAGTATTGGAACCAGGTGGCGCTGGATGGCAGCAACTGGCAACGAGTCGACCTCTTCAGATTCCAGACAGATGTCGAGGTAAATGCAATTGCAGATTTATACAATACAATACAACACAATACAATACAACTGTATTTGATATTGCCCTCCTGCCAAAGTTCAGAAGTGCCCCCCCGCCCATGACCATATGATAGAACTTCAATGGCACTGAGCAATTGTGAGTGAACTACTTGCTCATGGTCCCTAATACAATACAGTACAATGCAAGATAATGCGGTACATTACAACTGCAATACAACTGTGTATTGATTCTGCCCTCATTTCAAAGTTCGGAAGTGCGCACGCGACCATAAGACAGAAACATCGATGGCACTGAGCAACTGTGAGTGAACGACTTGCTCAAGGTCCTGACTCCCTGTACAGTGACTGCTCTCCGATCGACTATGGTGTGTTCGATGTAAGACGTGTGATGTGTGACTCGTAACCTTATCTCAGTGGATGTAATGTAATCTTTTCATGCAGGCTATGTCCTGTGACCAGATGCAAAATGTATAGGAAAATGTATCTCCATGTATGTATGTGTGGATGTATATATATATATGTGTGTGTGTGTGGACGTATGTATGTATTTGTGAGGCTAAGCCCTGTGACCAGATGCAAAATATTTCTCCATTTGTGTATGCATGTATGTATGTTTGTATGTATGTCTGGATGAATGTATCCATGTTTGGGTGGATGTATTTATGTATGTGTCTGCATGCATGGGAGTCTGCTTGCATGTGTGGATGTATGTATGTATGTATGTATGTATTTATATATGTGTGTTTATGTGTGAGTGTGTGCAGCTGTATGAATTGCGAGGAATTGAACTTTGAACCCATTGCATAGCTAAGTTTCTGCTGCTTTTCTTCTTTCAGGGTCCAGTTGTCGAGAATCTTTCGAAGCGATGCGGTGGCTTCCTCAAGTCGCTGAGTTTGCGCGGCTGTCGATGCGTGACGGACGCTGCGCTCAAGTGAGTCTAGTCCTTACTTACTTACTCGCTGCTCTTCCAATGTCTGCCTACCACCCTCTGCGGATGGGGCGGAATTTTGGTTCATCCCATGAAACTGCAGTCCATCCTTTGCCAAAGGGGTTGGCATTGAATACAATGCAAATGTATTTGCTATTGAATGCCATCCTTCCAAAATGGTTCTTTAGTCCACACAAAAAATGATATGAGAGAAGATCGATGGCACTGAGAAATTGTGTTATGTATGTGTGATGTTTGTATGTATGGGGCGCGGTGGTGTAGGGGTATGTTCGGTGCCGTGCAGCCGGAGGGTTGCGGGGTCAAATCCACCTCAAGCAACCGCGTAGGGACCCTGGGCAAGTCCTTCACTCGCAATTGCTCATGCGCTTCGGCGTGAAACTCCGATTCAGCATTTGCGCTGTAGTTGGAAGCGCCTCTGTGTAGAAATTTTGAAGGGGTGCTATAACAAGTGCTCATACATACATTCATGCATACATGTGTTACGTTATGTTGTGTTCTCTTGCGATTTAAGGTAATGGTAACACTCTGGCATGAAGAGCAGAAGATCAGCGTGAACTCAGGATCAATTCCCGCTACCCTCCCAAAGGTCGACTCGGCCTTTCATTCACCAGATGGCATTGGTAAAATGAGCAGCAGGACAGATGGGCGCCTTGCATGGCTGCTATACAGTTAAATTCGACTCCTGTAATAACATGTGATCATCTGTTCACACTAATGACTTGTAATCATACTGTGGTGTGTCAGTTTGAAATATTAAACGAAGATTATTATTATTATTATTATTATTATATATGGATGTACACACATATATACATCCATCACTCCATGTATCCTTACATAATACACACATACATACTTACATGCATACATACGCACCTATCTACTTTATACATAAACACATTCTTCCATAATACAATGTCATACAAACATCTCTAAGGAGTGTCTTTTTAAGTGGCGCTATATAAATTTACGATTACATGCATACATGCAACCATTCACTCATTCATATGAATACTTGCCTGCATGCATACCTATTGTTATGTGACTGTTTTGCAGAATGTTCGCCCAGAACTGTCACAACATCATCGCCCTCAACTTGAATGGATGCACTCGAGTCACGGACGCGTCAGTGGCATAAATCACTCTTAATCATTTTCTTCGTAATCTAATCAAATCAGGAACCACTATTGCCTGATGCACAAAGCTTCAGTCAATGGCCAGTTGTAAGCTAAACTGTATTGGCCCAGAACTGCATTGACCCAAACCGCATTGGCCGAAAACCGCATTGGCCGAAAACCGCATTGGCCGAAAACCACATTAGCCCAAAACCTCCTTGGCCAAAAATCACATTAGCCCAAAACCTCCTTGGCCAAAAATCACATTAGCCCAAAACCTTGGCCAACAATCACATTAGCCCAAAACCTCGGCCAAAAATCACATTAGCCCAAAATCTCATTGGCCAAAAACCACATTAGCCCAAAACCGCATTGGCCCAGAACCGCATTAGCCCAAAACTGCATTGGCCCAGAACCGCATTAGACCAAAACAGCATTGGCCCAGAACCGCATTAGCCCAAAACTGCATTGGCCCAGAACCGCATTAGACCAAAACAGCATTGGCCCAGAGCCGCATTAGCCCAAAACTGCATTGGCCCAGAACCGCATTAGACCAAAACAGCATTGCATTGGCCCAGAACCGCATTAGACCAAAACCGCATTGGCCCAGAACTGCATTAGTCCAAAACCACATTGGTCTAAAACCGCATTGACCCAAAACTGCATTGGCCCAGAACCGACTTTGACTGTACCTGTCTATAGGCTTTGTTTTGAGTGAGCACCTGTTAATGAACTGGTTCCACGATTTGGCATATTTATGTGCTGTAGAAATCTTGAGATTCCAGTTACCATTACGATCACTTGCTTTTATTAATTAATTTCTTAAATGTTTCACGTTATTCCTTTTAAATTGCTGAAAATGTTGTAAATACTGTAGATCAAATTGGAATAGATGTTGTCTTACCTTGTTTTTCCTTCTTCTTTACCTTCATATTTCTGGTACATTCACTTACACTACCTTCATTTAATGCTACCTTACCTCATACCTTGGTATTTTTGTATCTATTTTTATCTTACCTTTTATTGTACCATATCCTGACCTTCTCTTTCTATTATATCTCTGTATTACTTGTACCTTACCTTTGTTCATACCATACCGTTACCTTTCCTAATTACCTTTTGCTGGTGTAAGATGGTATTGTTTCTGATGTTCTCTTTGTTTGTCGTTGTCAGGACTTGTCAGAGTCTCGGCAACTACTGTTCTCGACTCCAGAGGCTCGACTTGGATTCCTGTCTCAATATAACCGATCATTCGATGCAGGCGCTCAGGTAAGGCGTAAGGGATTCATCTTATGGATGTTGACCTGCTTATGGCTTCGTTTGGGTGTGCCATCAGTTGATGCCTTGTTCATTAGACACTGGCCCTATAGAAGTTATAAATTACAATTTAAGTGGTATTTATGAGCAATTTAGGGGCTTCAGAATTAGTCAATCGACTTGGATGAGTCGCTCTTGAAGTGGAGCCATGTAAATTAAAATTGTCACTGCTATTACCATGGGAAGTTGCAGTCGAAGTTACAACGCATAATAAAAAAATGCATAATTATAATAGAAATAGTAATAATAATGATTAATAGTAATTACAATGACAATAATTATAATAGCAATAATGAAAAGTTTATAATTTTAATAAATTATGATAATAGTCAGAAGAATAATTACTATAGTTATGATAATAATAACAATGATAATAGTAATAATTAGAATAATAATAACTATTCTATATTAATAGCCATAATTATAATACTAATGATAGAAATAACCTACAAATGCCTTTAAGAACGCAGTTGAACTTAGTCTGGTTTTATAGTTGACCGTTGCATCGTTTGTTGCCAGTAATGGTTGTCGAAGTCTCTCCGAGATCAGTATTGCCTGGTGCAACCTTGTAACTGACAACGGTGTACGCCTTCTGTGCAACGGTTGTACCCGACTTACGTCATTCATCGCAAAAGGATGCCACCAGGTCAGCCAAGACAAGTTTTTTGTTATGTTGTTATTGTTGTGTTGTTGTTGTTGATACCAAGAGATGAACATATTCCAGAAGACCAGAGAGAATGAAAGCAAGAAAATATATTGTTGCAATTAAGTACATGGGTATGACTGTCAGAATATGATACAATACAACTGTGTATTGATATTGCCCTCATCCCAAAGGTCAGAAAGTGCACACACGACCATACGACAGAACATCGATGGCGCTGAGCAATTGTGAGCAAAGCACTTGCTCAAGGTCCCTATACAGTAACTGTCAGACGAAGCTCGAACCCACACTCTCCGCTCTAGCCAGTCGGTCACGGCGGGTCACCGTGCCCCAGAAAACTGATTACGGCACAATAGAACTCATTGGATAAGACGGTCAGACTCTAATCCCAGTGTAGTGTCTTGTGTTAGTATGCATGTATGTATGTATGTATGCAAGTTGTATGTACATGCTCATGTACATGTTGGTGTGTGACATTTGTATGTGTGGATGTATGTTTGTTCAGATGTGCTTATATATGTGTGTACCATGAGTGTGTCAAGATGTTTAATATAGCACCTTGTTAGTACCTCTGAAGTGCACAGCATGCTTGGCTGTGTTAGCTGATCTAAACGCTACGTTATTGTTTTGTGGGTCACAGTTGCCAATTGGTTAGAGTGCTTAGCCTGTAACGCAGAGAGTACGGGTTCGAGTAAGGACCTCAAACGAGTCCTTCACTGACAGTTGCTCTGCGGCTTCGATATTCTGTCATATGGTCATGCGTGCACTTCTGAATGTTTGAAGGAGAACTATAGATAATAGAGTTGTATTGTGTTGTTTTGACATAATCCCATGAATCTTATAATATAAGTCTAAGTCTGTTTAGTTGTCCTTCCGAATGTTTGTGTTGTCTCTAAAGGCTCCGAAACGACATAATCGCCATGAATCTTCAACGCGACTATTTTCATATGCAATTCGATCCTTTGATAAAGATAGAAAATTGAAGGAAATTCGGAGATAGTCTGTCTTGGCAAAGAGTCCAACATGGTAGCCGATTGGTTAAGGAGCTCGCTTTGTAACATGGTGCCGATTGGTATAACATGGGATTCGATCCTCCTTCCCTGAGATGGTTACTGTGTAGGTACCTTGAACTAGTCCTTCAAAGTTCCTCGGCACTGTTGATTGATGCTTGGTCTTCAGAGAGTGGCACTAAATATTTTTTTAGTTTCTAATATTTATTCCTTTGTTTAGTAGAAATTGGTTTGTAATTATTATTGGTTTTGTTTATTAAGACTTCGGTAGCTGATAAGATTTCATGTAATAACGACAAAATAATTGAAATTATGTGTAGACAGACCTGAAATTTGAGGGTGAGACTGTTGCTTCACCTTGATAATTTCAACTGCAAAATGGTTGCGTTTATAATTTTCTTAACTTTTCAGCTGACCGACAATGGCTTCAAGTACCTGGGACATAACTGTTCACAGCTAAGAGTTGTCAACCTGCACGGCTGCATCGTAAGCCACATTTAGTTTAATTAGTAGGCCTAAACATCTGTATTTACTTGATAATAGTTAACGTGTTAATTAAATTTATTTAACAATTAACCTTTAATTACTTGATGACAAATTGATAAGGTGATGGCAATTGCTATTAAATTCATTTGCTGATTGATTAATATATAATGTTGTTCGACAGCGTTTGAAAGGTGTCTACTGAAGACATGTATTATTTTGTATTTAACGACATCTTGTAACTGCTTCCAAATAAAATGTCAGAGTTTAACTAACGTTGAACCAAAGTTGACAAATATATGTTGTTGTTTGACAGCGTTTAAAAGGTGTCTAACGAGGTCTATTATTTTTTGGTGTGTTTAACGACATCTTGCGGCCGTCGATCTTACCTTAATTCCCTATGGGTGGTAATGGATTTTATTAGTACAAATTGATTTAATTAATTATATATTTATGTATTTATTAGTAGAAATTTATTTGGTTAATTCGATATCTATTCATTTCATTAGTAGAAATTGATTTAGCTCTTTTTATCCATCTAGTTTAACTTGCGGAAATCTTGCAATCTTGCTTGTTTGCTTGAGCCACAGGCTAAAAAGTCAAATCTTGCGACGACTAATTCGATCACTTACAATCATTCAATCGTCGTGAAACTTGGCAGATAGACTCGACCTCGCAGACACTTCATTCTATCAAAATTTCAGCTCCCCCAAAAAGGCTAGCTTATAGAATCGGGGACTCAACTTTTCGAATCGGGGAATCCCTTTTTCCGATACGCAGCGTTGCCATTGGCCAGCGTGCCATTGGCGAAACGGGTGCGCTGCCTCATTAAACGTGCTATGTCGTAAAATTAACGCAGACTATATATTTGTAGAGGTAACTGCTTCATAAGACCCATTATAGGATACTAGATGGATATAGTAAAAAACTTTGTTTTTACGGGCTGTATTTTTATCCATCTACTTTAACTTACGGAAATCTTGTTTGCTTGAGGGCTAAAAAGTCAAATCTTGCGACGACTAATTTTACAATCATTCAATCGTCATGAAACTTGGCAGATAGACTCGCCCTGCAGACACTTCATTCTATTAAAATTTCAGCTCCCCATAAGCTTATAGAATCGGGGACTCAACTTTTCGAATCGGGGAATCCCCTTTTCGATACGCAGCGTTGTCATTGGCCGCAACAAAAACGGGCGCGCTGCCTGATTAAACGCACGCTATGTCGTAAAATGTACGCGGACTATATTTGTAGAGGTAACTGCTTCATAAGACGCATTAGGATAGTAGATGGATATAGTAAAAAAACTTTTTTACGGGCTGTATTTTATTTAAATATTTAAGACGTCGTTAGCGATTAACATTTCATGCAGTTAGATGTATGTGTTGCCTCTGATGAATCTCTTGCAAAATGGTGCTATATGAATTTTCAATTACAATTAGAATATCGAAACATTTATATAGCACCTTTCACAAATCTCACACAGCCGATGAAGCATTCATTCGTTCTTTCACTGTGGAAATTTATGTAGCGCTTCTTCAAGGTAACTACTCAGAAGTGCTCAAACCTCAGCCGCGGCTGACAAGAACAGTCTTGAATTACAATAAAACGTATAAGGAAAAGCCTAGGCAGCAAACGCAAAGCCAGTGGGGGCCCGTTCTGGACCGTGTGGCCAGCGACAGAAAGGCACTGCTGCCTGGTAGAGGTTCGCGCATAGGGAACAAGAAGCTTACCCTGCGCAGAGGAGCGGATAGAGCGCAAGTCCAGTACATCCAGAGTGGAACAGCAAAGCTCTCTTAAGTATGCAGAGGCCAAGCCCAGAAAGCAGCGACCCTTTAAGTAATTTGCTATGGAAGGGGGTGCCAGGGAAGGACGTCGCGCATGACCAGGCAGATCCAATGTTGCGAAACGTAAGTTAATTGAGCGGGTGATGTTTTGGAGCTGATTCTGTAGCTGATAGTTAGTTGCTGTTTAGCGAAGTTTGTGTCATGACAAAGATGATTAGCGTCGCCCTCCTCGTTTCTCGAGGCTTGGGACTGGCACTACCACAGGTAGTGTAATGGTTGTTTATAGTTGCTGTTTGACGACACTGTGCCATGGCAAAGATATGAATAGCGTCGCCCTCCTCCTTTCTCCAAGCTTCAGACTGGCTACGGGGAGGGGCAGATTTGGAACAGGTGATTAGTGGTATCTGTTTAACAACACTGTGATAAAGAAGATCATTAGCGTCGCCCTCCTCCTTCACCCAGGCTTGGGGCTGGCACTAGCGACACGGACGTGCAGTGACGGAGTTTGAACCAGTTGACGAATGTTTAGCGTCGTTGTCTAACACTCATGGCTGCCAGGACCATCGTTTTATGAATAGCACATAACCCGAGATTGGATGGATTCCAAGAGTTTAACGACATCTCATAGCATCAAAGGCCATCATAGCAACAGATCTAACGCTGTTGAACGGCAATTGACAACTGTATAGTTGGTTATAGTTACTCTTTAACGACACTGTCATAGCGAAGATGATTTGCTTCTCCCTCCCTTTTCTCTAGGATTGGGACTGGCTCTATAAGAGTAATGCAGTGGATTAGTTAATATTGATACTGATGTTCTAGTAGTAGTAGTTTGCACGTTGCAGTGTTTACTAAGGCCGTTGACATCGAATTTATCTTAACACTCTGGACAAATAACGCGTGAACTGGCGTTCAGGCTTTACAGGTTTATTTAACGATGCAACCGCAGTTGAGGAATATATAGCGTTGTTCGAGGGCTTTGTAAAGGTGTCTAACGAGGTTAATTTATTATTTTGTGTTTAACGACATCTTCTGGCTGTAGCGGCCGTTGACGTCTATTTTATATAAACTCCCTGAATGGATATTGGGGAAACTGAAGTTCAACCCCTGTTGACGAATAGGAATATATGGCGTTCTTAGGTAGCATTTTAAAGGTGTCTAACGAAGTCATTTATTATTTTGTGTTTAACGACATCTTGTGGCTGCCCGGACTTCTATTTTCCGATGTTACGCGATTTAGGGCGGACAAGCTTTGTAGGCTGCTATTAGCGCCGTGTATTGCAGGCTGTCCGTTCCGTTAGTAGTTAAGATTTATGTCTTCTGTCATTTGTGTTCTTGTGAATTGTTTAATTGTCATAACATGTAAATGTACAGCGCAGTGCGTTTGTCAGGCGCTTCATTAAAGAAAAGATATTATTATTATTATTAACTCAATTTTACGCAATCAATAATAAACGCGTTCGTCCAATCGGAATTTCCCCTTTGTCATGAATTGTGACTAAACTCAATTTATTGGTATATATAGCTTTGTTTGAAAGCGCTTAAAAGGTGTGTAACAAAACGTAATTCGTTAACGTAGTTAATTCGTATTTAATGACATGTGGTAGCCGGGTCTGATGGATGCATGGATCCAATAGTTTAACGACATCTTTTGACAACAAAGGCCATTGACTACGACAGTAATAAGGATTGCACTTATTTTAACTTGGTTATTTATTTAGATTATTTATTTAAGTTACTTAATTAATTAATTTATTAATTTATTTATTTAGATAGTGATTAATTTTATTTAGTCGTTAATTTATTTATTTTAAATGAGTTTGCTGACTTTGCAAATAAAGATTATATATTTAAAAATTAAAATTTAAGTAATATGGATTGTTTTTCAATTGTTTTTCGTGGCACAGAATGTGACGGATGAAACTGTGATCAGTCTGAGCCTCGGATGTCCGAACCTGCGGTCACTCTGCCTCTCGAAATGCTTTCGCTTGACCGATGCTTCTCTTGTCCATCTCGGTCAAGGATGTCACGCACTCAGGTCAGTTGGGCTTCTGACCAATGGGTCGGAACGTCTGTGTAACGCTGTTGAATAATAATAATATTAGTAATAATAATAATAATGATAATAGTTAATATTATAAAATCACATTCGTAAGTATAATAATAATAATAAGTATAATTATAATCCTAATAAATATAATAAGAATAATACTATGCTAATAAGAATAATACATGTAATAAGGATCTCCAAATTTTTGATTTTCTGATGATCATACTCAGTAACTTGGGGCAGAGTAATGATAGTACAGTGATAGGAATATTAATAATTATAATTATAATCAGAAAAAACCACAACAATACAATAATAAATGAAGACCTTGTTACACACCTTTAAAACGTGTCGAGCAACGCCATATATTCGTCAACTGCGTTTAATATATATATAATCTTGTTAAAATCATTAATAAAGGAAAAATACTATAATTATTGTCATAAATATTAGTATCAGATCAAATCTATTACAAACATATAGTTGAACACATTCCTTATGATTAAAATACCAATAAACACAAAATATGTGTGATTAATGGTCATTTCATTATTTCATTGCATTTTCTAATTATATTACATTGTTTCATAGGAAAATGTTTAATGAAATGTTTAATTAAGTATTCTGTCATGTAAATAATTGTTAACATGCATTCTTGTAAATAGATGTATGTTAAAATAAAATGTGTATATAATACATATATATATATTACACATCTGTGCTGAATTTCTGTTTGCAAATAGCATTACATGTTATTTTAGAAAACTTAAAGAAGTACTGTTAATAACTTTGTAAACATATTTGAAAAGAGCTAAAATAGCCAAAAAAAAGAGCTGATATAGCCAAAAAAGAGCTGATATAGCCAAAAAGAGCTGAAATAGCCACCAAAAAAAAAACAAAAGGAGAAAAAGGAAAAAAAAAAAAAAAAAGATGTTAAAAAAGAATTACAATAAAAAAAGAGCCAATGGGCCAAACATAACGGAGATACAATACTTTAATATGTATCAAATCAAATAATATGTATCTATCAAATATTGTTAATATTGTTAATAAGATTGAGGAGAAAACAGTTATTAACATTATACGGAAATGAACTTAATCCGTCAGAAACTTTAAATACGTCTACATCTTATCAGAAACGGAATCAAAGCCAAGAAAAGAAAAAGAAAACTGTTGATAGAAATTATATGAAAATGAACTTAAATCGTCAGAAACTTTAAATACGCCAGCATCTTATCAGAAACGGAATCAAAGACGAGAAAGGAGAAAGAACATTTGTGAGAACATTACAAGAAAATGAACGGAAATACATCAACAACTTTAAAGACGTCAACAGCCTTTGTAGCTATAGGATGTCGTTAAATATTGGATTAATAATAATAAGCGATAGTCTTGTCGCAACTACTGAAATGGGAAGGTGAGATGGCTAGTAACTCAAGGCGAAGAGAGTGGGGAAGAGAACTCCAAGCTCATGGGACAACACGGGAAGGCACCTACATGTAGAGTTAGCCGTCGCATGCACGGGATAACCACTTATTAAGGCCACGAGTCGAAGATCGCAAGAGACGAACATTCCCGATAGCGCATTGGATAACATCTGGCACAGAGACTGAGAGGTACCGAGTTCGAGCCCCCGTTGGGCGGATATGCTTTGTAGGCTGCTATTAGCGCCGTTGTATTGCAGGCTGTCTGTTCTGTTAGTAGTTAAGATTTAAATTGCATAACATGTAAATGTAGAGCGCAGTGCGTTTGTCAGGCGCTTATTAAAGAAAAGATATTATTATTATTATTATTTATTATTAGATGTAATTCCTTGATGTCCAGGTTTTTAAAACTTCAGGTGAACTATGGATAACAAGTAAACAATTATAATCTTGTAATAATAATAATATTCTTTATTGAAACAATCCGGTTGACAAACCGCAACTGGTTACAGTGTACAGTTATGCAATTGAAACAATTCACAAGAACCCAAATGACAGAAGACATCAATCTTAACTAGGGCCTACTAACAGAACAGACAGCCTGCAATACACGGCGCTAATGGCAGCCTACAAAGCATGTCCGCCTACGGGTCTCAATCTCGGTACCTCTCGCTCTCCATGCCAGTGTGGTATCCAATGTGCTATCGGGCCCCCCCAAGCCAAAGAAGAGCAGTCAGTCCCTTAAGCTCGCCCTGAGGCAGTCAGGGTATGAAGTGTTAGCGACTTCATTTTCTTAGCCTCGGCATGTGAGGGCGGATGGCCAGTCCTCTCCCTTGCCACCTCATCTTCCCACCGACGGTCAGTGTACTCATTATAGCTGAGTTGGCTAAGGGGAGCAGGTGGAGCAGAAATCTTGAACCAAATTTCTGTCCTGGCTGGATTTGAATCCCAACTTCTCGATTGACAGTCCAGCACACTCACCACTACACTATCGAGCACCCTTCAGTGTTGTAGGGTTGCTTTAAAAGTACTGTTTGGTGCTATAGAAGTTTGCAGTAAATGTGAGCGATTACATCATGGTGTAAGAACTGGAATTTGGTCGTGGAATTGTTGTAGGACTCTGGAGGTGGCCAGTTGCTCCCAGCTGACCGACAATGGATTTCAGGCCTTAGCCAAGGTCAGTGGGACCAGGTGGATGGTGGTGGTGGTGGTGGTGGTGGTGGTGGTGGTGGTGGTGGTTGACAGGCGTGTTGGAATTGGTGTGGTTTTGTGGTGGTGGTGGTGGCTTTCTGGTGTTTGTGGTGGTGGTATTTGTTTTGCGGGTTCAGGGGCTTTAAAGTGGGGTGATTGTGATTGTCGGGTTGGTGATAGTTTTATTTTGATGATAATACAGCTGTTGTTGTTTAAATTGTCATTTCTATGGAGCTGTTCTGGGGCCTGTATGCAAAGAGCTTGAATCAGAGAGAACCTGAAAGGGAGCAAAAGAGAGACAGACAAACAGAGAGAGAGAGAGAGAGAGACATACATACAGACAGACAGGGAGATAAGATAAACAGAGAGGGAGGGAGAAGAGAGAGAAGGAGAAGAAAGAAAGACAGAATGATCTACGGACAGACTGTATGACACAGATGAACAGAGAGACGAGAGAGATAGAGAGACGGAGGGAGAGAGAGGGAGGAGAGAGTGAAAGAGAGAGAGAGAGAGAGAGACAGAGAGAGAGAGAGAGAGCCATTTTTTGTGCTCAGTAGATACCACTCTAATCCACATGGTTTGTCCATTGTCACTCTCAGTTTTCCTATGTACGTACGGCCTGCAATCTACAGGTGGCAATGTCTTTATCATTTTTCAGAACTGTCATGACATCGAGAGAATGGACCTTGAGGAATGTGTACTGGTCAGTTCTTTATTTATGTCTATCCATTTCTGTAATTGTCAGCATAATCACAGATTTACATAGCTCCTTTTAAGAGTCGTTTATATTGACCTGATCATAGCCTGGTTTTGGTGCGCCTTGTGCATTAAAGACCAACGCAAGAGATGTTATCAATTACATATGAAATTACAAATTACATGACCTTACTTTACCAGTGATCTTCCGGGACCTGCTGTTAACTTTGTCTGCTTTTAAGCGACACCATAATCGTAATCTAAAAATTTCTAAAACACACTCGAAAGATAAACACAGGGCACCTGCTTATTCACGAGCACTTCAGTTTTGCATCAATTCACATAATTCATGGAAATAGAGGTTTTACTTACATTGCATTATGCTACACTTTGCCAGTAAATGTAAATTCTGTTGCAATGTTGTCGTTTCAGATCAGCGATGCAACCATTGGTCACCTTGCCTTAAACTGTCCACACCTGTCGAAGTTGGTAAGCGTTCGACATCTTACCTTGAGTTGGTAGGCGCTTACCATCCGGTGTTATGTTGGTCACCGGTAGGTAAAAGACCAACATTGTGCTTATATACTTGCATACACTTATATATCAACTTACATTACATACATGTATCTATGCATACCCGGTACATAAATACATACATACATACATACATACAAACATACATACATACAGCACACTTGTATACATGCAATGCATACGTCAGCGAATCTTCTGCAGGATATCTGCTATGTTTTAGCGATGCCTACAGTGGGTATGATGCCTGCTTACTAGCAAGAGCTCTGCCTCTCCACTTTGGGTCTTAGACACTGGCGCAATAGAAGTTGCTAATTACAATTACAATTCATGGCTGTTGCTCTCTTCGCCCTGTGGCTCATGGTGAGCCGTGTAACTCTATTATAAAGTGTTGCATATTTTCTGTGGTTGGTCCGACTGTTTGCAATGGGCTTCCCCTGGAGTTGCAACTCCTATGTAGGGTTCTGACACTTTTTAGCAGCGTAAAGTCTGTCCGTTTCCGATGAGGTTAGGTCGGGATAGACTCTGAGAAGAAATCTTGAAGGGGCGCTGTTCAAATTTGCTGAAAGAATGAATACATACAAACATTCGCATACATGCATACATACATGCATACACTTACATACATACGTACATACATATATACATACATACACATATCACATACATTCAATGCATGTACATACATACACTTACATACATACATGCAGGATATCTGTAACAGACACTTGCATACAAACATGCATACACATACATACTCTTACCTACACATACATACATACATACATGCATACATACATGCATACATACATGCATGCATGCATACATTACATACATACACATGCATGCACTTTCATACATAGAGTTGCATATGACATACAGACATACATAGACTTAATGGGAGTAGACTATGCGTACATAGACTTAAACAAAATTGCTGGTGTTGTGTTGTTGCAGAGTCTATCGCACTGTGAGCTGATAACGGACGAGGGCATCGGCCACCTGGGGGGCAGTATGTGTGCCGCCGAATCGCTGACCCTTCTCGAACTGGACAACTGTCCACTGATCACGGACGCTTCCCTCGGTCACCTCAACGGATGCCAACACCTCCAGAGAATCGAACTCTACGACTGCCAGCTCATCACGCACGCTGGAATACACAGACTTAAAGTGGGTAGATCATACACGGACCTAATGCGAATAGACTGTGCTTACAAAGACTTAAAGTGGGTAGACATACATAGACCTAATGGGAGTAGACTATGCGTGCACAGACTTAAAGTGGGTAGACATACATAGACCTCACTGTATGTTCTAGACGTTATTTTGCTCTTTTTAATTAATGCTTAAGTAGTCCTTAAGGGATCCTTTGTACTTCGGAGCGTAAAAAAATAAAAATGGAGCTTAGCAGGCCATGTGTGAAACTTCAGTCAAACTTCAGTTGCTATAGAGTGCTATATATAATTATATGCATTGAATTTAAGATTTGAACTTTTATGCGTAACTGCTTGGTGGTGATTGTCCCATCTTATCTTGGCTCACTGTGTAGATCTGCCTTGTCTGTTCTTAGCCGCAGGTCCCTTTGTTCGTTTATTATTTCAAACTGACACTCCAGTAGAGAAGCTTTACTTTCGTGGGTCCTGTGGCCTGTAGCAACCTTTCTCATAAAACTAGAGCTGAGCTAGTCTCCGTATCTGTTCCGCAAGTGCTTGAAGTCTGTTCTGTTTGAATGAGGGTTCTCCTTTGAAGTTCCGCTATTTAAATTCTATATTATGTTACGTTGTTATTAACCGTTATGTAATAAATTATATCCTTTGCATTAAAATCTGTTACGTGTGTCTATCTCTCTGTAGAGCCATTTGCCGAACGTTCGAGTGCACGCGTACTTTGCGCCGGTGACACCACCGCCATCTGTCGGCGGTGGCAGGCGACGACTGTGTCGGTGCTGCACCATTCTGTAGTCGCTGTAGGTGCTGCTGGTGCGGGCACGGCGCGTGGTGCGGTTGGTGCTGTGATGTCGTTCTAACTGCAGACATTTCAAAACTCCATCGATCCTATGCAGACGATTGATTGCTCGTCTCTCGCTCGCTCACTCCGCCGGGAGTTCCCCAAGATTGTCCAGGAATTCTCCAAGAAGACTCCTGGAATTCTCCGATAATTGTCGGAATTCTCCAGGAATTCACGAATTCTTCTGGAATTCTCGTAGATTGCTCCTGGGATTCTCGTAGGATTTTATAAATAGTTGAAAGTTCTTTGTAAGTTCTGGAACTTTCAGGAATTCTCCAAGAAAGAATTCTTGAATATTCTGGAACTCTACGGGAATTCTGGAATGAATCCGGAATTCTTCAGGACTTCTGTATGAAGCCTGGAATTCTTCACAAAGTTTCCGGGAATTTTCCAGGAGAAATTCAACTGTCCGTTCTGTTCTGTTGACAAGAAATAAAAGTCATAGTTAACCTTAATGTCAAGTGGCAGCCTGCTTCCATTTGTGTCAGTCGGCTCAGAGTTTGGGCTCTGATCCGACGAATGTGCAAAACTAGCGGTTCTTCCTCTAACTGCCTAACTTGTATGGAAAGGCTGTCATGTTTGTGCCTAAGCCAAACTCCCCTTCGGGCCCTGGACCTCATGACCTCTGAGGACCTTGTCCTGAAATATGCTCATCAAAACTAGCAGACACCTTCGACATTATTGGTTTTCGTGGCAATGGAACAAAATATTCCACGTGCAGAAAGGTCGACGAGAAAAATTGTAAAATTTTTATTTTATTTAATTGTACTTTCCGTTTCCTTTAGGGTCGTCCTTTGAGGGGAGGAGTAAGAGGTCACTGAGTAGGGGGTCACTGAGATCCGGATGAGGGAAGGGCCATCCCCAATTAGAATGTCCTCATCTAAATTTGGTATGTGGCTTTCCAGTACAGTCTATGCTTTAGACACCAACTTTAGTCAGGCAGTGGAGTAGTTTGTACTGCATGGGATACAGTTAGACTCTGTTTGGTGGGTGGGGCAGTTTCAAAGTACCCCACCACGTATCTTAGTTAGCCCTGTGGGATCATTAGACTAGCTAAGGCCAAATTTGTACAAAGGAAGGGGATTGTCCAAAGTGGGTAATTTTTTGTGGACGTAGTTTTTGGATGACCCCTTTATGACCTTAGGTTGATGTGAACTATTGTTCCTTGTAAAAGTAATAATAACTAATATCATTTTTATTATACTTAAATTTGTAACGTGCGCATGGTCACACAGAACTGTGAATCTGAGGCGTGGATAGTCAGCCGCCAGGAGAAGACGCAATTAGATATCCAAGTGCTTGAAAGCCAAGGAGAAATAGTGAGTTTTGAGCTGCTTTTTGAAGATATGAATTAATTAATCTATTGTCGTCATTTATAATCTACAGACTGAAGCCATGAAAATCGATAGAAAATTAACTATAATAGCAAGGCCATTATATGATAATGATTGAAACACTCGTTCTAATAATTAAGAAATTATTGTATCATAGTAATGATAGTTATTTATCTGTTAGTTAAGCTTGTGAACTTGACTTTTAATCGTGTTTGATTTGGCACAGAATTCTTTGCTTCCAATTATTATTATTATTTTGAGTATTATTATTTTTATTATCTTTTTATCTTTATTGTTAGTATTATATTTATTATTATCCTGTTTTCATTATTTATTTTCATTACTATTATGTATTTATTAAGCACCACTATCAAAGTGACCAAAGTGAAAAACTGTAACAGTTTCAATGACATAAAAAGTTGAAATTTATATCAGTTATGGATAAAAGTTTGTTTTTGTTTATTAAAGAACTTGCCGGTTAATTTTTCACTGAATGATCAAACTTTATTGAAACTGATGTTGTTCTTATTTTGTTGAAATTTATGAAAGTTTTTTTGAGACTTCATAATGTTGTACAGTTTTCTGAAAACATGTAATAAGTTGATGAATATTATTTCAGTTGAAACTCTAGAAAGCTATCGGCTTGTAAATTTGACGCAGTTTACGGACGGTGTACAGTTTAGCTGCTGGAGTCTTTATGTTAAAAGTTCCATGCTGTAAGATCGCTCACTGCGATGGAATCTTGGCTTTCAAATGATTCTAAGAAGTTCTGTTTGTTTAAAGTCCTACTAGGTAAACGGTGTAGCACCTGTGAAGGTATTTAATGGCGATATAAAAGTAACATGGAAGATACTTAATGGCAATATAAAAGTAATGAGATCCTATCATTTGCTTCATATCTTTGCAGTTTCGAAACTTGCTGATGAAGATTAAATTGGGTTTAATTTGTTGTATAAGCCAAATCCAATCTAGAATAGAGTCTGAAACTCTGAATGTGGGCATAGGATTCTGTTGACAATTTCATGATTCTAGTTGCTTAGAAACTCTTTGTGACACATTCATTCAACTTTTCCCCTGCAAACTTGATTAGTATGCTGCTTAGAAACTTGCCTGCATACTTAATAAAGATGCTGCCTGGATACTTGACCTTTGCCTCAATATGTTCACTGTAAAAAGTATTGTCTGCAAAGTGCAGAAACTAGTGTTGCTAGACTCTTTATAGACATAAGTTGTACGACACTTTAGTTTGTCTATTTTTGGCATGATACTGTAGTGGATAGCATGCTTGACTGTCAACCGAGAGGTCGGGGGTGTAAATCCCCACCAAGGCAGAAATTAGTTTGGGATTTCAATTACACGTTTGCCCCTAGCCAGTTGAGCTATAATGAGTACACTGACCGTACACTGTCGGTGGGAAGACGTTGAGAGAGAGGATGGGCCACCAAAACTCGTATGCCGAGGCTAAGAAAATGAAGTCGCTAACACTTCATGCTCATGAGTACTTCTGAGGCTAACTTAAGGGACTGACTGCTCTTCTTTGTCTAATATTTCATGCACTGCAAAAGGCCACATTAATGTCTGAGTGTAGACCACAGTGAATGTTTTTTGTTACTAGGCAATTAGTGTTGATTCGTGTAAGTGTCTGGCTGTTTGTAGACATTACTTTGAGTCTAATCTAGTAACTTTTATAGCGCCTTAATGATAATGAGGAAATTGTGGTAGAAGAATTTGAGGTTTTGCTCGACTTCCTGTTTCTAGTTTGGAGTTTTTAATACTGGATCTGTTTCTTCATAGATTTCCAAAGTATTGGTTTAAGCTGTTAAGCAGTTCTTTTGCATTCCTTTCGCATTCTCCATGTAGTCGGAGCCTGTTTTTCTGAGCCTGTTTCAGTCTGTTTTCTGAACCTGTTTTTCTTAGCCTGTTTTTCTTAGCCTGTTTCAGTTTGTTTTCCTGAGCCTGTTTTTTTAGCCTATTTCAGTCTGTTTTTCTGGGCCTGTTTTTCTGTATCTGTTTTTCTAATCCTGTTTTTCTAATCCTGTTTTTCTCACTGATTGTAACCTGTCTTTTTCTCTACAGGCTTGGTTTTGGTCCACACGATGCTGATGTACTTACTGTGCATTGGACATTGGTGATGTAGAAGTTTCTCACTATTACTACTATTACTAATATATAATGATAATAGTAATAAGTAATAATAATTATATTACTAATAATAATAATAACGATGATAATAATAACGATAATAAAAATTATAAAAGTAAAATTCATAGATTGCTTTGACCTTGTTTTGCCCAAATGATTTGCACAAGTCCGTCTCCCGTAGAGCTCTGAGACGATTTCCTTGGGGCACAGTCCACAGCACATACCATACTTGCTCTACAGTATGGCATAATGCAACGATAGTTTTGTGCAATTTCTGCATATTTGTAAATGAATGATGAACTGCCAAAAGTTGGAAGTTTTGTTATTGATTTTAGAGTACACTTCAACATAGGATACCTATTGCATAGCGACATCTTTTGAAGTCATAAAAAATAAACACATTATTATTACTTCTGGGGTTGACCAGAGGCTTTGTAGAGTGTGAGAGTTACCTGCCAGAATTGTAAAGTTTGAGGGCATGGTGGCCGATTGGTTAGAGCGCTCGGCCTGTAACGCGGAGAGTATGGGTTCGAGCCTCCCTCCCTGAGATGGTTACTGTGTAGGGACGAGACCTTGAGCAAGTCCTTCACTCGCAATTGCTCAGTACCATCGATTGATGCTTGGTCATTAGATAGTGGTGCTTAATCCTGGTTAATATCCGACAAGACAGGGAAAACTATGAAGAAGTCATCAAATGCAGCGGAAGACTGAGGGAGCTCATCAGGAAATTAGACCTTGGCACACTACCCCCATCCCCACTTATTCATGGAGTTTGAATTCTGTTGCGGCTTTCAAGACTGTCCGTATGATCAGACAGTATGTGAATAATGTAGGAAGTAGTTTTAACGAAACGACAATCTAGCGATGAACTATGGATTGATATCCTGATATGTGTTTTATCACGATTTATGTGGTAATTATGTGTCTAAATTAACACCCATTGTCTTCCAACTCCTTTGTTAACGTCGGAATACGTCATTGGTAGTATTTCCTCCCTCCGTAGGCTGTTCCAGTTTCTTGTCGGACTCCCTGACTTCAACCGGACATGCCCTTGAATTTGGATTCCACAGCAATTTTGATTAGTAGCAGCCATATACTGATGCCTTGATCATTGTTACATTACTTGAGCATTATTGGCGCTATAGTATAGAAGTTCTTAAATTAGATTAATATGTAGGAAATGCAGGAGCTGATTTGTCAAAAATTGCAATTTTCATTCAGGCATTTTGAATTCTGTTGCGGCTTCGAGACTGTCTGTATGACGAGACAGTTTGGGGATTGTGTTGGAAGTCGAGCTTTAACAAAACGACAATCTAATGACGAATTAGGAATCCATGTCCTGAAATGAGTTTTATCAGGATTTATGTCGTAATTATGTGTGTGAAAATTAACACTCACTGTATCGTTGGTCTAAACTTTTGTCCTTGGAATTATGGTGCAGAATTTGTGCAATTAAAGTTGAGCTGGCGAATATCTACAAATACAGAGTATCTACAAATCACATGAATATTCATTAATGATGAATATGCATGTTCATGTAAAATGAAAATTTATGTTAGTAATGAGTTGTTATGAGCACAAACTCAACATTGTTGACTGTTTCAAGCGAATCATGTGTTGTTCTGCATTGACACACTTTCCAAATGTGCTAAGCACATGTTAACAACATGTTACGGAGAACAACCTATGCTGATCATGTGCATGTCGACACATTTTAAGTCATCAACATGTGTCGTTACGTCAGCGTAATGTGATTCTTTGTTGGCGTATTGTGTCGGATGTGTTGCGATGTGTTGAAACGCTTTGGCTGTTGCTACGTTAATTTGATGTGTTAGCCGTAACATTAATGTGCTCCGTCTCTCTCTCTGTGTTGCTTGTTATGCTAATGAAGTAACATGAAACCTTGTGTTATCTCGTTAACATTTGAGAGTCTTTGACTCGCGTCAGAGGGGAACATGGCCCAGTGGTACCCCATGTGGCTTCGCATTTGAACACACATACACGCACGCACACACACATGTGTATGCCTGTAAATGTTTGAACTATCCTATAACTGTCTGTCTCCCACTGCATTTAGATACTGCTGCGTTTAACTCTGATACATACCTACTTAATTGTGTGAATATATATACAAGCATATATTGTGTATAATGGGCTCGATCTGCTGCAGGGTAATAATAATATTTTCGTTTATTGCAACAATCCGGTTGACAAACCGCAACCGGTTACAGTGTACAATTATGCAATTGAAACAATTCACAAGAACACAAATGACAGAAGACATAAATCTTAACTACTAACAGAACAGACAGCCTGCAATACAGGGTGGACAGACGGTTTGTGTCATAGGCTACTCCTAAATGACTAAGTGACTAACTGCTAAATGACTAGTTTCGAAATGATACAATGCGGCGCTCGTATGTAAGCTGGTGCCCAGTGCTTAGCTTTAGGGTAGCTAGTGTTGTTTTCGTTAACTAAAACTAAAACTAAAACCTTCGTTAACGAAAACTCAGGGTTATAGTTAACTAAAACTAAAACTAAAACTAAAACTTGGTGAAATAACTAAAACTAATAATAACTAAAACTCGCAGAGCCGGCCAAAAACGATAACTGAAACTAAAACGGTCAAAACTAATAATAACTAAAACATCTAACGAAAACCTAATGAAAACACACAACGAAAACCTAGCGTCCTTGAATATTCAATGTTTTTGTACATACGGGCGAAAATCGGGGAATCACATAAAGCTCAACAAGAAATTTTTACCACACTAATCATTAAAGGGACATTATATCATGTATGATACATGGCATGTTGTCATACTGTAAGAATAATGGTTGCTATTGCCTATTGGCAGTAATTTGATATACATTGTTGTCGGCTAACCATCAGTGAACAAATAACTGAAACTAAAACTAAAACTAAAACTGAAGAAACTAAAACTGAAACGAGGAAGTGTCAGTTTCTATTAACTAAAACTATAACTATAACTAAAACTTGGCGAAATAACTAAAACTAATAATAACTAAAACACCTAGCATGTAAAACTAATAATAACTAAAACTAAAACTCAAGGCAAAACTAAAACAACACTAAGGGTAGCGCTCTAGAAATTTGGAGTTTAAGATTACGATTCAATGCAAAATTACTAAGCATCAGTTGCACCCTAATAAAAAAAACAGCTCAAATCATGAATGCCATACATTTTGCAATACAAAGTTATTTTAATAGTATATATATTTATGTGCAATAGTCAATGAGCAATAGCCTACACAATCAGGCTGGTTGGTTAGTTGCTGCTTATAACGACACTGTGTCATAACTAAGATGATTAGCGTCGCCCTCCTTTATCCAGGCTTGGGACTGGCACTGCCAGTATGGAAGCAGTTACGGAGTTTCGTAATCAAGTAGTAGTAGTTTCAGTTTAACGACACTGATAACAAAGATCATTAGCGTCGCCCTCCTCCTTTATCTATGCTTGGGACCATAGGCGTAACTTTCTATTGTGACGGTGGTGTCCGGTCACCACCACTTTTAAAAGTGGTGGTGATAGTCACCACCACTTTTTGGTCCTGCAATGAAATATATTTTTGACATGAAAGCATTTGGCTGTCTACCGTCTAGGCTAATCATGCATACATGTAGGTAACATCACAATGGCGGCAATGCTGATAGAGGCCTTCAGTGTGTCCACACTACCATACTTACATCTGGTTTTATAATTTGGTCATCAATTTTGTTTTTATAAAAGGTCAAATTATCAAATTTATGTGGAATAATGGATCGCTTCATTGTGCAAGCAATGTATCATGTTTCCGTGGTATAGGCCTACACTGTAAGCTCTATATAACTGCATGCAGTTTGTGGTAGGCCTAATAATTTAGAGGGTAAAACCGTAGTTTAAGCTGATAAATTGTTTTTATATTGTCAATTTAAAATGGAAGCTGGATCGATGAAAATTATTGTTGGCCTAAATGGAAGTTGGATTGATGAAACTAATTCTCTGTTTGCTTTAAATAGAAGTTGGATTGATGGAAATAATTGTTTCCGGAAATAGAAGCTGGATTTATTACACTAAGTCTTTGCTGGATCAACTAAGTGTTTTTGCTTAAATAGAAGTGGGTTTGACGAAAATAATTCTTGCCCAAAGAGAAGTTGGATTTAAAATTCTTGGTTAAGTAGAAGTTGGATTGATGACAATAATTCTTGCTTAAACAGAAGTTCTAGGCCTATTGATGAAAAAATTATTTTCTCTGGATTGAAGGCAATTATCATGGACATTGGTAGACTGCTTACTTACCAGCGTCAAGACGTTAAAATAATTTACCAACCTAAACTATGAGATATTCATTTAGCTTTGACAATGACTATTGGCACCACAACGTCGATTATTGGTACTACAGTAGTAGCCTATTATGATTAGGGTAGTCCCTAAATCACGAATTCACGGAAATCACGGAAACCGTGAATTTCGCCGTTTGCCGTGAATTTTGCCGTTTGCCGTGATTTTCCGTGATTTTTCACATTTTCAGCCCTTTTTGTAAAAACACGTTAAAAATGGTTGCGAAACACGTCAAAAAATGGCGCCGACGATAAAAAAGTGCGCGGAACCACTAAATTAATTTAAGAATTCTTGGTACTACCCCCCCCGCTCGAAAATTATTGTTGGAAAATAGTCGTTACTACCCCTCCCTCGAAAATTATTCTTGGAAAATAGTCGTTACTACCCCCTCTCGAAAAATTCTTGGAAAAAAACACGTTGCCGTGAATTTTTCTAATTTACCAACCTAAAGTAGGCCGTGATTTTTTGACTTTTTTGACCGTGAATTATTGGTACTACCCTAGTAGCCTATTATGATATTCACCTAAAAGCCGCAGTAGCCACCGGACAATGCGTAGAATGTCTCTGAGGCTTTGACGCTGCAAGTCTCTGGTCTCCTTCGCAATTGGACTTGGAACACCATCGAACACTCTCTGCCCAATCCTCTGACTTAAAGCAGCGCTTGTGAATAAGCTAGTGTCCTGCGCTTAGCTAGCGTTCCAGTAGTACGTTAAAAATTAGGAGGCGGGGATTGGTCACCACCACTTTTTGGAGCAAAGTTACGCCCTTGCTTGGGATTGGCACTGTCAGTATACAAGCAGTTACGTAGGTTCGTAATCAAGGACTACGCTTCTCGTATATGTAGGCGATGGATGCGCTTTAAAAAGATGTGTAAGGGTTTAACGTCGTCTTATGACATCAAAGGCCGTTGACGACTCTTATCGTATATAAAGGCGAATGCTAAACTTTTAAAAGGTGTGTAATTTAAGGTACTACTTCTTTTTAGTATAAATGAGCACGTAGGTTTACGTGTTGGCTAGTTGAAACCCTCTAATCAGCCGCGCTTTAACCGAAGACGCGCTTTAACGGTGTGCGAGAGAGCAAAGTTTAACTGTAGGCCGTGTAGGGCCTACGTTTGTTAGAGAGGAAATGCGACTTCCAATCATTGTGATTCTAGAGTTTGGGAGAATTAACCATTCGGGGAACAATGAACAGAACTTTTAAATTCTCATTAGAAATATTTGATAATTAATTCCTGTCGTAGTTCTAACTAAGCGATCGAGGCTCTATTATAATTCTTTACATAATTATTCGAACATTATCGTTAGTCAAAGTGCATGTAGAGTTCCACGGTTTGTCTTTTACTGGCGCGGTCTTATCGTAGACATAGCTAGTAGGCCTATAGCCTATAGGGCCTACTGTGAGATTAGACGTAAGGTATTTGAACTGGCGCCAAATAAATTGGTTTGTCTTGTCACAACTTATACATAATTATGGGTTACCAAACGAGCGTTGATGTTGAAACACACCAAGTCCATACAATGGCCGGTATTAAGAAGATGTTCGGTTGAGCAAAGTGACTTCTTTATAGCTTCGGTAATACCGAATTTAAGGTGTCTAAATACAAAACATAATATTTGCCGTAATTCTTTGGTTTGTCAGCCTCTTCATCGTCTTCTTAGTTGAGAGATGGGCTTCCAGTTGGCCATAGGGCCTATAGTAGCCTACAGGTTAATTGTCGCTGGTTGGGTCGATTTCTGCTTCTTCCTCTGTGGTCTTAGTATCAGACGAAGGATGCTTATCAGAGGACGACGTTCCTTCCTCGATAATCTTGTTGACACTCTGGTTTCTACTAGGGCTGTAGGCTATAAGAGATTAATCTTCGCTTTTGCCTTTGCAACGAGGCATTTCTTTCTGAACAGTAAATTGCAGAGGAACACGTACGCGATCGTTCACAAACGAATTGGAACGCTCGCTCAGATGCCGTAAACCTCCTAATTTAAGAAGGCGGACGAGTCTCTCGAGTTATTATTTAATTTTCCGTATGATCAATCGATGCATCGCTCGCTCGAATAATTATAGCATACGATACCATATTAATGTAGCATACGACATCCACCGAAAGTTCTTCAGCTCAGTTAGATTAAAAATTATAGCAATTGACAATATATAGCATTGTCTGGAAACGTTTTAAAGGTGTCGAACGACATCACTTTTAGTGTGATAAACGACATCTTTTTGATGTTACATAAAAGTTTTCCTGTACAATGATATTCTTAGAATCCATGCTAGTTTTATTCGATGATTTATTTCAAGCTGTATGTCTCGCAGGCCTCCTAAAAAGAGCCAAACGCCTAGGATACCTAGACTCCTAGAGCAATCCTTTCCAACAATCTCTGAACTTGCCAATATAGCAGATGCGAAACTCCTTTTCTCGATATTACACAACCCCAAGCATGTACTTCACCAACTCCTACCTCCACTCCGACCCCTCTCCTCTCACCAAATAAGACCTAGAGCACACAACCATAGGCGCCGACTTTTAGTTAAAGGTCCTGGGGCAAGAATTTTATTCCCATGAATCCGTGATCGGATGATCCATCGCGTATCCTGCCATGGCTTCCCTCTCCCCGAGTCCCCCTTTCCTCAATTTCGGTTTTCTGTAGCTACAAGCTACATGTAGTACTAACTAACTACCTCTACTATCACTAACAAATAAGTAAGTTTCAGTATGTATTTTGATTTTTTTATATTTTGAATGGGCGCCGGGCCGTAAATCTGATTCAAAATGTGGAGAGGGAAAACTGCCCCTTCAGCAGTGTGTAGGCCTATAGTTCCATTAAGAAGCCAACTAGGCCTACTGAGTTAGTTCAGTTACACACTTCTTATAGGTTAAAAAATTAAAATTATTTGGAGCATTTATATCATCTTCAACGTAAATGTTAAATACATTTATATAATCTGCACCATACATTTTAATGTTTATGGTAATCATGTATAAGATAAGACAGAGCTTATTATGTCCGCAAACGCTTGAAGACAATTCTTGTTCGATCGTGGCCAGTTTCATAGGCGTCGACTTTTAGTAAAAGGTACTCCATGGGGCAAGAATTTAATTCCCGTGATCCCGTGATCGCCTATCTTGCCCTGTCTTCACTCTCCCGGGTTCCCTTTTTCCTCAAAGCCCTTTCAACTGGCAAGAGACGAACTGTTATGTATACTATGCAACAGTGCTTCCACTTCGCTCATGAGTCACAAAGACAAGCACACAGCAACCACGAGCATTAGGGCCAACTCAGTGCTCACGCAAAAAACATTTAATCTTTCTGTAACTACTAAGTAGTACTAACTACTTTCGCTTTCACTAACAAATCTGCATATATTGGTCTCTCTGCCTCTAATACTCACAAATTCCAGTCTATGCTCGGCTTATAGGCGACATTCCAAAGTTTGCCCACATAATTATATCAGGCTATATTCGGGATACTCTTCATTGGTTTTCCATATTCAACAGTGGGTACAGTTCAAAACCTTTACCCTCATGCGTAACTACCTTCTTGGGGTGGCCCCATCCTACCTGAGGTTCTTTTGCACCTTGGTCTCCTCTTTACCTGTGAGGGCCTCTTTGCGATCTTCGACCCGTGGCCTCATAGTTGTCCCGCGCATGCGGTCTCCTGCGGCCCACTCTATAGGTGCTTTGCCCGTGTTGGCCCATATATGAAATTTTTATAGCAGCTTGGAACTCTCTTCCCCAGTCTCTTCGCCTTGAGTTACTAGCAATCGTAATCGTAATCGAGTATTTATATTCATTCATTCCGAATATTTATATAGCGCCACCCGAGCCAGTGTCTTCACTGGTAAAGAGAGAGGTTTTCAGGCGCTGGCGGAACTGGTCATTAGAACTATCACTAGAAACTAGCCCTCTCACCTTCCCAGTTCAGGAGACGCCTTAAGACTTTCTTGTTCACCGACGCAGGCACTGACTCAGGTCTATAGCTGCTGGCTAACGGACTCGGACCTCCTTCGGAATACTGTCCTAAACAACCCCTCTTACTCGACGCAGCGCTCTTGAATAAGCTGGTGCCCTGAGCTTGTCTTAAGAGTGGCGCCTTAGCGGTTTGGAGTTTACGATTACGAGTAAGACAGACTTTAGAGACAGTCTTATACTTCGCCTTCATGGCGAATGTATTTTGCCGAACAGTGCATTTACTTGTGAATTCGTCCAGAACTCATAAACTGTGTCAATGTCCAATGCTCCCAGGTACCCGGTACGCTCGATAACAGTTCAAAACTGCAATGGTGTTTAATCTGGTCTTTTTCATAGTGTTTCGCAGATACGCTTTCAGTCGCCTATAAGGCCAGAAAATGCCATAAATCGCCAAAAAAGTACTGGGGCGAAACTATACTCTCGCCCCAGAACCTTGGTGAGTACTGGGGCGAAAGTCCCTGTTGCCCCTGTGGAGTCGGCGCCTGTGCACACAACCATACTCTCCCACCCAAGGACAACTCTCAATTTATTCCTAGATCATTATATAAAAATATTTACTAGCTTATTCTAAAATCTTCTGATGAACTTTAATTATCCATTATCACTCATGGTTAGCATTTCTGCGTTTTGTCAGATTGTTTTCCTCAATTAAACGAATATAGGCCTATATAATATATATATATATATATATATATATATATATATATATATATGTACAGTCGTCATGAGTCATGTACGTGTTATAGGCGTATAGTAGTTCTTGTGTGTTTGTAATGAGGTTTCTAATATAGGCCCTATACTATAGCATCGTGCAGTAGAGTAACTTTCTGCTTTGCCTGCATCGTTTCGAATGTAGTGTCGAAGTTTTTTGCACAGCGACTACGTGTATACACGCCTCTTTAGCAGATGCTATGCTATATGTGTTTGCCTTTACGATGAGGCACAATCGTTCCTGAACAGTACCTTACCTCGCTCAGATGCCGTAATCCCGCTGAAATCCAGAAGGCGGCTGAGAATCGAAGGCCACGTTTAGTTTCTTTCTATATGGCCTACTTGTCGAATCAGTCTCGCAATCGCATCGAGATATTTTTTAATTTTCCATCTCGACCCAAATTTCTGACCTGGCGAGGATTTGAAACCCCGACCTCTCGATTGACAGTCCAGAAAACTAGCCACTGTCCTATCAGTCACCCAAAATAAACTTTCATTTAAAAAAACACATCAGTAACGGAAGAGATTCCTATATATCATTGCAGTGTTAGATTTTCCTAGAAGCTATTGTTACAATCCAACTACTTAAAGATGTACGCCCTAATCACTATTTGTCTCAGCCGAAGACTCCCTTCCGTCTAGCAAACACCATAGAAAACAGCGCTATAAAAGTCTCTTTAGATTAGATTCGTAAAGGTGTTGGTCAGTTATGTAAATAATTGTCTCATAAGTTGTTGTCTTATACATATTTCGAACGTATTTTGCTCCTACTGCAGGATGATGACACGCTTTAAGGGGTCGTCCATTAATTATGTCAACAAATTTTAGGCAATTTTGACCCCTCCCCCCTTGTCAACAACTGTCAAACATTGATGGACCCCTAAAAATTATGTCAACAATCCCAGAACCCCCTACAAAAAGAAACAAAATGGCTTAATACATGTAGAATCATTTTTTTAAAATTTTTACACTAAAAATGCAATCTCGAATTTCAAAATATATGAGTTTAGTTTATTACCAGCTTTTTGTAGTATTAAACATTAAGCACTTTATACATTTTTAGCATTTCTTAATGTTTTCGCTACCATTTGGATGGGTCTGTGTTGATTTATTGGAGAAAAATTTGTTGACGTCAACTTGTCCCGAACCCCCCTCCCTTGTCAACAACTGTCAAACTTTTCCAAACCCCCTCCCCCCCTGTTTTGTTGACATAATTAATCGACGACCCCTAAGTCATAAAACAGCGATTCTTCTATGTAATGTAATGTAATGTAATTAGCAACTTCTATTGCGCCTGTGTCTAATGCACAAGGCATCAACCGATGGCACACCAAAACCAAGCCGTAATCAGGTCAATATCCAAAAGATCAGTCCGTAAGAGACAGAGAGACAGCCTACTGTGGATAAGCAATTTGAAAGGGGTAAGTTTTCAGCCGCGATGTTTTTAAACATCTTTTATTTATTATTATTATAATTATATTATTATTATTATTATTATTATTATTATTATTATTATTATTATTTTGACGGATTTTTTCCGTCATACTCTTCCTCATCTTCGTCGTCGCCCTCTTCGCTCCTTCTTCATCGTCGTCGACGTCATCATGGACATTGCGTTTCTGTCGCGCTTCTGCCGCGCTTCTGAGACGTTTCCGCCGCGCTTCTGGAAGCGCAGCGCTTCACGCCTCCCCTCGTCGAGTAACGCTTCTTGTAACGTTTCTGCAGCGCTTCTGCAGCGCTTCTCTAGTTAAGTTTTGTTTTACTGTGCTTTATATTGCGCTTCTGCAGCGCTTCATGAGGCGCTTCTGCAGCGCTTCATGAGGCGCTTCTGCAGCGCTTCATGAGGCGCTTCTGCAGCGCTTCATGAGGCGCTTCTGCAGCGCTTCCTCGTTATATAAAGAAGACAGGACAATAGAGTCGTAGCGAGAGAGAGCCACAGGCTGAGAGCGAGAGAGAGTCACAGTCAGAGAGCGAGTCAGGAAGCGTCGTAGTCGGACAGTCAGAGTGCAGTAACAGTCGTCGATAGTCGTCAGTACTTTTAGATTAGAGTCGTCGTCGAGGACATTCAGCGTGGTAACAGAACTTAGCGACTAAAGGTACTTTGCGGTCGAAATGTTGTTCTATTAGTTAGCGCATTTAAATGATTACGTCAAAGACTGACGAGTTTGTGTTCTTAATACAACCTCAAGAAAATAAAGTGTTTTATCTTTATTAAAAGACTCGGGCTGACAGCCGAGCCGAATTCGACGGACATAGGAGGGTATCGGGGTGGTCATTCCTGGTATAGAAGTTAGACCCCGGTATCGTCACATTATTGTTATTATTATTATTATTATTATTATTATTATTATTATTATTATTATTATTATTATTATTATTATAAGTAAATTTATTGTAGTATGATCGAGTCCGTAGAATTCCGACATTTCGCCGCATTTTTAGTAGTAGTTATTCAACAGTAGGTTCCGTATTGTAGACTAGCTACCATAAGTAGATTCCGTAACAGCAATGTTCGTATCTAGTATAGTTAGCAACGACAGGTTTTCAGGTTTAAAAGTAACTAGGCCTACAGGTGAAATTCGCCACGTGAGCGCCACTCCTCCATAGTTAGCCGCAGTTATGCATGAAGCTGAAATTCTGCACATTTTGTTTAAGCTAAATCATCTGCATCATTGTATGTAGCTCTGATGGCTTTAGCTATAGGTGAGTAAGTAGGCACAGTAAATTATCCTTTGTGATTGTCAAGTTGAGCATTCATTTGTTGGACACGGACAACAGCCACGATGATAAGGGCACCGATCACAATAATTCCGATGATGATGCCAGCGATTGATATACCGTAGGCAGCCTTTCTCCACTGCATGGCACCGCGAGTATCACCGGCGGCAAGCGATTTCTGACCCATGACTACCAAACACAACACATACCATTGAACATCATTAGGGCCCAAGTCTTGCTTGGTCAGGCGATAATATTCGGCTAGTCTAAAATGACCTTCAAAGACTCGTCCGCGCCAATAAAAGCAATATTTTCTGAGTTCCCTGGTTAATACCTATTTCCTTTTCTCGGCAGAAGTTTGATAGTGTGTTCATTTTATAGTTGGGGGCCTATCCTCAGCTTACAGGGTTCAAATACCGCTATGTCATGTGAAATTGAATTGAGTCGTCATGTGAAATTGAATTGAGTCGTCATGTGAAATTGAATTGAGTCGTCATGTGAAATTGAATTGAGTCGTCATGTGAAATTGAATTAGCCTAAGTCGTCATGTGAAATTGAATTAGCCTAAGTCGTCATGTGAAACTGCGATTTCTGCACCACCGGTTCCAGTTTTAGACAAGCCCGACGCCGTTGTCATCATCACAGTTGTAGTCGTCCTCGTCATTGAGCGAAAAGGCTGTTACTTACGTGCACATATGAAAGCAATTCCTCCGAACACCCAACCGCAGAGCCCGAAGACCATGCAGGACAGAAGCAGAGCCCAGGTCATTGAGACAACAGGTGGTTGAACCAGAGCGGTGCCAGCATTTTTCGGTGCTTGAGGCTGCTTCTCCATTTTATGCTAGAGGCAAGAGATCAAACGGCAGGCTTCAAAATTGTAACAGCCTTAACCATACAGTGTAGGCCTATAGGCCGACATGTATAATTACAAACAACTACCAAATCTGCTCAATAAGATTCTATCAAATAGCTTCAAATCTAAAGAGGTAAAAATTTAATAGTCCATTATTATGAAGAGGCTGCTATTTCAGAATATCATTTAAATAACAAGAGATTTCAGAATATTTAAGGATACTGAATCAGGAGCAATCGAGTGATATTGCAGAAGGCCCCTTTCAAATTAAGAAGGCCATTTCAACTGTTCAGGGCTCATTTCAAATGAATAAGGCCCATTTTAATGAAGACGCACATTTAAAACGAAGAAAGCCCATTTAAAACGAAGAAGGCCCATTTCAAACGAAGAAGGCCCACTTCAAATGAAGAAGGCCCATTTCAAATGAAGAAGATCCATCTCAAATGAAGAACATCCATTTCAAATGAAGAACATCCACTACAAATGAAGAAGATCCATTTCAAATGAAGAAGATCCATTTCAAATGAAGAAGATCCATTTCAAATGAAGAAGATCCATTTCAAATGAAGAAGATCCATTTCAAATGAAGAAGGCCCATTTCAAATGAAGAAGGCCCATTTCAAATAAAGAAGATCCATTTCAAATGAAGAAGATCCATTTCAAATGAAGAAGATCCATTTCAAATGAAGAAGATCCATTTCAAATGAAGAAGATCCATTTCAAATGAAGAAGATCCACTACAAATGAAGAAGATCCATTTCAAATGAAGAAGATCCATTTCAAATGAAGAAGATCCATTTCAAATGAAGAAGATCCATTTCAAATGAAGAAGATCCATTTCAAATTAAAGAAGATCCATTTCAAATGAAGAAGATCCATTTCAAATGAAGAAGATCCATTTCAAATGAAGAAGATCCATTTCAAATGAAGAAGATCCATTTCAAATGAAGAAGATCCATTTCAAATTAAAGAAGATCCACTTCAAATGAAGAAGATCCATTTCAAATGAAGAAGATCCATTTCAAATGAAGAAGATCCACTTCAAATGAAGAAGATCCATTTCAAATGAAGAAGATCCATTTCAAATGAAGAAGATCCATTTCAAATTAAAGAAGATCCAGTTCAAATGAAGAAGACCTATTTAAAATGAAGTCCTATTTAAAATCCATCAAAAATACACCGGACACTTTTGACAACAAACAAGCGAAGTGAACTTAAATTTCGCTTATTAGAAGACATTCCAAACTCTTTTAAAGGTGCTTTTTAAATGCCCAGATAGAAAGACGAAGCATCCTTACTTAAGTTCAACGTATAGGCCTAATAAGCTGATGTCCGTTCTTCAGCGAAAGTATCGAGTGTGATTTGATCGTTTGCAAAACTCTATGAAAATATTCGCATTGATAACGTACTCACGCTTAGAGAAGCTTCGGAACTGTAGGCCTATTCGTCTACACGTTCTATTCCAACCTAGTTTTCTTCAAAACCTTTCCAAGTTTCTCGACCTTTGTACAATTCCTATTAGCGCAGACGAACTGTTCTTACTGTTCTGCGCCACCAGCGACGTTTAAATTAACTAACTTAATTAAAAATCGGTTCGCTAATTAGCTTCTGCGGATGGTGCAGCTTGGTTGTGAAACGAGGTTAAACGAGGTTTAACCCTTTAACGTCGAGCGTGTTCTAGAAATCAATGCAGATCGTCGTTAAAGTGTTAAAAGAATCTGTGTTTGCTGAACGAATCGTTTCGCTTGTCAATAATTCGAAAACTTCTATTGCGCCTCGAAGCTAGGCAGCAGTCAGTGAAATCGGTTTGCATGTCGATTGAGCAGATCCTCTGCCCCCGCTCTCGTATGGTCTCTCTGGCAACCGAATTCGGATCTCCACTGGACATCGATCTCTGGACAATCCCTCTGATACGACGCAGCGCTCGTGAATAAGTTGGTGCCCTGCGCTTAGCTTTAGAATAGCGCTCTAGAAATGGAGGATATCGCGGAGGAGCGGCGTGACGTGGTCGTACTGGATAGAAGCAAGAACTAACAGTACCGAAACCCGTTTCAGTTTCAGAGGGCCTAAAGTTTAACATGCTGCAATCACCACTTGATGCTGGTTATATTATTATTATTGTCGTGGATGAATGAGAGCTAATTTAGTTCTATGAGGAGCAAGGGTTGACCTCTTTCCGTTCAATATCAATACATGAAAACGATTGCGTGACGTTAAGCAACCTAACAGACACCTCCAAGGCAGGAGGTAGGCTTAAGTAAAGAACTGGTGATCCGACGTAGACTAAGTGTTGGACTGTTAGTCTGTTGCTCTGTGACTCTTAGCCATACTATGGTTATAATATTAATACAGTCTATTATAAGCAAGTGTTGCTTCTGTCCTGCTACTGGTGTCTTCGTCAAAAGTCGATATATTGAAACAGCAATAAAATAGCATTTTTACATAAAACACCTTCAAATGAATTTTACATAAATTTCTATGAATTAATTACAGATTTAATAACAAAACAAGAATTCTTTTCAGTGCTATTCTGGGGACCATCTATAGGCTACCTCGAATGTTTTTGCTCTCCATTATGGATGGATCCACAGTTTAAGGAGCAGCTTATGACAACATAGGCCGCCGACAAAGCTTATTTCTTGGCATACTGCAGCTCTCCATGATACAGACCGAACAGCCTATATATACGGTAATAGGGAGCAAGACAAAATGTACCAAGACGAAAAGTACCAGGTCAAAAGGTACCAGACAAAATGTACCACGTCAAAATCTACCAGACACAATGTACCAAGACATAATGTACCGCGACAACAAGTACCACGTCAATAACTACCAAGACAAAATAGACCAGACATAATGTACCAGCATATCTAGGCCAAGCATGTAGGACTATGAAGACAATCCCTTCTCGACTGTGTTGTACAGATGTTTATTACTTAGTCCATCCCTTCTCTATATTGTGTATATTGTGTTGTAGTCTTCAGTTGACGTTCATGACTCTTACAAAATGGCTACGTTTATCGTTTCGCAAAAGGGCAATAGAAAGTTAGTACTCGGTGAATTCTTGTTTACTAAGAAGCGAAATGGGGCAAACGGCAAAGAGATTTGGGTTTGTGAAGAGCGAACATGTCAATCCGGATTACATACCAAAGACGACGTTGTAGTGCAGGCACCAACAGCACACAACCACGCACCTAAACACGGGAAAGCAAAAGTCGAAGCTATGCGTTCAGAGATGAAAAAACGTGCTCAGATAACAGAAGAAGGAACACGACAGATCGTTCATCAGAGTCTAACGCAAGTTTCTGTTCAACACGCCCATCTTCTTCCGAGCAGAGCAACACTGTCACGGGATGTTTGTCGCCATCGGCAAAAAAATGGATTGAACGATAGACAGATGGATTTTACATTGAAACCGCTTTTTAAATTGTCTGATTTTATATTTGGGCTGGTAAATTTTGTCTCTCTCTTCATACATTTTGTCTTAGTACTTATTGTCTTGGTACTTATTGTCTTGGTACTTATTGTCTTGGTACTTATTGTCTTGGTAATTATTGTCTTGGTATATTTCGTCTTGGTACATTTTGTCTGGTACATATTTTCTGGTAGATTCTGTCTTGATACATTTTGTCATGGAGCCACGGTAATATACCCATGTCTACTCAAATTACGATTACATCAGTTGTAGGTAATAAAACACTCTCAAATCAGCAGATAGAAATCAGCAAGTTAAACATTTGCAAGTTCGTAAAAGAAATAAAACTAGGCAGTTTCCATTATTTATTATGATGTAAAGAAACTATTCGCAATAGTTGAACTTCAGTGACTATAGGCTTTTGAGCATATAATAGTTCATTTTGATAAATATCTATTATAGTCAAAACGCCTTTTAACGAGAATTCAGATTTTTATATTTTAAATTTGCCTCTTAAAGTGTTAGAGATAATTATTTTCTCTTGTACATTACAATAGTCTTAAACCAGTAATCTGGGTTTTTTGTTGCAATGATGCCCTCCAACGACCAGCACATATTTCGTTTTAGAGATTGATCGCTTTAGAGTCTATTCAAGAAATGATTTTAAGGTGTCTAAGTAGAACGTAGTATTAGCCATAGTTGTGAGTGTTTAATTAACAATATCGATCGATGATTAATGTTTGAAGCCCAAACTGTAAATTCAAGTTTAATTTCCGGTTACGTTTTGAATTCAAAAGAATTACTTTACGTTTTTATCTAAAACATAATATTAACCGTAGTTTTGAGTGTTTAACGACATCTTGTGGCTGGCAGACATTATTGACGTCGGCTTAGCTCCATAGAAAATGGATTGAATAATTTTATAATTTCGCCACTGCACGTCCTGTCACAGTGCCAGTCCAAATCCTGGATAACGGTGGAGGCCGACGCTAATGATCTTTGTTATGGCAAAGCGTTAACCTACCGGATATTTTTGGCGATTGTTTATCGTTTCTGTTTCAACGACGCTCTGTCATAACGAAGACGATTAGCGTTGCCCTCCCTCTTCATGCAGGCTTCGTACTGGCTCCACCAAAAATAAAATGGCGACGTGCAGCATTGGCAATTGTATTAGGTACCAACAGTGTAACGACTTGTGTAGTAATATAGGCCTAGTAGTGGAAGAGTAGTATATATTATGGGCCTAATAGTAGTTTAACGATAATGTTATGACTGTTAGGGTAGTTTACATGATACCTTAAATAATTACCATTATTATAACAGGCGTAGCATTGCGGATATTATGTTCAAGTTAGACACCTTTTAAATCGTTACTTTGACAACACAATATTTGCAGGTTTCAAGTAGTTTACATAATAATAATAATTATATTATATGGGTTTACGTTGTGATGCTATATTCAGCCATTTTCACACAGATTACGCGTATTATTATTTATTTTGATCACTTCCGGTTTTCAAAAGACAAACAGGTAAGCATGCAAATGAAGCCCTACATTCTTAAATCTTACTGCATACAATTTGGTAAAGGGTGTTCCAAGTCAATTGACTTGATGTCTTTGGGTGATAACTCAATCTCCTGGGTTGATTCCCTTAAGTATTTGGGTGTACATTTTATGGGTGGCCGTAGAAGTGTAATGTTTGACATTGATCCTTTGAAGCGATCGTTCTACAGGGCATGTAATTGTATCTCATGCCTCCAATTTAGATGAAATTTTACATCTCCACTTACAAGAGACCTACTCCTTGCCCCTTTTGACCTATGCTCTCCCTGCCTTGACTTTGTCAGCAAGACAATCTAATGAATTAAATGTATGCTGGAATTCTGTGTATCGACTTATATTTGGGTTTAATAAATGGGAAAGTGTTAAAAGTTTCATTAATGGACTGGGTAGGCTGAATTTCAAATTCCTGGCGAAATTACGCCGTTGTAAACTGTATTTCCATTTAATCTATTCTGAAAATGTTGCTCTTTATAATCTGTTTTGGACATCCCTATTAGACAATTTCCATAATGATGATTGCCTTGCCTTGGTATTCATGAAGAAACATGATGCCATTACACAATTGTATAATAAGTTTGATGACTTGTGTACACAGAGCTGAGCTTTTGTGGTCAATAATTGATGCTTTCTGGACTATAATAATATTAATGCTAGATGTTGATTTTCTTTTTCTCATTTTTGTATCGTTTAGTTATTGTTCTGCCTCTGTGGCGAAATAAAGTGTTCATTTCCTCAAAAGAATGGTATATTTGTTTCTCATCCAGGAAGATAAATGAATACGCTACAGACAAAAAACTAAGGGGGGGAGTGCTTGCATTCAGCCATTTTTCACTCATATTACGCGTAGTATTATTTATTTTGATCACTTCCGGTTTTCAAAAGACGAACATATAAGTATGTAAATGAAGCCCTGCATTCCCTCATAGAACATCAACGAAGGCCCAAGAATATTAGAAATGTGATTAAGCATCAGTTCTATGCTATGCGCTAAACAGTTCAAATTATGAATCCCATACATTTTGCATTAGTAGTAGTACATTGTAGTTTCAGTTTCACGACACTTTTTGATAACAAAGATGATTAGCGTCGTCCTCCTCCTTCTATACCCCGCAGCCGATGGAGTCGATCGATCGAGTCGATCATAACCTCGGCCAAGTCGAGTCGATCGAAAAATCGTCGACTCGATCGACTCGCCGATCGAGTCGATCGTAAACCCGGCCAAGTCGAGTCGATCGTTGTTTCCTCGACTCGACTCGACTTTGAAATATTTTACTTACTATTTCTTCACAAAATGACAGACCTCATGATATAATGACGTAATTCTGTGTAAACACACAACTACTGTATGAACCTAATATGAGGTTCACTGCAAATAGGCCTAATGAACCTCTTGGCGCTTTCTTATTAGTGGAAGTTATAGATGATACTTTCTTTCACAGTTTAACTATAATAGATCGATATTAAACGTCCTCTACAGAAGCTGCCGTCTTATTTGTTGAGCTGGTACTAATTTCTGTACCGTACCGTAGGAGATTCCATTGTAGCATAGCTGCCTAGCTGATCAAGTCGACAGATTTAGGCAGGCTTAATCCTTATAAGTCAACCACAGGCAGACACGATGCCATTATAATACCTGAACTGTTACTTACCAGTTCAATTATTGTTGATGCTTTGTACATTAGACACCAGAGCTATAGAAGTTATAACTGCAATTACAGTTGTTAACAGAACTATTACAACCATTGACAGTTTGAGGAAGAGCGTGAAATACATGAGTAATTTAGATATAATACTGGATTATAAGAATGCAACAGTTGTCAGAAATTTTGGCCAAGAAACTACACTCCAAGTCGACGAAGTTTATCGAGTCGATCGTCGTCCGAGCCAAGTCGAGCGAGTCGTCGAAAGGTCGGCGAGCAGACGAAGTCGATCGAGTCGATCGTCGGACGAGCCAAGTCGATCGTATACACTCGACTCGATCGACTGCGGGGTATACCTCCTTCATCCAGTAATTGGGACTGGCACTGCCTGACAGCAAGGCACGGACATGCAGGGGCAGAGTTAATATTGCATTACAATTGATTGGCTAGATCTTTTGTTCCTAGGACTAGGACTGCCTTGGCTCAACGCCGGTTATTTGCTGTGGTTGGTCCCTCTGCTTGGAATGACCTTCCCCTCATTAAGGGCTAAACTAATGACTAGTTTTTCCTCTTTGGTCTCTCGTTCTTTAAAGACGTTTCTTTTCCCCGGGGTTTTCGTGCTGAGAGCGCTTCTGAATAGTTATTCTGAGAGAGGCGCTATATAAATCTTTAGATAAAATACAATACACACAAGCAAGCCAATTTCTATTGAAAACTCCAGGAATGGTAGATGGTTCACAGACGAGAAGTAGATAAACGACACTGAATTTCTTCTTTTATATAGGTCGAATGGTAAGCTTTAAAAAGGTGTGTAAGGGACTGATCTATTCATTAGTGAATATGCGCACGTGGGTCAACGTGTCGGCAAGTTGCTTAGTAACTAACTCGTGATAACCGCGGACGTGCTTTAACGGAGTGCGAGAGAGTAAGTGTACGATTGCTATTGAGGAAATACGCCTTCCAGTCATTGTTATGCTGGCGTGTTCACTTTTATGTAGGGCCTTTGCAACTGAGGTTACTGGCTGTCTATCATGTTTGGGTGGCTAGTGAAGGAATGAATGTCTCCTTGGCGGAATTGATGTCCACCCCATTATGTGGTAGAGTTTGGGGAAAATCAATCATTCGGGGTACAATGAACAGGACTTTTTTTAATTCTCATGAGAAATATTTCAGAATTAATTCCTATCGTTGTTCTAACTAAGCGATCAAGGCTCTGTTATAATTATTTACATATCCGAACAGATCGTTAGTCAAAGTGCAGGTAGAGTTACACTATATATTTGTCTTTATAGGCGCGGTCTTATCGTAGGCATAGTAGGCCTATACTGTGAGATTAGACGTAAGGTATTTGAACTGATGCCAAATAAATTGGTTTGTTGGGTCACAATTTTTAATATCGGTTACTAAACGAGCGTGTTGAGGGTGAAATACGTAATGTCACCACACGTCAGAAACATGCTAGCTGAAATCACTGCCAGGTTTGAGTGAATTGCCCTCTTTATAGCTTTGAGAACAGCGATTTTAAGGTATTTAAATTCGACCAAATGTTAGCCGTAGTTCTGATTGTTTAACCAACCATAATCGGGTCCTAATTAATTTTTACAGCCCACACTGTAAAGTCGAGTTGAATATTACGTCATGACGAGAAGTCTGAAATTAACCATTCGGGTAACAATGAATAGGACTTTTAAATTATAAGTTGTGAGGCTCAACTCGTCTATTTCACTATGGCACTATTCTCATTACACTATGGCTAAGAACACAGCGCAAACGCGCTCTCGTGCAAGACTTGTATTGTTAAAGCCGGCTATAAATTTCTTATTGTATTGTATTGTATTGTAAATTCTCATATGAAATATTTGAGAATTAATTCCTATCGTAGTTACAACTAAGCGATCAAGGCTCTATGATGCCTCTATCGTAATTCTTTACTCCCGTGAGATCGTTAGTCAACAATATGTACAGAGTTCCACTGTTAGGCGTGGTCTTACAGTAGGCAATGGACTGGCACCATATAAATTGGTTTGTTGCTTCATAACTTATAAATATTTTGCTAGTAATCCAGTGTTGATACTGAACTGCATAACGTAATTTGAACCTAAGGAGCCGAATGTTATAATTAGCTTAGGACTGAGCAAATTGACGTCTTTATAGCTTCGATAATACCGATTTCAAGGTGTTTAAATTCAGAATTATATTAGCCGTAATTCTGAGTGTTTAAATAACCCTATCCCGTCTTAATTATTTTTACAGTCCAATCTGCAAATTCGATTTCAATATTACGCCATGATGTCAAAAGTCTTATTATTTGTTTTTGCCTAAAACAGAATTAGGCTTTTAGCTGCAGTTTGGAGTTTTTAACATTTCGTGGATGCCAAGGGCCATCTATTTCGACTTAACCACATTATGGCAGAACTCCTCAATTTCCCGCACTTTCATAGTGTGACAGTTGACATCGTGTGTATTGTGTATGTGTGTAAAGCATCCAAGAAGTAGCTTGCTACTGACGACGCTCTAGAAATTGTCGGAATTACAATTACAAGTACAATAACTTTACGCTTTGATGTCATAAGGCGACGTTAAACCTTGGAATAATAATAACTTTGCTCATTCCATAACTTGTCGCACTGTGAAATGTCTTTTAGGCTAATCACTTGCTGATGATGATATTAAAGTACAGTTTATAATTGTCATCGATGAATGAGAGCTAATTAGTACTACACGGAGCAAGGGTTGACCTCTTTCCGTTCAATATCAATAAATGAAAACGATTGCCTGACGTCAAACAACCTAGCAGACACCACCAAGGCATGAGATAAGTAAAGAACTGATGATCCAAAACCGACTGATTGGTAGACTGTTACAGTCTATTTAACTGTGACTCGTACGTTATAATCAAGTGTAATACTAGATCTCTTTGTAATATCCACAGAGTTGCATATTTAATATCCGTTTGTTGCTTCTGATTAATTAATTTGACAGATTGACACCTTTATAGCCTATGAAAAAACTGAATTTAAGGTGTCTAAGTAGAACGTAATAATAAGCTGTAGTTCTGAGTGTTTAATTAGTACTAATTTCAGTTTAACGACGCTGTGTGATAACAAAGAAAATTAGCGTCGCCCTCCTCCTTTATCCAGGTTTGGGACTGGCACTAACAGAGTATGAGCAGTGGAACTGGCAGAGCTAAAGTGTTTAATTAACGTTATGTTGATTAATGTCTGAACTGAACCTGTATAGGCTATAATTGGTGGTTGATTTTGGCTACGTCATGAATTTAAATTCTGAATTATTATGTTACGTTTTGCCTAAAACATAATATTAGCCGTAACGTCAGAACGAATGTTTAACGACATCTGGTGGCGTCTGAGGTCGACTTCATTGCATAAATTAAGAGTGAGCTGATTAATTAATTTGATGAGAATGGGTTTACGGACGTCTTGTGACAGCATAGGTCTTTGAAGTCTTCTCCTTGTTGTTAACTCTACTACATTTATTTACATTAAATTATTTCTCAAATGAGTTTTTTTACATATTTTAGATATTTTTAAAATAGTTTTTGTGTGTTTACACTAGACCTACATATCTAAATAATTATGTACACGTGCTGTTTATTTACACAAATTTATTATCATATAAGCCTTATAAGGAAACGTTTCGTTTCGTGTATAGCTATATTTATGCAATATTTTTGCAATATTTTAGAATTTCGCCACTGCACGTACTCTCATAGTGCCAGTCCAAATGCTGGGTAACGGTGGAGGCGACGCCATTCATATTGTTATGACGCAGTGTCGTTAAACAGTAACCACCTATCGAATATTATTAGCGATTCTTAGTCGTTTCTGTTGCAACGACGCTGGCTGTGTCACAACGAAGGTGATTAGCGTCGCCCTCCCTTTACATTGAGGCTACGGGCTGGCACCACCCAACTAAAGGTCGCTGAGCAACGTTTTCAATTGTGTTTGTCCCAAAAGCTTAACGACATCAGTAGCAGTAATAACAATAAAAACAACAATAATAATAATACATTAATATAATAATAATAATAATAATAATAATAATAATAATAATAATAATAATAATAATAATAACAATAACAATAACAATAACAATAACAATAAGAATAACAATAACAATAATAAAAATAATAATAATAATAATAATAATAATAATAAATAATAATAATAATAATAATAATAATAATAATAATAATAATAATATCTTTCCTGTAATGAAGCGCCTGACGAACGTACTGCGCTGTACATTTACATGTTATGACAATTAAACAATTCACAAGAACACAAATGACAGAAGATATCAATCTTAGCTACTAACAATACACGGCGCTAATAGCAGCCTACAATTATTACTAATATAATGAAACAGAAATGAACGTGCGTCTGTCTTTCTTCCGTGACAGACGTTGTCATAGCAACGCTCGATTATGATATAGATCTAGCCGAAGTTCTTTGTGTGACGTCACAATATTATTGTGACGTCACACATATAACAGAGGGAATGGAAGGGTAAGGGAAGGAGGGAGTTTTTTGGGAGGGAGGGAAGGAGGGAAAGAGGGAAGGGGAGGGAAAGGAGAGGAGTATTGGGGAGGGGAGGGAAGGGAAGGGAGAGGAGGCGAGGGAGGCGAGTGGAGGAGAGAGAAGGTGAATACCGCGTAGGGTCGGCCGAGACCGGCCGAGACTGGCGCAGTCATTATAATCTGCGACCCCGGCCTCATGATTTCACTCTGCCGGATAGGGATGATCGAAATTTCATACCTAGAGTACTTTATGGTGTATTGGCTATACACTAATTTTCTTTAGCAATAGGTCTCAGTTATTAATACATTCCTAGCCCTCTTATCTATTTGACTATTATTTTTGTCTAATCGATATCTAAACTGTTGATTTTGTAATCTTGTTGCGTTTGTGTCAACGAGTTTGTGAAATAAAGGAATAGTAGTAGTAGTAGTAGTAGTAGTAGTAGTAGTAGTAGTAGTAGTAGTAGTAGTAGTAGTAGTAGTAGTAGTAGTAGTAGTAGTAGTAGTAGTAGTCACCTTTAGAGGTCGCATGATTTATTTTGATCTTCAGTATATTAAATCCGTCGCCAGGTGGCGCTCCGATCATGCGATTTTAAGTGCAAACTCCCTAAACTTAACCGTCTTAGGAAGGGCAAACATCTAGTTATTATTATTATTATTATTATTATTATTATTATTATTATTATTATTATTATTATTATTATTATTATTATACATTTAAGCATGTCCGCAGATATGACTCGATCTCGGTATCTCTCGCTCTCTATGCCAGTGTGTTATCCAATGCGCTATCGGCAGGCTAGGCCTAGAGGCCTAGTAGTAGGCCAACTTTAACAGTGTTTAACAACATACTGTGAGCCATGGCTGCAAGGGTAGTTGAGGTGAGTCTATTATACCCTAACTAATTGTTTTAATTACCTCAGTCGTACTATTGTGGATATTACGCTAAAGTTAGACACCTTTAAATCGTGCCTGTACAACGTCATAATTGCAAGTGATCGACGACAATGTCGATAAACTGTACCCAACATGATAGTGAAAGCGTTGAATTGAAAACTGGTCTAATATTCACGAAAACTAAAAAGAGCTCGTGCTGTCAGCCGCAACAATATATATTATATATCCATCCGTATTAAACCGAAAAATCCTCTTTCCGGTGATCTTGTGTCTAAGTCTAGCCTAATCCTTGATGCAAAGAATTTCCTTTAGCCGGTTTGAGAGCGAGAAATAATAGTGACAGTATCGCATAGAAAACTGGTAGGCTATGTTAACGGTGATGTTAACGTACTGGCAGCCTCAACAACGGCGCCATCTCATGCCCAATTGATTTCTTGACCAATCGATATCTTGTTTATTATTTTAACAGCGCTATATGTAGGCTAATTCAGTTGGAGAGATATGATAAATCTTCGCATAGAGAAAATAATTATATGACGTCATTTGTTTATTCAGAGAAACAGTTTACCCAAAACGAAAGAGCACGCAATTTCAGTTTAACGACACTGTGTGATAAAAAAATTTTTTTTGCGTCGCCCTCCTCCTTTATCCAGGCTTGGGGCTGGCACTGTTAGAGTACAAGCAGTGGCGGAGTTCTAATCGAACGAATGCGGTGAGCGTCTTCTTATTTACAATTATATATTTCTATCCAATCCAAACGCCAATTTAGTTTGACTTCCGTTACCATGGTGACCAACTGTATTCTAGCCAACCTTAATGCTGAAGCTTGCTCGAAATGGGCTGCAAATGTTATAAATGTTGTTTGCCACTTAACAAATTATGCATACAATGATTTAAAGTCGTTACGGTAGATACTTGTGTCGCTAAAGCCGCTACGGTTGTGTTACTGGCAGCTTACTGCCTGTCTTCTTCAAACACTTGTAAAAACATGTTCATCAGCCCGCAATATCGTTTACCTGCTTTCAGTGCAACACAAAGTCCAGTAGTTGGCGGTCCAATCAGTGGAAGTCAGGGATGTGTGCGGTACAATTAAAATTCTCGGTTTTGGAAGCCAGCTAACGAGAATGTTGACACCAATTCTGAAAATCCCCACCCCTTTTTTACTTCTGTCTTCAAACACCCTAGGTGCAGTTTTACTGCAATCTGCCCGCTTCTCAATATCTAAAGAACTGTCTACGCAATCTACTGTTGAATAAGAAAACAGTAGAAGTTAGCTCTAGAAGAAAGCCTTGAATGCGAAGTGTTAGCGACTTCACTTTCTTAAACTCGGCATATGGGAACGGGTGGCACCGGCCAGTAGAGGTATGCGGGTAGAGCAATTTTGCTACCTGTAAAACATAACCGTTATCAGTACCCGTACCCGATCCGTACTCAAAATTACTTACTACCCAACCAGACTAACTAGTAATTAGCCTAGTTAGGGGGACGAGACATTTCTGAACCTGAACGACATCGGGAGAGGCTGACACCATCGGCAGTAAGTTGCCGATCTAAGGACATGTGTCACACGTGCTTAAGGCGATACATAAGCTTTTTCTTTTTAATATATATATATATATATATTGTATTGTATTGTATTCAAACATTTATATACTAAAGGTATATATATATATATATATATATATATATATATACAGTTTCATCTAATCGAGAGAGTGATTTCAGTTTAACGACACCTTGTGATAACAAAGTTTATTCGCGTCGCCCTCCTCCTTTATCCAGGCTTGGGACTGGCACTGTTAGAGTAAAAGCAGTGGCGGAGTTCTAGTCAAAAGAATACGGTGATCGTTTTCTTATTAAATTTTAGGATTATATTTTCTATCCAATCCAAACGCCAATTTAGTTTGACTTCCGTTACCATGGTTACCAACTACATTCTAACCTACCATAATGGTGAATTTTGCTCGAAACTGGCTGCAAATGTTATAAATGCTGGTTGCCACTTAACAAATTATACATACAACAATTTAAAGTAGCAACGGTAGACTTCTTGTGTCGCTATATTGCCGTTGCTGCGTGTCACTGCCTGTCCTTTCAAACACTTGTAAAAATGCAAATTTTCATCTGCTCGCAATATCATACCTGCTTTCAGTGCAACACAAAGCTCCAGTAGTTGGCGGTCCAATCAGTGGAAGTCAGGATGTGTGCGAGTACAATAAAACACTCGGTTTTGGTAGTCAGCTAACGAGCATCTTAACACCCCAATCTGTAAATTCCCATCCTTTTTTTCTTCCGTCTTCAAATACCCTTAGTGCAGTTTCACTGCCCGTCTTCCCGCCTTTTCAATATCTAAAGAAAGTTATGTCTTCGCAATCTACTGATGAATGATGAATAAGAAAACATTAGAAGTTATAGCTCTAAAAGAAAGCATTGAATGCGAAGTGTTAACGACTTCACTATCTTAAACTCGGCATATGGGAACGGGTGGCTCCGCCCAGTATAGAGGTTGGCGGGTAGAGCATTATTGCAACCCGTAAAACATAACCGTTATCCGTACCCGATCCGTACTCAAAATTACTAACTACCCAACCAGACCCGTACCCGCGGGTATGCAATACCATACCCGCCATGTGCACGTCATTAGCACGTGTTCCTATATATATATATATATATATATATATATATGTAATGTAATGTAATTAGTAATTTATATAGCGCCGCTCACAGCCGAGGCCATTCAGTAGCGCTCGATATATATATATATATATATATATGCCATGATGCAGGCTATTAGGCTTACAACTCAGCATGTAGTAATAAAAATAAATAGGGCGATGATAATAATAATAATCTTTTCTTTATTGAAGCGCCTGACAAACGCACTGCGCTGTAGGACTACATTTACATGTTATGCTATTCAAATCTTAACTACTAACAGAACAGCCTGCAATACAACGGCGCTAATAGCAGCCTACAAAGCATATCCGCCCTAGCCTAATATGGGCTCGAACTCGGTACCTCTCGCTCTCTACGCCAGATGTTATCCAATGCGCTATCGGGCCCGATAAAGATGATGATAATAGCGCAATGACGATAGCGACGCAATCCGTCACCCTCGGCCCAAAAGGCGAGGATCGATATTTAATTTAAGCGCTGCCCCCTCCCCCACTTACATTTTTTAAATTCCCACACTGCAATGGTTGCATTTTAGGCTGTAATGTGAACAAACTGCTCTATTAGTTCAAAACTGATAGGAATCAGATATCACTCGTAGCTAAGATGTTGCTTGAGTCGTCTTTGAGTTTGACTGCAAACAGTAGTAGGAAACCAGACATTTATTGAAATCAACATAAAACCTAGAAAATACGTTCAAGCCGTACGGTAAACGAATTGCTTACCCTGCAGGACTCGACAGAAATAGTTTACAAATGGTACACAAACCAAGCAAAAAGGATTCAACTATAGGCCTACCTTATCGGGAAGTCATGTAGTAATGATGTAGTTTTACTAAATGTTCAAGGAACACAACATTTAAATTGGATATTTTGAAATTTGAGAGACTACTTTTCTTCACGTCCTGTGTAAATTTCAAATGGGGGGGGGTGCATGGCCGGATGCCCCTTGGATCCGCCACTGGTGGTAGTGGCCGTGGCAGTGGCAGTAGCAGGAGCAGGAGTAGTGGTAGTAGTAGGTGTATGTTCAAACTACTACTATTACTAATTTTAAACATTACAACGATGACGTCTTCAACAGAATTAACAATATTATTTTTAACGTTTGTGTCAGCTTTAATCTAAATTAATTCATCCGCTCTCTTTTAAAATGACGTTGCTTACATTGTCATAATGACGCAACCAGAAAACCTAGTCAACAGACACAATTGACGGAGTCGACGTACTGTGTAATTATTTATGCCGTAGTTATAATATTCTGATTATTCTTGTCTTTGAATATATACACGTTTGTGTATAATATGCGCTCCATCTTACTTGCGCCATCTTTGCCGTCCAGTGTCCGACGTTGCAGCGCGTCGGGTGCTTCGCTCTGCGACGAGGGGTGAGCTTCTGGTTCCACGGTCTCGCTTGGCTATTAGGCAGCGCCGTGCTTTTTCGGTTGTGGGCCCTTCCATCTGCATTGACCTCCCACTTAAGCTCCGCTCTTTAGGGCCTACTTGTGAGCCATCCGACAGGGTTCTACAAGTCCCTCAAGTAATAATAAAATAATAAAATAATAATAATAATAATAATAATAATAATAATAAAAAAAAAAAAAATAAAAAAATAAATAAAATAATAATAATAATAATAATAATAATAATAATAATTAATAATATAATGAAACAGAAATCTCTGCGCGTGCCTGGTCTGTGCATGCTGTTACGCTGTTTGCCTGTTAAGCTGTTTTCGCCTTCATTGCCATGGCCAATATGGCTTACGTCATTCTACGTCATAGCAATAACCATTAACAGAAGTCGTCATAGCAACGCGAGATAATGGGGCCGTCCATAAATGACGTCACGCTATTTTGGCCGATTTTTAACCCCCCCCCCCCTCGTCACACTTCGTCACAAAAAGTAAGACCCCCTCTGAAAATGACGTCACAAAGCTCTGAACCCCCTAAAACCAATTTCCATGGCGAAGCAAAATGCTCCTTCATGGAACAAAATAGCGAAAGCATGAATATTTTAAAATCTAACGGTGACCAAATATTGAAATAATTAGACAATTATTAATAATGGTGTCCATATACATTAAAATAATAAAAAATAACGAAAATTTAATCCTCAAAATTAGTGCTGTTATTATTAAAATTAAATTGTTGTTAATTGTTAACTTTAATAACATAGACCTGGTGTGACGTCACACTACTCAGACCCCCACCACCATGTCACACATCGTCACAAATTTCTGACCCCCTCCCCCCTAGGTGCGTGACGTCATTTATGGACGGCCCCAATGCACAGGACGACATGTGGGTCCTTCTTCATGTCTGTAAGGGAATGGGGAGGGGAAGGGGCGGGTCAGCCCCACACGATCGCCGCGAGAGACGTGCGGGGATGGAGGGACGGAGGTTGAAGGGAGGGAAGGAGGTACGGAAGGCAGGGAAGGACGGCTCGGAAGTACGGGTAGGTTGGGAGGGAGAGAGGGAGAAGACACGCACGATTGCCGCGAGAGGGAGAAGACTTAAGTCAATCATGGCACCAGAAGACGCATCTCTTGACATTTTCAAATTGTTTTTAACCGTCTTAGGACGGGCAAACATCTAGTAATAATAATAATAAAATGACAGAAGACATAAATCTTAACTGCTAACAGAACAGACAGCCTGCAATACACGGCGCTAATAGCTAGCAGCCTACAAGCATGTCCGCCATACGGGACTCTAATTCGGTACTTCTCGCTCTCTAGTGTGTTATCCAATGCGCTGTCTGGCCCCCGTCTGTTTTCATTAGTTGTGGCTGGGCCGGGAGCGGTTCTGACTAGTTTCTTGAAGGGGCGCTATATAAATGCTTTGAATGAATGAATGAATGAATGAATGAATGATTGAATGAGTGAATGTCGTTTGTAACCCAAAATACTGTCTGCAACTGTAAATTAGTGTCGATACTTACTTACTTGCATTAAGCAAGTTAACAATGTGGGCAAAAACTGTACGTCTATCGCATAGCGGCGCGTGTTTTAGTTGTCTGTTGACGTCATGAGCGAGATCTCTTTTTACCAATATATAATCCTGGATTTCAGCTTTGAAGACTTTGCAGAAGAGCCAGGGACAAGATGGCGCAGGCTGTTCAAAAGTTGGCTGGCGGAGTTCCGAGGCTTATAAAAGGTAATTACTTCACATAAAATAGATCTGAAATCATTAGTAATAGGTCCTGCTAATGTGCGTAAATTTGTTGATTTTGCGGCCGAATGATACGCGATGTTTTAGCGGCAGAGTCACCGCGGAGATGACCTTCAGTGTGCTGACCGTGAGGTGTGTGTGGGTCGAACGAATCAAGTCTCTGGGTTTGCCTAAACCCTGACGTAGACTTATAAAATAATTATTTTAATTACAGATTACGCCATGATTAAACGTGGACGCGCTGTTTTATTTCGCATAAGATTTCAATAACGGTTATCTCGAGATTTCCTAAGCGTCGTGAAAGCTAAGTCACGGGAACAAGCTTAAACAGAACTTCTCAGTCAAGACAGAATCGATAGGCAGTTAAGGTTGGGTTCGGCTCCAGGCCAAGGCAAGTAGAGGTTATTCAGTTATTGGTGTCTTACATGAAGTAGGCCTAACGTCTCTACCTCCAGTACATTAATGTTCAGTGTTATTAACAATGCAAATGGTAAACACTAGAGATCACACAATACAACTGTAATGTGATAAAACTCCCTCGGACATGCACATTGAAGCCGGACATATATTAAGGCCTTGAGCACGCTGGAAGAGGTGAGTTTTCAGTTTAGTGCGAAAGACAGTGTCACAGTAGGATAGTTGCAAACAGATAGTGTTCTAGATGGACGGACCGGCAACTGTGAATGAAAGCTGGCCAAAGATAAGTACCAGTTGTGTACCATGAGGGGGTTTAGGGTAATGGTAACACTCTGGCACGAAGAGCAGAAGTTCAGTACGGATGCACGATGGCTTCCCGCTACCCTCCCAACCTCCGAAAGGTTGACTCAGCCTTTCATTCGCCAGTGGGCATTGGTAAAATGAGCAGTAGGACATGATGGGCGCCTTGAATGGCTGCCAAAATTTTGCATTCGACTCCTGTAATAACTTGTGATCATCCATTCATACCATGAATTGTAATCATACTGCATACTTGTCAGTTTTAATTAATAAACGAAGATTATTATTAGGAACATCGTACATTCCAGCAGATGCTGATTGAAAACAGAATTGGCCTTTAACAGAGCTACCGGATGGTAAATGATTTCAACATGCTAGTCATTGATTGTCAGGCTTTGCAATTAAAACTTGGGAAAAAATCACACACAACCTAGTAACTCTAATCCGTGTTTTGTTATTTCAGGAACACAGGATAAACTTGTCCCGAAGCTGCAGACGATTTGGCGCTATGCTCGCGTAGAGTTGCGTCCTCCAGCGCCGAGTGAGTGGCCGCAGATTCAGAAGGGTTTCGTGGACCTCATCCAAGCAGCCAAGACTCAGAAGTGGAGAAATCTTACTGTCAAGGTCAGCATCAAAATCTCCAATTTATGAAGCTCATTTTTATGTGTTGTGGGGAGTTTCCAAGTGCACAATGGCATTTTAAGGATTGGTGACCCCTCTTAAGTTGTGGGTAGGGCTGTCAAAATATTAGAAAAACGCGGCCCGGGGGCCCGACCTCAGTTTCAGCGGGGGCCCGTCACTTAAAGAAAGCAAGAAATACTTGCGTTACCTTACAGTGTACACAGCACATAAAATGGCGGCTGATAGCTTGCTAGTCGCTAAAAGTTATAATTCGCTAAATTACATGTAACTGCTAGTCCGCTAGATAATTAATAACTGATGCCCACATTTTATTCCCAAAGTTTAAAAGTTACCTGCAGTCTGCACTGACGTGATTATAGACAGTTAAATGCACAAAACAATGGAATGATTCTAATAAACTACTAAATCTTTATTTCAAACGAAAGCAACAGCAATGGCGGTTTGGCGGTAAACAACGAGATCTCGCATTACGATCTAGACAGTCCAAGTAAGTCAGTAAGTAACCAATCTTAATGGTAGTATTATTACCAAATTGCGCTAGGGCTTAAATTAAAAGTTAGTCACTCGTCGGCTTGCGGGTCAGCTACGGGCGGTAGGGCTGACGATAGGAAGCATGTTTCCCAATTTCTGTTCATAAGCCGAATGCAATAACAGCCAGTGTGTCACCAGACTCACCACCAATTCCCGATATAGTGGTCTTTCTTCTTTGATTGACTGGCCTAGGCCTAATGGTCGCCGGCGGTCTGTCGCCGATACAGGGTAGCCTATACTGCGAAGGCGGCAGATTTGAAGAGGGGCACAAGGCTCTAGCAGCACATCATCCACAGGTCTAGTAATAGCAGTAATACCTCAACGCGCTGCAACGCATGGCTGGTCTTAGTATAGCCAGCCGACAAGTAAACAGGTACAGGTGCCAAGTTGCCAACTACCCCCGCGCCGATGACTAATACACGACTGTAGCTGGCCAACACATCTTCAAATCCACAGCGTTTTAGGCGACAGAAAGTCTGTATTTAAGCTTTTAAAATTTACTTAAAATAATATGCTGATTCGGACGGGTTTTCGGGCCTTGATTTAAGGGCCCGGGCCGGGCCCTTCGAACGGGCCCCCGGGGGCCCGTTGACAGCCCTAGTTGTGGGTATATTACCCTTGTTGCGTTATTATTTTAATGTTTGCGAAATAATCCTGTGCGACAAGCAGGAGCCCAGAATGACTGGCTCCTCCATTGCTGAAACCGCTTGCCATAAATATGCGCAAGCACACATACATTATGAGGCCACAATGTGGAACCTTCACCGTTGTCAGACCCTAATTCTGGATCAAACATGCATAATACAGCCGTACATGCATAACACATACATCCTTGGTTCACGTGATATTTTTATGACTGTGAGACTATATTTCACTGTAAACTGAAACCTTTTCCAGTCTGTTTAGTGGTTCCTAACATTTCTGCTTACCTGGCCATGATGTGCTCTTTGTAAGGGCTGTTTTTGTAAGAAGTTATGTTGTACAGTAGGCATACATTTGTATACATAAATACATGCACTGCAGAGTCATTTGTGCGCTTCTGGTTTATGTGGTATTCTGTTAATGCAGAGTGGTGTTTTGTCCCTCAAAGCTATAAACTTAGCACTCAGTAGCGGTTAAGATGCGATACAAGAACTACAGTGTAGGGCTAAACATTAAATTTTATTAGCATTAGTGGGCAGGATGTTGGTTGAATGGTTTTACATGGGCACGAATAACAGGGTCAATACCCGCTAGCCCCATAAGGTTGGCTCAGCCTTCCACTCTCTAGGGGCAATGGTAAAATAAGCAGCGGTAGGATGGATCGGCGTCTAACAGGCTGCCATACAGTTAGAAAATTGACTATTGTTTAACTTGTTATCATGTGTTCCTAATATTTTATATAATAATACTGCAGTTTGAATTGAAATCTAAAGGAATATATTTAGATTAGCCCTTTTTACACGTGGCCCGTTTACACACATGATGTAAGTCAAGTTCCCAGGCAACTTCACGCCAACAAGTCCACACCTTACATACTACCCATCGAAACCTGTATTCCGGAACTTTTCATTGAAAGCTTCAGGAAGAAATTCAACTTCTCTGTTCACATCATCTCACTCAACTGAGCTACTCCTAATGCATTTGTGGTGTATTTAGCTATGTCAACTTTCACTATAAATCTTCATATAGTATTAATAATAATGCTTTGCTGTAGCTTAACTTGACTACAGTAGTTTCTGTTCTTGTCAACAGGAGGCGGCGCTGAACACCCTGGTGGCGACCGAGATCGCTTGCTGGTTCTTCATTGGCGAGTGCATCGGGAAACGAGCGCTGACCGGGTACCAGATCGAAGGAGCAGTCGATTTTGAAGCGCACATTTAATCGCAAGGACCTTAGATTACGTTCGAAATGTTTGGGTTCAAAGAACAGAGGCGTGGGTTGAACCGATGAGACCAAATATTAAAAGGAGTTTCGTTTATGCGGTCTGGCTTTGGTGGAGTGTTTCTGTGGCTGTGTGTGTTTTGATTTCTAAGGTTCTTTGAGACCAAATGATGAAAATAAGTTCAATCGTGGCTTTGGTTTTGAAAGACTGTTAGCTTTGTGCTCTCTGATCCTGTCTCTGCTGCAATATGTCTGTCTGTTTGCTCAGTCAAAAAAGACACTACATGAAATATAACAAGAATGTGGCTAATTAGGAGATCAAGGATTAAAATTACTCTAGACTTGCACTAATCTCCAAGGACTGGGTCTCTGGGATCCTGCAAACAATGCAAAGTTGTGCATTAAAGACCAAATTTTCCTTGAAGGTTAATTCTGTTACCATAATCATGTGACTTTTAAAGCACAATAAGCAAAGAACTGAAACACTTAAATACAACACAAGAAATTCTTCAGAATAATATATATTATGGCGAAACTCCCTGTAAACTACATGCATAGCACACAGCATCCTTCCTGTTTTCACAATGTAATCTATGGGCAGACGACGACGAGAAACCTTTACAAGAAAATATATCAAACTATATCTCCAAGCAGTTGCTTCAAAAACTTCCAGTTTTGTTTTTACAAAAACCTTACATTTTTTTAGACTTTTTGCATTGAATCACAAAGCAGTCGTTATTTACAAATGAAACTTCAAGTGACGACTTACTCCATGCCATTGACATCAACATAAAGTCTGTACATTAGGGTGTCCCATGACAGCATTGAAAAATAATAATTGATTAAACTTTTAACGCAGTCCCTCTAAAAAGTTTCTTTATGGTCCGATAATAACACCTTCCAAATTTTTTGACATTTAAAAAATATTTAGGGGTCCCCCAATGCTCATAGAATTAGTATAATTTCTCCTATTATACGCGTGACATTTCTGAGTTTGACAATTTTCGTAGGATCACACTTTGATCCCATAATAACATGCGCAGTACCTTTAGAAAGCTCTTAAATAGTAGAATCTACAAACATATAGCCTTATTGTTTATGTGAATAAAGTTTTAAGTGTGAAGAAGATAGAAATCATGCAGAATAAAGATGTTTTCGCAGTGAAACTGCCGAACAAACCACGGATGACTTTCGAGCCTGAAAATCTGTCATGCACTGGGATTCCAAGCTGCTGCCTAACATCACTGGAGTAGACATGGGCAAAGTGGACATATTGCCAGTCCTGATTTCTTCTCTAGTTGATGGAAATACCAAACTTCTGGGTGTGCCAGAGTTGGTCTCTAGGTCAGGACATGCAGCAGCGGTAGCAGTTCTGGACCTTTTAACCCTTTAATGACGAGCGTGTACTAAAATGTATGGGAAACCACAGGCAGCTCGTCGTTAAAGGGTTAAAGTTGTGGCAGTGCAATGCATTTGTAATCGCCATGTGCTTTGACACAACGGCCTCAAATACTGGCAGAGTTGGAGTCTGCAGCCATCTAGAGACAGCCATCAGTCATAATCTGCTGTAGATGGCTTGTCGACATCACATGTTTGAAGTCCTGTTGTCGGACGCATTCGGTTATCCAGTTGACGGCCCGTGAATTACAGGGCATCCAACGATTTAACAGATTTGTTGTTAACATCTACACGTACATCCAATCGTGGTTCTCATGTTGAGTCGCTGCTGCAGTACACCCATCAATGACATTCAACTAATCCAAAGGCTGCATGACTATGATGTTGTCGCTCTGCAATCCACAGGACTGAAGATGATGCAGCGTCATTCTTGGTACCTAAGACATGAACCATCGACCATATCTCTGTTCTCTCAGCATCTGTCTACTGAAGAGAAAGCAGTTTACCTCAACAGTTGAAGAATGGTCGGAAAGTCAATCGTATGAGATCACATAATGAGTTTGTTAATTACTTGACCTGTGTGAATAACAATGCTGAACGTGGCGTAGCTCTGAAACAAAATTTCGTTTCAACAATAACGAAGAACGAGGTTTCTTCTACAAGTTGTCGAAAAACATCGGCATGACTTTTCTAAGAACAATCGTGACAATCTTGCAGACATGTAGAATTGTAAATCGGTCCATAGCCATAGCTGTACCGCCTCTTTGGAACAAACTCCCACCAGTGCTACGACAAATATCTGATCCATTCCACGAACTCACCAAAACCTCACCTCTTGCTATCTTTCCACAGGTCTTCCACTCGAAACTGAAAACACTGCTTTTTCACAAAGTCTATTCCGATCCTATTCCTTCTCTTCCCTCACCTCCCCCGCCATTTCAACTCCAAGCATCATCCGCCTTAGCCGTCTGACTGTCTGCCTGCCTGACTCACTGGATCTTGACCACCTGCTATCGATTCTGTTTTGATTAAGCGCCTGTGAATAAGTTGGTTCTTGCGTCTTCGCTTAATGGGCGCTCTAGATATCTCGAGTTTGCGATTACGATTAGAATGTAGATTGTAGAACTGAAGAATAAGCACCTAAAGGTGTAAGCAGTGATAAAGAATGAGCAGATGAATGTATGGAGGAGCTGAAACCATGGCTTGTTGCATTATCAAGGATTTGTAATAATGACTACCCTTAGCAATGAGTGCATAGCAGTTACTGATATTGCGAGTTTTGTACAATTTTTGCATTATTTGATCGTAAAACAATACCTAAGTATCGGATTGTATCCAATAAAGTTATATACTTGTAGATTCTACTATATAAGAAATTTCCAGTGGTATTAAATATGTTATAATGGGGTCAAAGGTTGGTATCTTACAGCGTTTAAAAATTGAACACGTCAGGCGCAAATTATGCCAATATGGCCCTATATGGGGTAAATGTAAGTGTCTTGGGGGACCCCTAAATATTTTTAAATGTCATAAAACTTTCCAGTTATTATTATGGGACCATAAAGAAACTTTTTAGAGGGACTGCATAAAAAATTCCAAAAAAAAATATTTCTGGGACACCCTACACTGTACATACAATCATTTTCATTCATTTCGAACATTTACTAGCAAAAACTTAAGACATCCATCTGGGCAAACTTTACATACCCAGCATTGTGAGAGTATTCAACCCTCCAAGTTTTTGTTTAGGGAATTAAATTTTGAAAACATAGAATGCAGAACCTTCTAGTTGTAACCGCCTTCCACTGCGGCTTGGGCTCCCTCAGTCTTTCTCTTCCTCTGTTTTTGAATGCCTTTAGTCCATTTTATTTGTTAGTGATAGCACTGAGATGGGTTGGGAGTGCCTCTGAATCGCTGAGTGGTACTTTATAAATGTTCAATTACAATTACAGAAAAACTGGTATTACAGCATGGCAAAATATAGCTGCATCATGCAGAAGAGAAGTTGCAACTCATAGCTGCATCATGAACTGTTCTGTTTGAATTTTTTGTAAACTGCCTATCAGTACTACTAGTATTTTGGTAATTTCAGTAACTGCGACAATCTATCTCCACATGAAATTACTCACTGTATTTTTCAAATACTGGTAAGTAAAAAGATCATCTTTAGCACTTCTGAGACCAACCTAACCATGTTTACCCAGAACATTTCTTGAGATCTTACAAAAAGATTAAAAAAATAATTATGCGAAAAAATAATACCTGAGATTAACAATAGTGAATGTTAAATGGTATGAGATGGAAGTAGCACAGAAGCCATTAACAACTAGCATAGGTATATTTCTGCTATAAGGTACATGTGCTTCATGTTTTGCCTATTCCGACATTTGTTAAGTGAATGAGCCTCACTGTGAAGGCAGAATACCTACAGGAAGCAAAGGGTGAAATAATGATGTGAAAAACCTTTTAAGACTTGTCAGGTAGTTATGTTTCAGAGAACAGAGGTTCTTCAAAGATGCTGTTCAAATGCCGAGTCATACACATGAACACAAAGATACATAATTATGTACGAACATACATACATGTATATACATAATACATATACGCAAACACAAATTATTGTCTAAGTGTATTGTGAATTTTGTTATCAAAAAGGCCTACGAGACGAAAAAGTCATCACAATAATTATTAATAGCAGGTAATTTCTTGTCAGATGAGAATTACTAATATAATGAAACAGAAATCTCTGCGCCTGACTATATCTGTGCGTGATGTTACGCTGTTTGCCTGTTAAGCTGTTTTCGCCATGGACAATATGGCTTACGTCATTCTACGTCATAGCAATAAACATTAATAGACGTTGTCATAGCAACGCGAGATAATGCACAGGACGACATGTGGGTCCTTCTTCATGTCTATAAGGGAATGGGGAGGGGAAGGGGCGGGTCAGCCCCACACGATCGCCGCGAGAGACGTGCGGGGAGGGAGGGACGGACGTTGAAGGGAGGGAAGGAGGTACGGAGGGCAGGGACGGACGGCACGGAAGTACGGGAGGGGAGGGAGGGAGGGAGACTTACGTCATTCATAGCACAAGAAGACGCATCTCTTGATATTTTCAAATTGTTTTTAGCCGTCTTAGGACGGGAAAACATCTAGTTAATAATAATAATAATAATCTTTGTTTAATATTTTCAAACCGACAAGTACGCAGTATGATTACAATTCATAGTATGAGCGGATGATCACAAGTTATTGCACAAGTCGAATTTAACTGTTTGACAGCCATGCAAGACGGCCATCACGTCCTACTGCTCATTTTTTCAACGCCATCTGGTGAATGAAAAAGCTGAGTCGAACTTAGGGAGGGAAACCAACTCAACTACAATGAGTAAAATGACTGTATACTGTCGGTGCGCAGTTTAGTAGGGACTATAATCAAATCACAGAGTTGCTGAGCAGTGGCGTAGCTAGGATATTTTGCGCCCGGGGACAAACTATGATATTGGCACCCCTCCGGCCTCCCCGCCCCTCCTTGTCCCTTCCTGTTTTATTTATTTCACATTTTCCAAATACACGGAATGGCAATTTAAATTTTAATGAAATAAAATATTAAAAATACGTTCATTGTGTTTTTGAAAGTCAATAAATTCAAATTATACATGAATTTATTTATCAAACAAATATCATAGCACATCTGCTGCCGATAAAATAAAAATATAAAACTACGTTGTTGATTTTTACTATGTTACATATCACTAAACTAACAGACTTATTTTTAAAGAAATAGTAATTAAGTATTTGCATTCAAATAAAATTACAGCAGCAGAATTGAAAGCTGAGATAGCTGAACTGCTGAGTACTGACTGATACTGTCAGTCTGCCTCTTGCTGAAAGTTAGCTTGTAATTTTGACGTATTGGCCCATTAAATATACAAATCACTGGGATGCAGCAGCCTTGTGTCCATGATGCCTAGTATAATAGTTCCTTCTGTGGATCATGGATACAGCCATGGGCGTCAAGAGTCAATGTGGACCCAGCTAGCTTAACCCTCAGACAGAATGCTTCTCCTACGAGCGCCTCTGAGTGGATATCTTGAAGGGGCGCTATATTAAGTTTCATTGATTGATTGATTGATTGAAGGGTTGGCATACTGCATACTCCACCCTCCATCTCACTGGCCTAGAATGCAGCTATTCATCCCAGCCGGTTAAATGTTACCCATACAGGAAAGTTGAAAATTATTATACCTAATTTCTTTATATTAAAACCAGATGCCACTTTTAATACATTAAGGATTATACTTGAGCTGAAACCGATCCATGATTTTATAAGAAAACGACTTTTCTGATTCTGACTAGCCTAACAATCTTGCATTGTAGGTTCATCATTTGTAATGAGTATATGGTGCCCCTTAGTGCTCAATGGGCGCCAAAATTATGTCTGACAACTAGTTTGTAACTGATGAGGATATAACTGGATATTTTGGGGGTGCTAAAATTAAGTCTTATCAATTTATTTGGGATAAATCAATTAAAATAGTATCAAAATCAAGACAAAAATTATTAATTTTAACCCTCATTTTGGCGCCCCCTTCCTCTGGCGCCCGGGGACACATGTACCCCTCTGCCCCCCTAGCTACGCCTCTGTTGCTGAGCGTTGGTTTCGAGGCCATGTTTGTGTCAGATGAAGGTTAAATGGTATGATTGCTGAAGGTCAATTCAAGGTGCTGCTCGACAGAGTCGACAGTGCTGATTCGTGAAATTTATACTTGATTTAAATTGTTGCAATGCGTATACTGATCTTCAATTTTAACCTATCATACTATTATTACAACGTAGTGGGTCCGTTCACGCCCCGGACGTTAGCGGAATCCGTGGACTACATTCACGCCCGTCACGATATTGGCTAATGCGTGTCACGTGAACTTGCTAACTTCCCTTGGGATTTTGAAATGGCGGACACAGACATCTTGAGGGTCGTTTAGGGTCAGGTTCGGCGTTGTGTGTGACCTCGTTAGACACCAACGTACGCCATATAATATTTATTATTGTCAACTGCAGTTGAACGCCAATTTTAAGAGCTGTAATATACCAAAAATAATCTTTGTCGGCGGCAACGGCGTAGGTTGTCATAAGCTCTGGATCCAACGCCAATTTCAATATTACTAACAATGAGTTACGGTAAAGTCGTCGTCAACGGCCCTGGCAGCCACACGATGTCGTTATAATTATAAAATAATAAAATAAAATGACCTCGTTAGACACCTTTAAAACGCTGTCGAACAACTTTATATATTCGTCAACGTAGCTAGTAAAAGCATGTTGTGTCGGTTGTTGTGGCATAGTCGCCGTGAACGGTACTGGGGGTCCCAAGATGTCGTTAAAAACATAATAATACACTGACCTCGTTAGACACCTTCTAAACGCTGTCGAACAACGCAATATAACTGTCAGCTGTAATATGCCAAAAAATCTTTGTCGGCGGAAACGGCCTATGTTGTCATAAGCTGCCGTTAAACTGTGGATCCAATCCAACGCCAATTATTCCTTCTAAATTTGAGACGGGGATTTTAAGGTCGTCAGTCCGAAGCCTCGATAAAAGTGGAGGGCAACGCAAAATCGTGTTTGCTCGGAAATACATGTGGCGTCGTCAAGCAGCAACTAATATTCTTTCTTACTTACTTACTAATCAACCAAACGTAAAAAACCGTTATTGTTATTTGACTTCGCTGTACACATGTCATTAAACGTTGCTATAGATAGACTTGATTAATGGCATCATGTTTAGTAGTCGTGACTACCAATGCAAGGTAATCAATCATCGTTATGGTAATTATCGATTAGGCAAACCTGGTGATGACGGCAGTGGGTGATAATAGTGGCCATTGCACCGTTTCATAGTAGCGTTGTATAATTAATTAATTTATTCATTCTGAGAATTTATATAGCGCCTCTTCCAGAACCTACTCGGAGGCGCTCCCAGCCCAGTCACAGCTAATGAAGCGTGATTTGAGGGACTTATAAAAAGCAAGCGAGTGTGACCAGTGCATATAGAGATCCTGAGTGGCCGAGTGGGTTGGTCCTGCTGGTCACGCCGGCGCCCAAAAGTGGCTTCCCGGTCGCTCGGTTTATCAGAGATTAGTTGCTCGGATCTTTACTGCGCCTGGCTCGGTCATAACAAACGTGGATACGAGGTTGTCACCCCTCCTCTTCTCATCTTCGATATGAAAGTGGCGCTAAGCCAGGAAACGGACAATGGCGAGTGATAGTGTAAGCGATTTGGACTACTGGGACAAAGCCTGCTACACATTTTTTAATGGATTTACTTGCTGCACAGAACAGGTTTTCAGTTACAATCATGAAATAGCAAGTACAGTGCAACAGGAGCCAAGAAAAGCTAATAGCTTATACTAAGCTTGACGTCTAGTGGACCCCATTCCAGATGGAGAACAGCACAATCAAAATGGCCCGAAGCTGATGATGGTTGGTTAGTTGCCGTTTAACGACGCCTGTGTCATAACAAAGACGATCAGCGTCACCCTACTCTTTTCTCTAGGCTTGGGACTGGCGCTACCAGGAAACGGACAATGGCGGAGATAGTGTTAGCGATTAAATGAAATTCAGCAGACATAGTGTTGAATGGAACGACTAAATGTGTGTAAATTGTAAATGTAATTATAATTCTCATTTATATAGCGTCGCTTCAGATAGACCTACGGACGAGCTTTAGAAATAGTCGTCATGGTTGACCTCACCTGACCTCTTAACAATACTCCACGAGATTTCAGATGACCACGATTGGTTTACTTCGCTGAGTTATAACAAATATGAAGATTAGCGTCGCTCCCCTTAATCCATGCTTTGGACTGACGCCACCCAACCGAGTATAATGCAGTGGCGTTGTCATGAGGAGTTTAGCAGGCTATAGTAGTTTATTTTTAACGACGCCGTCTCGTCATAACGAAGGTGATTAGAGTCGCCCTCCTCCTTTAGCCAGACTTCGGACTGGCACCAATGCCCCCCCCATGGTGTCCCAATGCAGACCATAGTGGTCCATTGGGACGATTTTTACCAGTGAGGAAAATACTGAATTTTCATGGTTTATTCATGCAATAATGTTGCAGTATATATAACATGGATTCATTAAACGTTGCTGTTTCTGAGACAATAAAATATATGTACTGCAACTAACCCAATTATATGCATTAAAATGTAAAAACTGTCCCAATGCAGGTCACTCTCCCCTAGTTTATTTTTAACGACGCCATAACTAAGATGATTAGAGTCGCCCTCCTCCTTTAACCAGGCTTCGGACTGGCACCACCCGCGTAGTCTATATTTGAAACTGCACGTCAGCAGGGTTTAATTTAATGTCCACGCGTTTTCTGCATTGCTTAATAGATAGGCCTACAATTAATGGCGGCTTTTGAGACGTTTACTTAAGCCTCAGCTGTGGCCTAGAGACCTTCAAGTCATTTGGGGTGAAACTAATAACCATCTCGTCCCTTGTGGTCAAGCTGTCAGCTGTGGTCAGCTTGACCACAACTGAGCCGCTTTGCAATCAAGTGCGTTGACCATTATTCAGCAGTCAGATAAGCATTGGCAATATGCGCCAACCATTCTGCTTATCAGCTTGACGGAGAGATAGCGCGGCAATGTTTCTGGAACGGTCTCCTGGAAAGCTTGTTTCGTGGAAGCGCCCTGAGGTATGCACATCCGTTTGACCTTAAGAGCAGGTAATCGATATAGAGTGGAGTACGTGGGTGGCGATGTTACTGCGTTTAGTAACACATTCCTTATAAATGTCGCATACATGTCTATTACTGTCAGTCACCAATGTCCTCAGAGCTGGCCGTCTTATGCCGATATTTATATCTGGCACCCGAGCGCTTCCCGCCAACACAATTGTAATTGTAATTGTATTGTTATTAGTAACTTCTATTGCGCCGGTGTCTAATGAACAAGGCATGAACCGATGGCGCGCTGAAAACAAACCAAACCATAATCAGGTCAATATAAGAAGGCAATTGTAACTGTATTTGCGTTTTTATACAGCGCCTGTTAAAGACGAGTCTAATCGGAGACGTCGTAATGAAACTTTTCGAAGGTTTTCCAGTTTTTGTCATTAAATTTTCTCTTCCATAGTAAATGTGTTATACTGATTATATCACATATATATAGTAAAGTACCAGATGTTATATTCAAAATATTACAGATATATTACAAGGTGAAAGATAATTTTAAAAGGAGATGATGCTGGCGTGCGGGGAGGGGAGGAGAGGAAGAGGACGACCGAGAAGAAGATGGATGAAGGAGATATATGAGACGATGAAGATGAAGCTTCCGGAGCTGAGAGAGGCGACGAGAGATCGGAACAGGTGGAGAAGGTTGACTATGACGGTCACTAGGATTCATCGAATCGACGACACAAGGTGACAAGGTGTGGAAGATAATTTATTCATTATTTAGCAAATATACAGACACATACACATAAACATATAATAAATACCGACGTATAGGGCTCTATGCATTCATTTATACATACATACATGCATACATACATAAATGTACATACATACATACGGGTCTAGGACATTACCCCCTGGACATTACCCCCCTGCCATTACCCCCCTGCCATTACCCCCCGGCCAATTACCCCCCGTAGGATATTACCCCCTGCCATTACCCCCCGGAATTTAGTATACATAGTCTATACATACATGTATTTTACATGTATTATATATATTTTTTATATAATATATATAAATTATATTAATATATTTGTTAGCTTGTATCTTGTGTGCCTGCACTGCCGTTTATATCACTCTAAGTAGCTGACCCCCGGCATTTAATATATATAGTCTATACATTTATTAACAATATACATATATATTACATGTATTATATTTATTATTTATTTATAATATTATATTAATATATTTGTTAGCTTGTATCTTGTGTGCCTGCACTTCTGTTTATACCACTCTGAAGTAGCTGACACAAATAAGTAGGCCTACACTTAAATTAATTTTGGGCCAGTAGGCTGCAGCACCGAACCAGCACGATAATATGCAAATAAAATAATAAGTGTTAATTGGATCAATAATATTAACTTGTTATTTAGTTTAATTTCAGTTTACTTATTAGTTTATACAGCCTAATCTTTCTATGCCGGTGTCCCGTGATATTCTATCCCCCCTAAAGCATATTCCCCGGATGGAATAAACCGGTGTAGAGTATCCAGGGAATAAACTATTCAGCTAACTTAGAGTGATATATACAGAAGTGCAGGCACACAAGATACAAGCTAACAAATATATTAATATAATTTATATACAGTATATTATATATAAATAATAAATATAATTTACATGTAAAATACATGTATGTATAGACTATGTATACTAAATGCCGGGGGGTAATGGCAGGGGGGTAATATCCTACGGGGGGTAATTGGCCGGGGGTAATGGCAGGGGGTAGTGGCAGGGGTAATGTCCAGGGGGGTAATGTCCTGCTCCCCATACATACATGCACGCATACATACATAAATAGAAGCATGCATACATGCATACATAAGTACAAATGTCGATGTGCTTTGTCAACAGACACTTTATGCCTCTAGCGATTTTGACCACGCCCGTTGTGTAAGTAAGTAAACGACACTGACATCACATCTTCACCTTTCGACGAATTCATCGATGCTCAAAGACGGTTGGTTAGGTAAACCGAGTCTCTGGGATTTTAGACCACAAAAGAACTTTAGAAGAATTATATTCCAGAGAGGAGTTTATGACCGTCCTACACAATTCCACCTTTATGTAATAGAGCTGGAATTAAATGATTTCTGGGAATTCGGGGGAAGTAGACGGGAAATTCATTTCGAGAGTGTGTTTGTACTAAAAGGCGTTGAAGACGATTCTAAGTGGAATTATTTTCTGGTCGTCTGCTTTCGTTTTCCCGCCTTTTCACGTCGCACCTGAGTTCGCGGTTTCTCCTAAACGAGGCAGTGTTTCTCTGGTCTCTTGCTAACATCATGACCTTATGCGATTTCTGCAGAAATATTGAAATGTAACAAAGGACAACTACAATACTATGCAAAATGATACAATGCAGGTTAGTGCAATACAATGAAATACAAAAGAACGAAATACAAAAGAATGAAATACAAAAGAATGAAATACGAAATAATGAAATACAAAAGAATGAAATACAAAAGAATGAAATACGAAATAATGAAATACAAAACAATGCAATACAATATGATGAAATGTAATACAATAGAATACAATGATAAAGTACTATGTTTAATAAATTGGAAAACAATGCAATGCAACGTAATACAACAGCAAGAGCAATAACAATGCATTCTGTAATATCGCCGAGTGATTTGCAAGGCCTTTTCGTTAATAGCTATGTCACTCACTCACTCACTCACTCACTCACTCACTCACTCACTCACTCACTCACTCACTCACTCACTCACTCACTCACTCACTCACTCACTCACTCACTCACTCACTCACTCACTCACTCACTCACTCACTCACTCACTCACTCACTCACTCACTCACTCAACCATTCAACCACTCAACCACTCAACCACTCAACCACTCACTCAACCACTCAACCACTCAACCACTCACTCAACCACTCACTCAACCACTCAACCACTCACTCAACCACTCAACCACTCACTCAACCACTCAACCACTCACTCAACCACTCAACCACTCACTCAACCACTCACTCAACCACTCAACCACTCACTCAACCACTCACTCAACTACTCAGCCACTCACTAAACTACTCAGCCACTCTTCACTCACTCAATCAATCAATCGGTTGGACCAATCAATCAATCGGTTCGACAGATCGATCGATCGATCGATCAGTCACACTCCCTTACTCACTGACTGGCTGACTTACTGTCTCGCTCACTCACTCAGTTATTCAGAATATCCAACGCTAGCACATCAAAAACATCGCAGACGTCTGCATCATCATCAGAATCGTACACCGAGTGCGCCCCGAGCAGACAGCGAAACACGAGAGACTCGTGCTCGGGGCGCTCAGAGCGAGACCCGAGTTATCCGAAGCCAATGTGAAACGCGACCCGTGTTAGCCGCGCGCATCGAATCGACGCAGAGTTTAAATGACATCTGCCGAGAGCGACCGCGCATTAGATGCTTCGCTCTTTCGTTCCGAAAACACGTTGGGGGAAGCTACGAGGATGAGGAGGATCATGCACTGGCTTCCACGTCTGCGTTGCCAGCCCTAAGTGCTTTCTCGCTGTTGTTGTTTGGTCAAGTTCAATGTTTGCGTTAGACACCGCAGTCATATAGAAGTTACTAATTGACGATAATTAAAAATAACAATGGGACGGAGAAGTAAGACAAACAGTAGCTGTGTTGCACAATAGAACTTTATAATATAGACAACAGAAATTAGCAACACATGCAACAGTAGTTTGCAACAAGGACAACGGAACAACTAAAGTCGAGGAAGAAAACGTTTCTACACAAGCAACGCAAAGGCAACCGAATGTTGTACCAACATAGACAACAGGAGAGTGCAGCATAGACGACAGAATAACTTGCTTTGAACAATGTAAGTCGGCAACATCTTTCAGCCTTTGATCAATCGACTTCGTGTAAGACTACACTGGCTTTATAGAAGCTAAAAGATATTTCGCAAAACTCGTGCAGTGTTCTTATTATCATTAATTAATTAATTAAATTTGTAACGCGCGTACGTTCACATCAAAGTGTGAATCTGAGACGCGGAGAAGAAGCATTAGATAGATATCCAAGTGGTTGAAAGATAAAGAGAAATAGTGAGTTTTGATCCGCTTTTTGAAGGAAATGAGTGAATTTGAACTATACGAAGAGTGTGACGGTCAATTCCTTTATTAGCTGAAGATCGTGGATGACTGAGTTAGCGCTTTTGAAAAGTCACAGAGAACAACCGAGGGACACAGACGTTCAGGATGAAATCTTCTCTGGCTGGTCAACCGTAACAGTTGCTCGGATTCTGCTCGATATATTTACCTTTCGGTGCTCTCATCAGCATACCTGTAAACTCACCATTCTACATGTTAAACTACTGAACTACGTGTTAACCTATAAACCCACCTGCATAAGCTACCAACCATGATCTGTGCATAGCTTTCATTTATACGTATCAACCATTGGCCCTATGTAGCCATCAATCTACCTGTATAACAAACAGCTACCGGCATACCTGTTCGATTTTCTTAGATATCAGTCACCTTACCTGTACACCTATCAACCTACCTGTTTATTAATCAACCTGTCTGTTCACTTCTGCATACCAATCAACTCACCTTTATATTAATTGTGCACTTACCAACCCACCTCTATACCGATCGCCTCATCTGTTTAATAACCTGTAAACTTTTCAAACTTATATACCAGTCAACCTACCTTTATACCTATCTATCAACCCACCTGTCCATCAATCAACCCAACTGTTCATCAATTAACCCACCTGTTCATCAATTAACCCACCTGTTCATCAATTAACCAACCTGTTCACCAATCAACCCACCTGTTCATCAATCAACCCACCTGTTCACCAATCAACCCACCTGTTCACCAATTAACCAACCTGTTCACCAATCAACCCACCTGTTCATCAATCAACCCAGCTGTACACCAGTCAACCCACCTGTTCATCAATTAACCCACCTGTTCATCAATTAACCAACCTGTTCACCAATCAACCCACCTGTTCATCAATTAACCCACCTGTTCATCAATTAACCCACCTGTTCATTAATTAACCAACCTGTTCACCAATCAACCCACCTGTTCACCAATTAACCCACCTGTTCACCAACATAATTCACAGAATGTGCTTTGAGATGCCGTACTATGGTCAGAACCTCTCATCATTCCTCTTCAACAGCTCGATGCTACCACCTAAGAACGCAAACTTTAGTTTGTCTGCGCTGGATGAACTGAACTTCCTGGAGGTGGAAAAGGACTTCCAGGCGGGACTCGTGACCTACCACCATCCGGGAAACATCATCCTTATCGCTTCCTATTCCATCGTCTTTCTCGTCGCTCTCTTCGGAAACGTCCTCGTGATCGTCGTTGCCAGGTCCAACCGTAGCATGAGGAACGTCACCAACTATTTCCTACTGAACCTCGCCATTTCCGATCTACTCGGTGAGTCTAATCTAATCTAATCTAATCTAATCTAATCTAATCTAATCTAATCTAATCTCGTCTGTCTGTCTCTCTCTGTCTCTGTCTGTTTTTCTATGTCTCGTCTCTCATTCACTGTCTTTGTGTCTCTGTCTCTGTGTATGTTTCTGTCTCTGTCTGTCTATGTCTCTGTCTGTCTCTGTCTGTTTATCTCTGTCTCTTGTCGCTCTGTCTGCTCTGTCTGTCCGTCTCTTTGTCTGTCTCTCTTTCTCTGTCTCTCTCTTTAACTGCCTTTGTCTCTCTCTGTCTTTATGTATGTGTCTGTCTCTCTTTCACTGTCTCTGTCTCTCTCTGTCTCTCTTTATCTCCTATAAACTTCTGTCTGTTGGTAACTTTTATACCGACGACGTCCTGCCATTTCTTCTTGCTTATCCAACAGTAAACTGACCCGATTTTTCCGCTGTCTCCATTTGAGACACTGTCTCCTGCCATTCAGCGCTGGATGTCGCGTGGCTGTGTTCGGCTTAATCCTACATAGCAGAGATAATATGCTTTGACAAACAAAACAGAGCCAGGCTAATATGGTTAAGCGAGAAACCAGAGTTAATTTGAGGGAAAAAACAGAGTTAACAAGACTTGGTGAAAAAACGGAATTAATGTGATTTGTTGAAGGGCGCCTGCTTATCAAACCTGATTATTCCTTGCTATCTGATGTCTCTCCATCCATTATCTTCCTCTCAAGTGTTCGAAATCTCGGACTGACCTTTGAGAATTAATCAAATACTCGAGGAGAGATTTATCTCAGCTAATTCGCTTCTGCTGGCATTTCCTGAGACAATAATATTAGATGTTGTCAGCGCTCTGTCTCGAGACCTTTTCGTACTTCCGTGGTCCATGCGCTCGTATGTAGTCTTACCACCCACTGTAATTCAGCGAAGTACCTCTGTAATTTAACGAAGCACGACTGTAACTCGCTGAATTATTACTGTAAACCAACGAATTACTATTGTAATTTAACGAAGTAACTGTAATTCGTTGAATTACTAACGTAAGCCAACAAATTAATACTGTATATTAGATAAAGTAACTCAGTAAATTCATACTGTAGTTTAAAGAATTACTACTGCAATTTCAATAAATTCATACTGTGACTCAATTAATTCAGACTGTAATTCAACGAATAAAATATAGCAATTCAGTAACTCACTACTGTCATTCATTAAATTACTAGTTCAGTTTAATTAATGACTATTGCATTTAAATCGAATTACTGCTGTAATTTAATAAATCACTACTCTAATTCAATTACGTTTTAGTATAAATTCATTCAGTCCTATGGTGTATTAGCAATCTCAAAAGTTTTAATTAGACAACGAAATGACACAGAACTGTTAGCTACAGCGAAAGAGTTCCAGAATTTAAGTCGAGTAACCCAAAGATCTCTTTGACCAGGAACAGTTCTAGTTTTAGGAATACGACCACAGACAGACAATCAGGTCACGCGTGTTGAAGCAAGTAGGCTAACGCATGTAGCGCATGTGACGCACGAAATGGGTGTAACGTTTGTAAAGCATGTAACGCATGTAACGCACGTAACGCATGTAACGTTTGTAACGCATGCAACGCACGTAAATGCATGTAACGCATGTAACGCGTGTAACGCATGTAACGCATGTAACTCAAGTAACGCGTGTAACGTACGTAACTCAAGTAACGCTTGTAACACTTGTAACGACTTGTAGTGTCGTTCTACTACTACCAGTGTACCATGTAAGGTTAGTCAGTAAGTCTACTGTAACACTCTTTATTGTCTAAACACCAATTATACACTATGTAAGTTACACAGAGCTCGTGACTCCACCACACGCACCGACTGGTGATAATTGCCGGAACTGTCCTTAAATACTCCCACGATGACGACGATGGCAGCCTAGCCCGGCCAGCCGCACATGCATGCACCAGCTCCTCCCATGATGACACTACATGGTCAGTCACAATAAAAAACCCGAGCCGCGGGTTTTCTTGCAACCCAGGTGCGTGTGGAGAACCAACAAATAATCAAGCGCGATAACAGTAAAACAATGAAAGTTCAAATCAACTAGTAAGCGACAATCAAAGCGTAATAACATCGTACGTCTCAATCAGCATAATCCATAATGTTGATAAACACAAGAAAGCTAACATGACATCAGTAAATAATGTACTCAAACGCGAAACTAAACGATAACAATAAAGTTCGGTTAGCAATCACAACCAAAACTAAAGAAATAATGTAACCATTATTGTAAAGCGAGTGGAACATTGAACTCCGAACTAGAAATGTAAAGTTTAACAGAATAACGCTTTGTCGGTCCAATAATGTTCTCCAGTCGTCTAGCTGCACCGCAAGTAATGGGTAGCGACTGCGGCAACAAAATACGAATTTGTGACGGTTTATGTAAAACTGTAATGTGCCACTGAAACCGTAATTTACGTCCCAAACAACGACGCGAGAGACTAATGTGAGAAATTGCATTTACAGCGACGATGTCATAATCATTCAAAGCATATCGCAGCTCGTACCAAGGAATCACAACCGTGTCTTCTGTGTTTAATATGTGCATAGTTAACCGAACCGACTTAGCAGTCGACGATTTCCCACAGTAGCAAAATTTCCGAACAATCCCACTTAAAAATATGAACAAAAGAAACATGATCACCGTAATCTGGAACCAAGGGAACTCTGCATAACCCAATGAAACCGTGGAACTGGATGTGGTAACAGTTGGTGACCGTGAAAAAATCCAAACCGGTGGAATAGAATTAGCTTGTACGACCTGTGGTAGCGCCAATACAATAGCCGACAATCGATGCACCCTAATCACCAAATAAATAGTTACTATAGTAAGCAGAGTAATCAGAACGGATCCAACAGGTATAATAAAAGATTGTGAAGTAGAGTACCATGGAGAATCCGTATTACCTAACATGTCAAGTTGATCTCGAAATATGTCTGCCTTTGACTTAAATATAACCTGCCCGTCCTTGACAGACTGCATAGCTCTAGCAAATTCTTCAGTCAACTGTTCATCAGCCGCCGTGGATGCATTTGAATGAGTTAAAAAAATAGGTAACTGTAGTGTAATTTGTTCAGCCACTGTAGCATCAGCCTTCAATGTAGCCCAGTCCGATCGACCAAAGAACTGTTGAATGACAGCCAAGTTAAACTGGTGCACCACTGTATGCGTCGTGTTAAATAGGTCAGCCTCCTGGCACGAGGCAGGGAAAATATACTGATCAGTAATCAGTGTGCATTCATTAGGGATGGAAATATGACAAGAAATGCATGCTGCGATCCGCTTAGGATGTAATGTAGGACAATTCAACGTCATGTCAGATAAACTATTTTCAATCGCTATTGTATTGGATGTTAAATACACAAATGAAGACGGCTTTTGATTAAGAAGAAGCATCGCGCAAAACCTCTGAACAGAAACTGGATCATCAATATATAAGGCCAATATACATGCTTCCGGATTAGTGTTCAACTGGATGTCACTCATGTCAACAATGCGAAAATTGTCACCGCTCTGTAATGACGGAAGCACCTCCCAGACGGCAAACGTGTGACTGACGGAATCAACCGCAAAATAACGAGGTAAGTGGTCAAGTAACGTAGCATGCTGATTGTCTGCACTAATACTTTTGGCTACAACCGTGACTTTATAGAGTTCCATAGAAAAATTTAAAGTTGTAATAGGAATTTTCAATGTAATGTAAATGAAACTGCGCTGTATAGTAGCAATATGAGTATTAACTCTGTAAAAGTATGCAGGATCATTGACTAGTAGTCGAACAGTTAGCCTTAAAGACTCCAAATGTCTGGTAAGTCGTACTAGTACGCGTCGAATGTCCTCCTTATGCACGAGAGTGGCCTCCAACCTTCCTGCAACTAGTGACTCAACAGATAACAACAGACTATGCAAATTAGCTTCCAAACACGTGAAATTATACAGTGTCTCAGCCATGTAAAAAGCCATCTGCAATGACGTCTGAAAATCCATGATCATGGCTCAATTCCCAGGGAATCCATCCTATAATAAAATAGAATAAAATAAAGTTTGATTAACCAGACTATTATAGCACCCCTACCCATTACACAACTCAATCATGAGCAACCTCGAAAGTGAAACTGAATTCTAAGAATAAAAGACAGAGAGGAGAGGTTTAACGATTTAAAATCATACCACTCTAGCTTGCCAAAATAAGATAAGAGTTGAATGATAGCATATTCTCGCTCACTAATCGACTGTACTAGAACGGCTATCTCTCCAAACGAATTTGGCAGAGGTGCAGGACAGGCAGAATCTGAGCTGCTCCGGCTGCATGCATCCGCCTACGGTGACAAGGTCAGTACAAGGACAAAGTGGTAGGCTATGCTGGCTTAAGGAAACGAAAATGACTAAAGGCAATATGATCACTGACAGAATCAGACACTTTACTAGAAATTAATGTCCGAGTCTTTACTAGAAATTATGTCTCTATACCAGTGATTAGAAGCGAACATCACTGATCAAAAGCAACGCAAAACTGCTAACATTAATACGTCATAAAACGATATACTTTATATATACAATATGATGTTAACTTCTGTCACTCCGTTTCTCCAATAAAACACTGCACTGTAATAAGACCCGTCAATTAGTGATTAGATAGTCCCTCTCCAACAAAACCTTCAGGTTGGCGAACTGACATATCGTACCATATTTATCCACGACTACGAAGTCGATTTCCTAGCGCTGAATTTACCCGTTGTGGTAAATGTGTAAATAGATGATCGGCCGATCTTAATCTCTAGAATATTAATGAAATGCGCTGTATAGTATTCACTCTTGTGACCTTCACAGCATAATCCACTAAAGTAAAATATAGCAGGCTTCAATCCAATCACAAGAGGTGAATATTCTCCCTAAAACATGTACACAATGTTATCATTCTCAGGAGACCACAGTGGTAACGAACATCAGTTGCAACCAGTCTAATTACTCATGAACTCGTCCACGCTTATAGTGGAGCATTCATAAACCGCTCAGGCGTTGGTCGTTTCCTAACCTTTCCTGACATAGTTCGCTTGATATGAAATTCCCTCTTCAAACAATCACTAACATCCTTCTCATGAATCCATTCCGGCTTAAAAGACTTATTCCTAAATATGACTCGATAAAATCTTTGTTTATTAACGAATTTCATTCCGCTTAATTGCTCTGCTTCAATCCATGGCGACGGCGATGCCACATTGTCTGGCGATGTGCCAGGCATCAGCTTTTGAGAATTGTCTGCAACCGGAACAACAGGAGGAGTTCCATCCGACTCCATAAAATCTCTTCGATCCACATACGGCTTTAATCGATCCGCATTCACAGGATGACGCAAAAGTTTGTTAGTCAAAGAGTGTCTTAGTAAGTAAGTATATGGACCTATTTGAGACGTAATATAATAAGGTCCAATGAACTTCCGATAAAGTTTAGGTTTTTTACCTACCGGTGTAACAGGATTAAACAACCACACAAGACTCCCAATAGCATAATGTGTATCGGTTGTTTTAAGATCATAGGTCCTCTTATTTCGAGCCTGAAGGGCCAAAGTTTCCCCTACTGCTTCTTGTCTAGCCATCTCAAGTGCGTTACCTATTCGCTTTACATACTCATTAGTGGTCTGTGGTTCGTCAGACAAACCCATTCGTTGATCAACAGGTAACTTAAGATCCCTTCCAAATAGTAAGAATGCAGGGCTATGACCCAGATTTGCACTCGTTGTCGCACGAAGAGCATACATTATCGCCGGCATAAAATCAGGCCACTCGACTTCATTCTTACAATGAAGTCTCAACATTTTCCATATGGATCGATTCACAATCTCACACGCCCCATTTGAACGAGGAGAATACGAAGCCGTGTGAATTCTTGTAACTCCAAACAATGAGGATAACTCAGTCACAATTTTACTTAAAAAATTTGCTCCCCGATCCGAAAGCAAAGTTTCAGGTGGTCCAAAACGAGTGAAAATTTCTTTATATAATGCCTCAGCAATCGCCTGAGCTGACTGTTGTTTGAGCATGATAAATTCAGGCCATCTTGTGAGTGATTCGACACAGAGAAGAATGTAATTATAACCCTCTTTGCTTCGAGGCAGTTTGAGGATGTCCATATGCCATCTGCCAAAAATCTGCTTAATGGGCAATGATGTCAGTGGTGGTTTGTTCAACGGAACGGGATATTTACATTCTTGGCACTGCCTGCACGACGTGATATGTCTATGCAGATCACTGTGCATCCCTCTCCAGTAATATTTACGCCTGATTGACAGATAACATCTGTGAAATCCTGGATGAGAACACTCTTCGTGATAACCATTCAGAACACGTTGTCGCATACTTTTCGGAACCACCAGCTGATTAATATAACTCTTCTGTGGTCCTCTAGATCGAGGCTGATAATAGTGAAAAAGTAGTCCGTCGTGTAAAGCATACTCAGAAATCTCGATTACTAACTTTCGGGCATCCTTATCATTCTCAGGCAATTCGCCTGACTCCAAATAACGAATGAAAGGCTTACAATCCAAACATTTATTCTGTTCTTTTGCTATCTCTATTAGAAATGCGTCACCATCTGGTTCCTTAGGTGCAATCAAATCATCCTCCACTATGAGATTCAAGTCCACCTGTTGAACCTCATTATCAACCTGAGCCAAAAGATGCTCCTCAGCGTCATCATGACCATCCGCGGATATTGGATATGATCGTCGCGATAATGCGTCTGCATTAGTATTCGTCTTCCCTTTTTTGAATCTAACGTCGAACGTATACTGCTGTAATTGTAATGACCATCTTAGTAACCTGCCAGATGTACTCATTTTTAATGACTGCAAATACTTCAAACTGATATGATCGGTGTAAACTGTAAATGGAGAATTTGCCAAATAACAGTGAAATTGTTTTATTGCACATATCATGGCCAACATTTCTAACTCCGTGACCGAGTAAGCTCTCTCACAAGCAGTTAAAGACCTCCCCCAAAAGCAATGGGGTGTTCCCTAGCAGAAGCATCTTCCTGAGCTAACACAAAACCTATTGCTTGGGAACTTGAATCACAATTAATTATAAATGGCTTAGTCATGTCAGGATAAATCAGTACAGGTGCAGTCGTCAACGCCTGCCTCAATCGAACGAAAGCTTCTTCGCAGCTATCATCCCATACGAATTTCATGTCCTTCCGTAGCAATCGATTCAATGGACTTGCAATGATCGAAAAATTAGCTATAAACTTGCGATAATAAGATGCAAGGCCCAAAAATGATCGTATCTCTTTAGGAGTCCTTGGTCTTGGATAATCGCGAATGACCTTGACCTTCGAATCATCCACAGCCACGCCCTGAGGAGATAAAACGTGTCCCAAATAAAGAATTTTATCCAAACCAAACGAACATTTTCGAGGATTTAACTTCAAATTAGCATCATTGAGGCGGTCAAAGACTTCCTGCAAATGAACCAGGTGTTGATCAAAATTCTGACTATACACAAGAATATCATCCAGATAACACAAGACAGACTTAAAATGTAAGTTCTGAAAAACTCTGGACATGAGTAACTGAAAAAATGATGGCAAATTTCTTAAACCGAACGGTGCAGCTCGAAATTGAAACTGACCCTGATGTGTTATAAAACTCGATTTTTCCCTCGAGTCAGGGTGTAACGATATTTGGTGATAACCACTCCGTAAATCCAACAAACTGAAATACTTAGGCTTTGCCTCTGTCACAGCATCAAAAATATCCGTTAATTGAGGTAATGGAAAACTTATCGGTGCGGTGACAGCATTGAGCTTTCTATAATCAACACAAAAACGAATCTCTCCGTTTTTCTTTTTTACCAACACAACAGGCGAACTCCACATACTATCACTCGGTTCAATCAACCCCGCTGATAACATTTTTTCTGTCTGTGATGCTATTTCGGCCTTGGCAGCAATAGAATGTCGATAAGCTTTTTGGTGGATGGGTACGGCGGAACCAGTATGAATCGAATGTTGAGCAAAGCTAGTTCTGCCAAGATCGGTCAATGATGCCGAAAATGTACCTAAATTGGCTTTCAGAAAATCCTTCAATCTAACATTCTCATCCGCAGACAAGTTATCAGAATGATAATTGATTTTAAGGTCGTCCAAAGATCTTGATTGTTCAGTGCCAGTCAGTTTATTCGCATTATCATGATCATTAGAGGATGCGTTATCATGTTTTTTTATTGGCACCCTCAGATCGTCCAAGGGCATTGCATGATTGAAATGTGTAGCGTTGGTGCGTGTGGTTGGTGGTTGTTCCTGATTATCACCAGAAAACGATGCCAACACATCTGAAAGAATAGGTTCCACGCACGCTAACGACTTATGCCGCGGCAGCCAAAGTACTTGATTTGTTGGGTTCAAAACCTTGCAAACAGCCGTTCTTTTAGAAGAATCGATGGCGCTCCTTGCACAAATGAATTTACGTTTTGCCTCAATTGGGAATGGTTCAATTATCGATGTGTCAGCCGAATACTTAGCCGGTAGTAAAACTGGCACCAAAGTTTCAGACAAAGGTGGTAAAACAGTTGCATGCAGAGTACAGACAGTGTTAGAACGAACATTAGAAGTTGACAAACGAGTGGCAGTCAAATTATCATAAAAGGTGACAACCTTTTCATCAAAATCGATCCGTGCCCCACTCGCCTCCAAAAAATCTAATCCCAAGATCAAACTGTACCCCACCTGTGGCAGAATCAATACCTCACAAGGAATGCTCAACCCCGTAATCGTTACAGTAATTTCCGCTCTACCTTGTACCTGCACAGGATGACCGTCAGCCAAAAACACATCTCTATTGTCTCCCTCCCTCAATGGTTTTAAAGGAATTTTTAGTTTTTGCAGAAATGCGGCACTCATGCAAGACACACTCGCCCCAGAATCAAGCAAAGATTGTACAGTATGATTCCTAATCGTGACAAAAATTGTGTTTCTATGCATTGCAACTTTATCAGTCTGCGCATAAATTCTGTCCGTGTTAACGTTTATCCCGCCCGCCGACTGTGGACGACGGGAAGCGAATTCCTATGTTTGACTATAGCGCCCCTTTGTTGACCTGCAAACAGACTGTAAATGACCTCGCTTAGAACACCTAAAACAAGTAACCCCCCGGGCGCGACAGAAGTTATTTGAAGTATGAATACCTCCACAATTTCCACATGTTGGCTTGGAAGTTGTGCGCCAGGAGTTCAGTGGCTGCGAACGGTAAGGCGGTCGTGGTCGCCACGACGGTGAATCATGTGGTCGATTATTCTCCGAGTGTCCTGGATAAGACTGCGCCGATGGTGGATAGCCTCGTGAAGTCGATGTCGCGTAGGGCTCGAGACGTGGCTCCAACACTGGCTTAGGTGACTGATCCACGAACGTGACATGATGGGGTGAAGGCGTCCTGCGTCTCGTAGAATTAATCGCTGCGACACTCGTAATCTGTAGTTGCTTTAGCTCCTCGCGGATAGCGGCGAGCTCGGACACAGTGTGACGGATATGGTGATCAGTGTCTGATTGGTCTTCCTGCGACAATTCCGTCAATCGTCCCCATTTCCGTAGCCCCTCAATTGTAGTTAAATCATGCTGCAGAACATGCTGTCTAATGTTCGAACGTAGACCGTTCAATGCCACGAGGAACGTCTGGCCAGCGTCGACATCAAGTTTTTGAGCCGCTTGCTGGACACTTGTTAAGAAATCATCAACAGACTGGTGCGGTAATTGTTTGAGACTCCACAGGTCAGCAGCGCGTTTCCAGGCATCCGTCGCTTTAGGTCCGTAACGCAGGGTCAGAGCGTCCCGCAAGGCACCAAAATTCTGACGTGTTGTCTCCGACTGCGTGTTAAACCACACCGCTGCTCCATTCTTAAGCAGAAGCGGTAATGCTGCTAATTTCTGCGCCCCCGACATGCGTCGAAACGTTGACCATAGTTCGAAATTCTTCAAAAACTCAAGAATGTCTTCCTGCTGATTTCCCGTAAATGGTGAGGGAACCAATGTATTCCCAGCCATTTCAGAGTCAGATGATATTGAATCAGCGTCAGAACCGTCGTCAGAATCGATAACAGCGTTGCTTGATTGCGGCGACAAAACGAATGCCGGAGACGTAGATAGAAAAGCGTCTGCAGGCGGTGTGAGAACCTGTGGCGCAGACGTGGAGGGAAAAGCGTCAGCAAGCGGTGTGGGAACCGGTGGCGAAGACGTAGTGGGCAAAGCGTCTGCAGGCGGAGCGAGGACAGCAAATGGAGAATCAGTGGGAAGATTCAAAGAAGATGGCAGCAACCCAGAGAAGCCGGATCCCGTTGGAGTAGAAATTAGTGTCTTACCGGAACGAAGTAAGTAACGGCCTGTTGTTTGATTGTCCGGCCCACTCATCTATGTGATGTTCTAGGAGTACGGTGCGTGTGACGAGTGTCTGTAGTCAGATGATCCAGAAACGTTGTCTCGAGAGGTACGGAAGCGACCTTTTCTTTTGAGTTCTCCACCACTTGTAGTGTCGTTCTACTACTATCGTGTACTCTGTATATTCAGTAAGTAAGTCTACTGTAACACTCTTTATTGTTCAACACCCATTATACACTATGTAAGCTACACAGCGCTCGTGACTCCACCACACGCACCGACTGGTGATAATTGCCGGAACTGTCCTTAAATACTCCCACGATGACGACGATGGCAGCCTAGCCCGGCCAGCCGCACATGCATGCACCAGCTCCTCCCATGATGACACTACAATAATAACGACGATTAGGTGCCGTTCCAGACGAATTTTACTATGGCTTCGAACAAGCGCGTCCACGGTATACTACTACTCTGAACCGCCGCCGCTAAGCCCTCATGTCGAAACCAGTCGCTAAGCAACCTACTGCTACTGACTTCATTCATTTAACAATGTATACTTATTGTTTCAATCGCGGTTTCCGATTTCCGATTTGACGAAGATACCAGCCGTAGGAAAGGAACAACATTGCTTGTTAAATAACGAGTCAGAGTGCAATAGACTAAAAAAACAGTCTAACAATCAATCGATATCAGATGATCAGTTCTTTACTTACTACCTGCCCTATAAGTGATGTTTATTACGCTGCATGACGTCATGCAATCGGTTTCGTTGATAATGGCAAACGACGCGTTAAGTATACGTTTGTTTCAAAGTCTACGTCCAACCGACTAAGTCGTTAAGTCACTTGTTCCCACATCCAGTCAGTCGGTCATTCCTTAGCGACTGACTCCGGGCACTAACCCGATGACTGAGAGCGACGATTACTGTATTTTGCTTCTTAAATTTTTCCGTCCAAACCCAACGTAACCCTATTACTAAACTTGCAAAGATTTACATCTTTATAGCCTACGAAATAAATGATTTAAAGGTGTCCAAGTTGGAAGTAATGCTAGACTTCTTTTGACTGACAGCGATGATCACTGCTTCTTAAATTCTCCGTCCACAACCAACTTTACCAACCTAATGAGGTCTTGCCGTATTATTAAATTTGTGAAAGATTTACAGCTTTATAGCCTACGAAAGAACTAATTTAAAGGTGTTCAAGTGGGTTGTAATGCTATTAATTTTTTTGGAAAGATTTGCACTCTTATAGCTTAAGAAAGACAGTACCCGGTTTTAAGGTGTTTAAGGTTAAATGGAGCGTAACATTAGCAGTAGTTCGGAGTGTTTAATTAACGATATCGAGTGTTGATCAATCTTTGAAACCCAACCTGTAAATTCGACTTTAATTTTAGGCTACGTCATGAAGGTCAACAGTTAGCCTATGAGGTAACAACCCACCAAACAACTATAGGTCAAAGGTTTATGACGTAACTACCCACAAAACAACTAGGTCAAAGATTATGACGCGGCGCAATTGTCAGTGAAGACCTTACTCAAGGTCCCTTCGCAGTAATCGTCTTAGGGAAGGAGGATCGAACCCGCACTCTTCACGTTACAGCGCAGAGCGGTCTATAAATAGCCAATCGGATACCATGCCCCATTGATCACACATCAAGAGCCCGTATAACTGGATAGAACACAATGTTGCAGAAACCATTCAGCTCAGGTTTCTATTGGTGCAGAATAATGAGGTCGAAAGTAAAAAAAAAGACAGTATCGGCATATCGGAGAACCGAGAGCAACGTTTTTTATCGGTTTCAATACAATGATACGTACCGAATATGTTAGGCGCACAAGTGTATAATATATATATATATATATATATATATATTGGTCTTTGAAATGAGGCTCTATATGAAATGAAATGAGGCTATATATATATATATATATATATATATATATATATTCACACACACACGAGCCTCATTTCAATTTAGCGACTGTCACGCCCCAATTGACAGCTACGAGACACGAGATCAGATTCTGTGAAATATGGCGGATATTGGATCCGCCTCAACGAGAAAAAAATCGAGAGATTGAAACAGATCGCTTCGTAAATGTTGCAGTAGGCATTTCTCAAGCCAATGCACACCCACATCTAGCCTATACATGCATACGTGCATGCACACGCAGCATACAGACATACACATACATGCATACATATGCATTATGCAAGTACATTCGTCCATCCATCCATACATGCATAAATACATGCATGCATAACACATACATGAATACATACATACATACATATATACACACAAACGTGCGTGTATACATGCAAACATTTATACACAAGTGCATACGCACATACATGCATACTGTATTGCATTCAAACATTTATAGAGCGCCTCTATTAGGGTGAACCGTTCACAGGCGCTCCCAGTGCGCAAGGCCACGAGAGAAGAAATATACTTTGAGCAAAGCAAAGGAGGAGAAGGGGTTACCAGGTAGAATTCGAGAGCGAGTAGATGGAGACAGCGCATTCCAAAGAGAGGGAAGACCAATAAGGAGGGAGTTACAGCAGTCAATTCGGGACTCGGGAGCTTTCATGGGAGCATATGAAAGCGTTAACCAGCGTTGTGAAAACAGAAGACAAGACATACATAAATACATTCAACATACATTGGCTCCCTTTCCCGCAGCGGATCACTTACCGGATCTCTGTTTTGGTTTTTACGCTGTCTCGCGGGTGTGGCCCTGTTCACTTACAGGAGCTCTGCTGCTCCACCGTGAGCGTCCAGCACCGTCGATCTCTCCGCTCCTCTAAGCAGGAGGATCTTGTTGTACCCGGTTGCGGACATCTATTATGCAGCGCCGTGCCTTTTCTGTTGCTGGCCCTGCAATCTGGAATGGGTTCCCTGTGGCTCTACGCCTAATGCCTAGAGCCCCTTGCGTCCACGTTCTTCTCTAACCTCAAGACTGTTGTCTTTAGTCTGGGTTGGGTCGGGCGCGCTTCTGAGTATATAGTCTTAAAGGGGCGCTATATAAATGTCTTAAATGAACTAAATGAATGAATACATGCATGCATGTATGCAAGCATACACAGATACACAAAGAAATTTATGTGATCCACTTACATCTACATCGGATGCGCTCTTATGTAGGCCTAGGCCTTAATTTAAAAATAAGTGCGAATCCAGGCCACGTCTTGTTCAACGATAATTGAAAATCCATGGACGCCCTCTTGTGTATATTTACAAAGCATGTACGAATCCGGGCCACGTCTTATTCGACGATAATATAAAAATCCATTTATGGACTCTTGTAATTATACCGAAGAACAATCCGGATTCCTTCTTATGTAAATTTAAAAATAAGCACGAATCCGGGCCACGTCTTATTCTACGATAATTGAAAAATCCATTTATTGACTCGTAATAATTAGGCCTATACCAAAGAACAGTCATTTTGCGGAAACATCAAAGTAGAGAACACGTGCCTACAAAGCGAGAAACAAAAGACGCTGTGCCTCACAACAGGTCATCATCGTTAAAGAAACATTTAGACGTCTGGCCCTCTCTGCACCACGGTCCACTCAACATAGCATCTATATGGAGACAAACGAAAAACAGCAACGTGGCTTAATCTATCCACTTATGAAGTGCTTGTGTGTTTCAAACTCGCTGTGTGTAACTTTGACCCACAACTTGACCCCGTCCTCTCCCTAAACGTTCCCTCTCTTCCGTCTTATCTACCACAACAAGATGGATGACGTCACCAATTTATGCAGCGTAGAACAATAAGTAAGTAAGCTAACGTGAAGGCGTCTATAACTGATGATGAGTTTTCTTTTTAACGACTAGCTGTTTGGTAACAAAGACCATTAGCGTCGCCCTCCTCCTTCTTCCAGGCTTGGGACTGGCACAAAGCACGGTTGTGCAATGCATGAACGCTCAGTGGCGGAGGTAACTTTGCCCTTGCGTACTTGGTCACCGATCCTCGTCTCCGCTTGGCCAGAAGTCAGACCGGGCTGAACTCGTCTTCTCCGGCTGGCCAGATGTCAGGATCGGCTGAAGCCCTTCGCCACGACAAGGCGTACGCATCGGACATCCACGCCGTCGAGTGAACTTCTGAGGCAGTTGCTTGAACGGCGCTCTGGGCTTCTATAACTATTACGATACTGGTAGTTAAGTAATTAATAGGACCTTATACTGTCGTTGAGTTAAACTTCCTTCACACAAAAACAACGCTGCCATATCGAAAGATATTTAAGCACAAGGCCAAACAGTAGGCCCTACTTGTAACTGTCACCACCAATTTTAGAACTGTAATTCGTTGAATTACTACCGTAAACCAACGAATTACTACTGTAATTCAACGAAGTACAACTGTAATGCGATGAATTCAGAGGCGGCACATCCTATTAGGCGCGCAGGCACAGTGCCTACTGAAAATACGGTTCCATAAGGCACGCTCCACTGCGTGCCTACCTATTTATGCGTACCTGCTTTGTTATATTTATGATTTATGATTATTTATTATGTCTGCAAACATTTTCAGTCTTATGTCAAATTCGTGAGAAGAGCATGAAATGCGTTTCTCCTGAATGTGTTGTTCGCGATAATCGACGCGATTCCTCTCGGTAGGAGCGCTAGTATGCTTTTGACCGTTGACGCAAGTTTTGCGAAGCCTTGTTTTATGTATTATCCTTGCTTTGTAGCTGTCGTCATGCCGGAAGTACTATTACTTCTATCATGTCCGCTGCAATGGCTGCATAATTATGTCACTGAGCGAGTTTCAGCGCACTTCGACGTTTAAAAACTTATTTGCGATCAACGATGTCACAGGAGAGGCTGAACCATGTCACCCTACTGCACGTGCATCAGAATAGACTAGACTGCTTGGATATTAAGTCCATTCAGACGGCGTTCGTTTCAGGGAACGACTACCGTCGGAGCGTCTTCATTGATTAATGTGTTCCTAGATTTCACGCAAATTGAGGGATGAGCCGGTATGACGGTGTTCACTGTTCATTAGTGACTACTGACTAGTCAGGTACTGTCAGTAAGCACTATTAGACTATGACATATATTCTCTTACTTTAATAGTAAGCACCCATTTCCCTCCGTGCCTACCTAATTTTGAACTGGTTGTGCCGCCCCTGGATGAATTATTACCGTTAACCAACGAATTACTATTGAAATTTAAAGAATTACAACCGTAATTTGTTGAATTACTACCGTAAACCAAAGAATTACTACTGTAATTCACCGAAGTACAGCCGCAATTCGTTGAAGTGGTGGTAACGGGACACCACCATCCAATACAAAGATACACCTATGTCCAGAGTCTAGAGCCACCATCAGAAATGGTGCGCCCTTTCGATGACCCTTCCTTGTCGCTGGCTGGACACGTAGGACATCCCCCGACCGACTCTGCACTCACCCGATAGATTCCACATTCCGTAAACGTCGTAACAACAGCCATATACATGTCAACCGCTGACAAAGCTTCTTCCAGGGGTAATAACCCTAAATGTCACTATCGCCCAGCATCAATAACAGTTTATGGCTCGTTCGACCGAAATAGAAAGCTTGTTGCCAGCTTTGATTCTCGTAAGGTTCACGGTGGACTTCGCGGTCTTCATAGATCATTCTGAATAATTTCGGGGCTACATCTATAGGAGGCTGTCTCGCAAGATATTCCGCAGATTGACTACAGATGGAGTCGACCGATAATTGTTTCCGAAAGATGGATGGCGTATTGTCTGCGGTCAGACATAATTGCGGAATATTCTGGACCGACTTTAATGATTTATGGGCCAAGGATGCAGGGTTTCTCAACCATAGACGAAGTCTTTTATAGATCATGGTGGCGGATGCCTTGATACAGTCGTAATATTTTATCTCCCTTTTATAATTATAACGCATTAGCTAGCTATTGTGTTGCTGTTATTATTATTATTATTATTATTATTATTATTATTATTATTATTATTATTATTATTTTTACCCGAGGTATCAACGATCCCTCAGGATTTATGAAAAGTTGCTATAAGGAGCAGGAAATTTGTCTGGAGGGTCAGGCCTCGTCTTCAGGGTTTGCAGGAAAAGTGCCGTTGAATGCGACCAAGTTATAGCGTTGGACGCAAACAGACAGACGCTGGAAAAGAAATGATTATTATTATTATTAACACAAAAACGAAAATATCGATAGGCAGGTGAGGTGAAAATTGGTTCCAGACAGTGGCGTAACGAAGGGGGGAAGCAGAGGGGCAGCCGCCCCCGGGCGCAGCACTATAGAGGGGCGCAAAATTAGCTTTCAGTGGTACACAGTACTATGAAAAGAAGGATTAAAAGTCTCCAAGAAAATTAAGAGAGGCGCAGTCATCAACCCTTGCCTCTGGGCTCTGAAATCCTTCGTTACGCCACTGGTTCCAGATCAAGATCCTGTTGTCAGAAGGCTACCTGGATGGTGTTAAGAATTGAAGCGGCAACAGCGGTAAGGGGAAGAGGATCCATGGAAGAGCATTCTCCGGCGAAAATCGAACCGTCACAGTCGGCGTTAGAAGGGCAACGCTGATCAAGTCCGCCTGTAGACAGGTTTAATTTAGATTAAATTCGCTGCTGACACCTACATCAACACTCGCCATTCTCCCTGGCCTAGTATGTGCAAATCGTTGGCGTTCTATAGGCCTATACATGTACGGCGGTTGGAATTGTTTACTGCAGAGGCGAAACTGCTGACAGCATTTCGGAAAGATTGCTTCTGCCCGCATTCGCCAGTGTTATTTATGTAGAGGATGCATTTATGTTATGCCAAATAGGTGTGCAATGACGAACGGACGGACGGACCAAAGGACGGACAGACTGGCGGATGGATGGGTGGATGGAGTGACGGACGGACGGATGGACGGACGGATAGGTGGAGTGACGAGCGGACGGGCGGACGGACGGACGGATAGATTGGTGGATGGATGGACGGACGGACGAATTGACGGACGAACAGACGATGGGACAGACTGACTTATTGATATTGACGGACAAATTGAAGGACAAACGGACGGATGAATGGACGGACGGACGGCCAGACGTACGGACGGATGGATGACAAGTCCGGCGTATATTTTGCTGAAGTTCCGTAGAGACCGCGGTCTGTGTAGATCAGAGGTCGATAATAATCCTCCGAATGGAATTGGCAATCTGTGTATTCCTACGCCCGACTCCGTGGCGGCGACGGAGGCCTCTCCTCACCACAGACGAAATATCGACAACACCAGAAGCCCCGTCGTGCATACATAACTCTCGATGGGAATTGGCAATTTTGTTTTCGAACGAAACAAACCACGTCGATCCGCCACTGACTCAAAACCAGCAACAACGTCACACTTTCATAGGTTTCCGACATCAAACAACAACAACAGTAAAATACTTGTCAAAGAGTAATTATATTTTTATAATTTCCCTCTGACCTTTAAAGATTTCGGTCGAACCACTGCTGCATCCCTTCTTATAAATATTTATTGTGTTGAAAGCGGAAGTGACTTCCGAACATTCAACTTTGATCTTTATGCTGTAATTAAGAAGCATGTCAACATGATATAACTTCATAACGACTTTGGTATTAGGTCAGACATTTCACGGTTTATTATTATTATTATTATTAGGCCTACCATGGGCGTGTTTAGTGACTTTAGTCACCACCACTTTCAGAAGTTGTTGTGACAGTCATCAACACTTTCAGAAGTGGTTGTGACAGACACGACCACTTTCGGAAGTGGTTGTGACAGTCATCAACACTTTCAGAAGTTGTTGTGACAGTCACCGCCACTGTCAGAATTTGTTGTGACATACACGACCACTTTCAGAAGTTGTTGTGACAGTAATCAACATATTTTGTCCCTGTGCTGTTTGGGAAGTTCTGACACATCGGTGGATGCGTATGATTCACGACTGCAGCTGTTGAGCTCTATCGTGATCTGTGTCGTCAACTTTAATATTAACAGTTGTGAAACAGATTTGAAAAACATTTAATAAGTAAACATCTACTCTGTTATCCGCAAGTGACTTTAATGTGGCCGACAAAGAATACTAAATGTAATTCTTTGCGAGGTGACAGATGCTATAAAACAAGCGAAATAGCGAATCGAGGACTTAAGTACGGTATTTGTCATAATTATTTCTGGAGATAAGTTTGAAAGAGCATCTTTGACCATTTACCGATTTTATTATTTTAGTACCGACAGGGATGGGCAAATTACACAGTAAAATGTAATTGAATTACAAATTACAAATTACTTGAGAAAATGTAATTGAATTACAAATTACAAATTACTTTAGAAATTTGTTGGAAATTACAAATTACAAATTACGTAATTTCAATTACATCAAATTACAAATTACATGCATAGTTGGGATCAAGAAATTCAGTCAGGAAACACATGCTTCATTTCTACTGTTCATTTGTACTACACTGTTTGAAACTGCTTATTTAATTTTCTCCACGATGTAGCACCTGTTCGAACAAGGTATCCGATAATCGGCATCTGTTTGACCTTACAGTCATGCTTGCAAAACTATAATGAGCTTGTGAGCCAGCGCAGATGAAGGAAGTGCAGAATTAAATTGTATAAATAATATCTTTACAGTTGCATAGCTATGAAGTGTCATTAGTTCCTTGCTGTCATCTATGATATACTGCAAGAAAAACTTCACTGGATCTATGCATGTACATTTGAGCAACGCTCAGTTGCCTTAGCATGCAGACGTTTTGTTTAATCACACACGTGTGATGGGGTAGCGCAACTCATCTATGTAATACATTATGAGCTCGGTCTGACACATGACAAACTTGTAGCTATACCATTTCTGACAATAGCTCCAATTTTGTGAAAGCATTCAGAGTTCAGTGTTGCTATCGTTCATTCCAGAGATACTATACTATAGTGTAGTGAATTAGTGATGGTGATCAAGATAAGGAAAAGATGTAATCAAAACTGCTCTGGTTGTGGAGTCTCTGGTTCTAGTTTTCTTTTAAAAGTAATTTGATTTTACAGATGTAATTTGAAATTACAAATTACATGAAAAAATGTAATTCAATTACAAATTACAAATTACATTGATCCAGAGCAACAAATTACAAATTACCAATTACAATTGTAATTCAAATTACGTAATTTCAATTACATCAATTAAATTACTGCCCATCCCTGAGTACCGACGACAATTTTGAGCGCTTAAAACAGTTTTATTTTTTTTATTGATTTAGCGTTCCTTTAAGTAGGTCTACCCCTCCGCCTGCCGATCTATCTCGTAAACAAGTCTAGGCGTCGGCGACGCAACCTCAATGGCTTCCCCTTAAACGTCGCCTCGTCTTAAAAAGCCCCGTCCTTTGATGTGATCTTGCCCACGCCAAAAGACTGGTAGTCCTTTGATTTCGACGAAGCCTCGAGTGCGATCCCTAACGAGTTTCAGACGGCTCATTACGCGAGAAAGGAAAAAACAGACGCAACGTGACCGACCGCCGGACGCCATGTTGTGAAAGGCGTACGACATAGACGTTTGGTGTAATAGATCGGAACAGATTTTATCAGCAGACGACAGATGGCGGTCACTGATTTCGAGATTGATGTGGCGCCAATCAAATTATTGTTTCGTTTGATGGACGACCGGTAGATCAGAAAGCGTCGTTTGAAATCAAAAGAACCGGAATTTTTTAAAGCTTCTACAGAAAGTAAAAAGACGTTGAATTAATATGAGCTATGCAATTTTAAAGCTTTCGGCATGTGTCACACAGTGATGGGCGTATTTAGAGGAGCGGGGTTAACAGGTTCAAGCCCCCCCTCAGAAATAAATTGCAATATATTTTGCTTTTAACTAAAAATTTCATAACTCGGTCATTTTAAATTCTTAATAATTTAATAATTCAGTCAATTTTCTGCATTTCACGCTTTTGAGAAACTCCAGAGTTTGTTCAAGGAACTGATGTACTGGACGAATTGTCAGCGTTTTTCTACATGCACATTAAAACCTCACACAAACGCAAAAAAATGCATATACAAATGAACATACAAGCACAAAAACACACACACACACACACACAAGTACACAAACAAACACACTTACATATGCACATACAGATACAAGCACACCAACTCAAATACAAATACACACTCAAACATACATACACACACACACGCACACACACACACACACACACACACACACGTACGCACACAAACACACACACTCACACACACACACGCACGCACACACGCATAAATATAAAGGCAAGTATATATATATATATATATATATATATATATATATATATATATATATATATATATATATATTCGCCAATACGCCATATATCTCTGTGTCTAGACACTTGTATGCATAGCACCTGCTAAGATCCTCTCAACGACGATGTAATATGATATAATATATCTCGTCCGAATCAATTGCGAATATTTCCGTCGCACTTGGGTCTCTTCTGGCGCCAACATAACTCACATGGGACAAGAGAAATGCAGAAAGGACAAAGGGAACTCACTGCAGAAACAAATCGGTGAAGCATCATGGCTTGAATAGCGTTACACGTGTCTATATATATATATATATATATATATATATATATATATATATATATATATATATATATACAGATGCATAGACATGTATATATATATATATGTATATATGTATTTACAGTCTTATGCATTTGTGTATGTGCATACACATATATGGATATACATAGATACATATTCATACACAGAAATACATAATGTACATCCACATAGATACATATGCGTACACACATGCATCGATAAATATATATATGCATGTACATAGATACATAAATATGGATATATATATATAGACATTGCATGTATACATAAAATATACATATTATACATAGATGTATATATATATATTTATACATTATATATACATATACATAGATACACATCTGTGCATTGTTACCGGAAACAATGGTGCAGGCACCTGTTTGGGTCGTACCTGGCAGAACCGTCAAAGAGTGATTCCTATTTACAATCCCTGTAACAAAAGGTGCATAAAAAGCAGACAGGCAGAAAAAACGAGTGAAAACTGAAAAATTTATTTCGTATCAAAGTCACGGCCTTCGAGCGATCAATCAATTTTCGTTGATGACAAAAGATGGCCTGACAAGTACGCAATTTATGCATTGACAAACTAAAGTCCCATTGGATGCTTCACGATTAGATTAAGGCAATATTTAATTAAAAATTAAAACGATAGGAATGTTATACATATTGGGCAATTTTTAGTGTTATCATTAAGGGAAGAGAATCCATATTATATGTTTTATTTAGTACTCTGGATATGAAATTACAGTCATCTTTGTTAGGAAGCGAGAAACCATGGGGACGGGGGCGAAGCGAGTATCCAGTAAGACGAATAGGAGGGAAACGATAAGAACTGTTCAAGGATAATTCCACACCTCTTTTAAGTATGATATTGACCCTATAAGTAAAGTCAGAAGAGAGGTTCTGTATTGAAATATTCATATTACAATATTACTATCATTCAACTTTAGTTCTTCAATATTGCATAATGGTATGGCTTGGTTAATGTACATGAACAGTTTAAAGGAATACCTTAATCAATTAATGACATGATGTTGGTTGGAGGAAATGGCACCGAACAAACGTCTGTCAGCCTCTATAGTGCTAGGTGAGACGCGCTCTTTCCCTGTGGGTGTAGAAATCCTCTGCGTTTCATGCATCTGATCAGTTGCTCGATTCAGTCTCGCTCTTCAGCTTTGTATAGCTCCGCCAAGCTAGTGAGGCATACATGAAACGAAACGTCAATAGTTGTGGATTGTGCAACCATGACAGACAGACAGACAGACAGACAGACAGACAGACAGACAGACAGACAGACAGACAGAGTCAAAGAGAGAAAGAGAGAAAGAGTGACAGACAGACATATAGAGTGACAGAGATATGGAGAGAGAGAGACTGAGATAAACAAACGGAGACAGAGAGATACAGACTGAGGGAGACGCTGAGAGACGGATAGAGAGACAGAACATAACAACAAAAACAGACAGAGAGACACAGAGTACAAAGACAGACAGACGGACAGAGACAGAGTGACAGACAAAGGGCGAGACAGACAGTGAGACAGTATTTCTCTCAGTATTTAAGACAGACAGACAGACAGACAGACAGACAGACAGACAGACAGACAGACAGACAGACAGACAGAGTCAAAGAGAGTAGTGGTGGAGTCTGTGATATAAAATATATAAAATAAACATATAAAATATATGAAAAAACATATAAAATAAAAGTTCTCAGTTGAATATGAACAATCCTTTATTCTCATAAATAATGCAGTGACATGATTAGACACCTTTAAAATCATCGAGACAGACTCTACATATTAGGGCAAGCACTCCGCGATTAATGGAAGTCAGAACAGAAGTTGTAGTATGTCATAAGAACGGTGAGACCTGTTCAAGGATAATTCCACACCTCTTTTAAGTGTGATATTGGCCCTATAAGTAAAGGCAGAAGAGAGGTTCTGCATTGAAATATGTAGCATCAAACAGTGAGAACTGTTCAGAATAACTTCCGTCGAAATAAACGGCCTAAGATTTGAATCTCTAGATCCATCCACCGAGTTCATTCGCCACCAGAGACTTCACCACTACCCTTTCACCAATCAATTCATTGAAACAGGAGCAGGGTCGAGGTCACACAGTTTCTGTGTTACATTACAACTGTATTTGATATTGCCCTCCTTTCAAAGCTCAGAAGTGCACAAACGACCACAGGACAGAACATCGATGGCGCTGAGCAACTGTGAGTGAAGGACTTGCTCATGGTCCCTAAACAGTAACTGCTTCGGGTGAGATTCGAACCCTTACTCTCCGCGGTACAGGCCGAGCGCTCTGACCAATCGGCCACCGTGCGAAACTATATAAAACCAGAAAACAATAAAACACTATATAAAAAGTGTACACTTTTCCATTTTCCATTTACCAGTTTTGTTTTGACACAGAGTCGTTAAACCGTAACTAGACAGCCAACAGGCAACAGAGACCCAGCAACGACGAATTAGGTCCACGCCAACGGTCAAAGCAGCCGCAAGATGTCATCAAATAACGAAGCGATCTCATAAGACACCTTTAAAATGGAGTTCAGAAACGCTATATATACAGACGTCAAGTGATTGTTGGTTCGGTGGTAGATCATTGCTTTATGCCAGTTTCGTTAAAGAGAAACTACTACTACTATGTAATGTATGTAATGTAACAAGACATTTATATAGCGCCACTTAAGAGTCTCACAGAAGCGCTCAACACGTGGCCATCAAACAGCTGAAAAAGTGCGTCTTTAAGAGTCGAGAGAAACCATGTAACCACATGCAGCATTAGTGGCACGCACAGATGGCGGAAGAGTATTCCAGATCCGTGTTAATACTATACTACTACTACTACTAGGCCTACTACTACACATGGGATCCCATCGGAAGAACTATGCTATACGCGACGTCTGAAATGAAGGCGAGATCTGCTCGGCCTCGGGTGATTTATCATTGGAAGTATAGGAATAGGGCAACAATACTGGAAAGTAGAATAAGTAGAGATGAAGCTTGGAATGTAACGAATGTCATGTTTCTTTTGGGTATAGAAATCCGTCGTTTCTGAAGAATTAATTGTGTTAACGCTTTATAAATCAGTTGAATTTGTTTTCGCGCTGTCCTGGAATTCGTATATATTCATGGAAGACGCCTAATTCTGCAAATGAGTACACAATTTCGCTAAACTTAAAGTCTTTAGTGGTGATGGTATGTCGCTGCCTGTAGAACTATTTTCGTGTGTAAGTAGACATTGTTAGATTTTTAATTGTTTTGAATTGCTGGCAACTGTCCTGTTTAATATTAAGTTTCAAATAAATATCGTAGAAGAAATGTCTCGACGCTCACTTAATTCTATAGACGTAGAAACCGAACACAGGCGAGGAGGGTAATGCCATCACAAATTGATTGGCATTGAATTAAACTGACGATATATACAACGTCACAAAGGAACTATTTAAAGGTGTCTGAAACGAGCGTAACACTTTAACAGTTGTATTTTTGAGTCGTAGAAATCGAACACAGCCGAGGAGGGTATAGCCATCAGAAAATTATTGACATTTAGAACAAGGTTTAACGTCGTCATATGACATAAAAGGCCGTTGACGACAAATATTGACATTGAATGAGATTGACAATATATAACTTCACAAATGAACTATTTAAAGGTGTCTAAAACGAACTTAACACTATAACAATTGTATTTTTGAGTTTTTAACGACTTATTCGACCTCACAGAAACGCCACGAACTAAGATTCAATTCGCGTTTGAAATGATCTTTTATATAGCATCGGAGAGAAACGATTTAAAGGTGTCTTTATGACATAAGTTGTACTTCTAAGTGTTTTAACGACATCTTGTGACTGTCAAGAGTCGTTGATATCGCCCTTCTCCTTTCTCCATTCTTGGGACTGGCTAAATAAAGATGGCGACTCTAATGAGCTTTGTTATGACACAATGTCTGTTAACAGTAGTGGACAGTACCAAAGTGATCATGGATGTACTAACCACATTTAAATTGCTTGAAACTGTGGGGGGAACAGCAACCGGCCCTGATGGAATGACCGCCTGGTTTCTCGAGGCGGCCGCTCCCATGCTGGCAGAACCAATAACCCATCTCTTCAATGTTTCTATTCTTTCGTCATATGTACCACCACAGTGGAAAATAAGCACCATTACGCCAGTACCTAAGGTTCCTCACCCGTCTGATGTTGCAGATTTTCGCCCTATATCAGTCACCCCCATTCTATGCCGTCTCCTTGAGAAATTTATTGTGCGCCGTTTTTTCTATCCTTTTTTGACAGAACCACTTCAAAACCAGGACTTCTTGGATCAATATGCATTCCGTCCCACTGGTTCTACCACGGCAGCCATAATTGCCTTAACCCACAACCTATTGGAACTTCTCAACGAAAACCACTATGTTCATCTGATCGCACTTGATTTCTCCAAAGCTTTCGATACAGTCAGTCATTCATATCTTACAGAGCAACTCGCCAGATTACTCATCCCTGACTGTATTTATAACTGGATAATTGCCTTTTTAGACAATCGTAAACATGCAACCAAATTCAATGGCTTACTTTCCGCAATTATTAGTATCTGCGCCAGCATAGTTCAGGGATCGGGCTTGGGACCAGCTAACTTTATAACAGCTATTTCAAAACTCAAGACGGTCCACCCTTCAAACAGGTTAATCAAATATGCTGATGACACTTATCTCCTGATACCCGCCTCACACAGTGCAACGATCTCAGGAGAACTAGACCACGTCACAGATTGGGCTGCAACCTGTAACTTAAAACTGAACTCAAAAAAGACCTTTGAAATGGTGATTCGTCGGCCACGGGGGCGTGCTTGGCGAGACGCGGTTCCGATTACTACTCCGGGACTGACAAGGGTCTCCAGCATGGTCATCTTGGGCGTTACAATGAATGAAGCTTTGAGTATCGAGTCACACATCACCCGTATATGTTGTCAGGCCAGACAATCGCTGTATGCCTTGCGCATCCTCGTGGCGCATGGTCTTTCAGGCCCTATGCTATACGACGTGGTTCGTGCTACAACGGTGGCCCGAATGCTCTATGCTGCTCCGGCTTGGTGGGGATTTGCAGGGCAGCAAGAAAAGAACCGCCTTCAGTCGGCGATGCGGCGTCTGATTCGCCTGCGGTACCTGCCAGAGGACAGTCCATCGTTTGAGCATCTTTGCAACACTGCCGACTCACGCCTCTTCTCTGCGGTCCTAGGAAACCCGGGGCATGTACTCCATGGACTACTCCCCCCAAAAAGCCGCTCCCCTACACCCTGCGCCCGAGATTACATGACCGTTTTATTCCACAAGCTGACAATCTTTCACGCAGATCGTTTATAATAAGAATGTTATACTCTGTATAAATGTATGTACACCAAAGTGCAGATATGCAATTGGTTGAATAAAGAATATACTACTTACTTACTTACTTAGTAACTAATCAACCAAATCGCCAGATGGCTGCTCGATTTCGATCTAGTGTAGGAACTGCAGAAATTCGTTTCAAATCGACGTCAGCGTAAGCGCTATCTCGAAATGTCTACAGCGCCCAAAAAGCGAAGTCGCGGGAACCAGCTTAATCACAGGCGCTTAGTCAAAACAAAGTTTCTAGGCAGATTAAAATCGACAGGCTGTTGATGCCATAAGATGTTCATGGCTTGGGGGGGCCGTGGCGCTTTGGATAACAGCTGGCACAGAGACCGAGAGGTACCGAGTTCGAGCCCTCGTTGGGCGGATTTGCTTTGTAGGCTGCTATTAGCGCCGTTGTATTACATGGCTGTCTGTTCTGTTAGTAGTTAAGATTTAAATTGCATAACATGTAAATGTACAGCGCAGTGCGTTTGTCAGGCGCTTATTAAAGAAAAGATTATTATTATTATTATTATTATTATATAACTGTATATTTAGACTTTTAAAACTGTTTATAATGTTGCATCGGTTTTCCTACTGATATTTCACTACTTTTTTACTACTGTATGCTTTGATGTTGTAAAGTAGCCTACAGGCGTTTGCCTTGCGCTAGAAATACTACTTACTTATTTTACTTAATTATGTCGTTCAATACAAACTAATGAAGTGCTCCCGTTAGACACCTTTAAAACATTTCCAACCAGATATATATATTTTTCAATTGATTTTGGTAAGTTCAGTATTCTCATGTGCTGATAGCTGCTGTCTTATGCCAACGGTATACAGTGAGAACTGTTCAAACAAACTTCTGCCGACGTCAACGGCCTTCGATGCCATAAGATGTCGTTAAACTCTCGATCAACACATCCAGTTGTATAGTCGCGGATGTTCCTTTCTCCGTTCGTATATTGCGGAATTCTGCCAGCCTAAAACACCTTCTCCTCACCGAGAAAGAAAACAGCGTATCAGCCATCTCATGGTTCAAATCAAATCAAATAGTTCTTAAATGGTTGGACGATGACGAACAGCCGGCCACAGACTAGAGAAAGATCATCGAAAGCAACAGAAAACCCAATTCATCTGGCTTGGCGGTCGAGCCCAACTAGCCAAGATTGACATGGAATTTCTCCGCGCTACTTTCCCAGACGTCCTCTGTCTCAGTTCGGGATCTGGGCGTTAGCCTGGATCCAGTTCTCTCATTTTCAGACCATGTCAATCGTATCTCTCGAACATGCCTTTATCATCTACGCCAAATTCGCACCATCCGTCACTCACTCTCTCCTCACGCGGTCAATACTCTCGTCCATGCACTGATCTGTACAAGGGTTGACTTTGGCAACTCCATCTTTGCCGGTCTCTCTTCACTAAACCTCTCCAAGCTTCAGTCCATTCTTAACGCCTCTGCCCGCCTTATCTGTGGTCTCCCAAAGTACTCTCACATATCTACCTTCATTCGGGAAACTCTTCACTGGTTTCCTGTGCCCCAGCGCATTCAATTCAAAATTCTTACACTTATGCGCAACTCTCTGCTCGGGGTAGCTCCTTCATACCTTCAGGCCTTATGCACATCGGTTTCTACACTCCCTGGTCGCTCTGCGCTCTGCCACCAGAGGCCTTCTGGTTGTCCCTCGCATGCGTGGTGCAACTGCTAAATCCAGAAGCTTTGCCTATGTCGGCCCCTCCACTTGGAACCATCTTCCGCATGAATTGCGTCTTGAGCTCCTCAGCCTTTCTCTTCCTCTGTTTCGGAAACGCCTGAAGACTATCTTATTAGTTAGAGCCCTGGGTCGGGAGCGCCTCTGAATCTCTGAGTGGCGCTATACAAATGTTCAATTACAATTACAATTACAAAGAACGAACGTTGAGAAATCACAAAAGGAGCAGAAACCATCCAATCAAAATCCAACGAAAGAGAAAGACGTCTACCGGTCATCACCGACAAAGTCTGTCTCGAAGGCGGAAGACAGCAGACGGAAGCGCTCATGAATAAGCTGGTGCCCTGCGCTTGGCTTTCGTGTGGCGCTTTAGAAGTTTGGAGTTTACGATCACGATTAGGATTGCAGATGACCAACACTTCTCCCAAGTTCGGACGGAAGGCCGCTTCCTGCAAAGCGACTGATCATCACTCTAAAGAGAAACGACCATCCTCTGTCTTGGAAGCTGTTACGACTACGTGGAACATCAGACGGAAATGATTGATGACTGACGTCCACAAATAACAGAATCAACTGGGGGGAAAAACAAAGAATAGTAAGCAAAGCGAAAAAACCAACAACAAACAGAGAAACGTTCGGAAATAAAGCAGAGGAAAAGAAGGAACGAAAACTTGAAGTAAAAACACAACTCAATTAAGAAATTTATGTGGCGCGGTGCAGGTAGAATCTAGACAAAAAGAGACGAAAGCGGCAGAAAGACGATCGATTACATCAACCATGGAACGCAGCAGAGATGAACAGATAGACCAGAGAAGAAAGAAGAAAATTAAACAAAATTTACTGAAGCCATCAACGGCCGAAGATGCGAGGTGATGTCTACAAACACAGAATAGAAAAGGCCATCTCGTTAGACACCTTTAAAAGCATGTTAACCCATGCTATATATATATGTAAAATGCGTTCTATCGCAAGTTGAACTGCAAATACAGAACCTCGAAAACCTGAGACATCAAAGAGACGAAAGCGTTAAATTGTGCTAAATTACGTTAAATTGCGTTAGTTTGCGCAATATCGCAAAAATATTTACAGTTTGCGAAAGATTTCATACAGAAACCGACGAAAGGGTCATTAATGGAACTTTTATGTTCTTTATAATCGACGGATAACTGCGTGAAATTGTTTATTTTGGGAATTGATTTTCGCGGCCAAATGGCGGGACCATTTCATTTGCGATGGAGTACAGTACTGGATCATGTTCTACTTCGTGACTCTTCTTCTGGGTTTGTAATGTCCATAGACGAAGTCCCGGTACGATATAGGAGAGAAAACAAACGATTTGGTCCTTGCTAGGTCAAAGAACTTGAAAATTAGACTCAATTAGGCCTATCATAAAGAAAAATGTGCAGGCGCGGGGATAAACTACCACAAGTCCCCTCGTGAAGTTCTAACGACAATTCTAGCCTATGAATGGAACGACTTATGAAGGAGACGAATCAGCATTGGATGAGAATATGTCTTCTCCAAATCAAATTTACCAATCTGTATCAAAATTAGAAGTATTTTAAGACAAAAGAAAATGCAGATAAGGAAACATTGAAAACAAAACGACCGCAGCGATGTTCCTAACGACAACTTCAGTCACTTCACTTATGGTCGTCTAGATGGCCTACAAAGAGCCGACGAGGTGAGGGCTGGACATCGAGATCAATATGAGAAAGCTCAGAAAGGGACTGAAAACGAAAATGTCGGACTGAAAACGAAAATGTCAACGCTGGACTTCCATAAGGACCATTCAACAAACAGCTATCCAGTTGGTAGAAAATCTATATATAGGAATAAACCTACTTGACCGAAGAAGAAAATTAAACTTCAATGTAACAGTGCTGTAGATGAAACGAAAATGGAAAATCTCGGTGATGCTGAAAGTCGAATTGATGCAGAAAATGGAATTAATTCAAATGTTGCTTCTAGTGACTGTACTGATAATCAGGGTCTTTCCTTTGTAGTTGAGAGCACTCGTACATTGCATTCGAAACCAAATGATAGAACCAGGTCCGGTTGCTATAGAGACCAGAGAGAGGAGGCAGAGCAGTTGCTAGGGCGGGTTTCGTTGAGGACGAGATAGTTTCGAAGGCGGAGGATTGGATGGATTAGGGTAGGAAATTTGTGTAATATTATATGGCATTGCACTACATTGCATAGCATTGCATTACTTTGCATATCTTTGCATTGCATAGCATTGCATAGCACTGCATTGTATTGCATATCTTTGCATTGTATACAATTGTATTGCACTGCATACCATTGTATTGCATAGCATTGCATTACATTGTATTGTATTGCATAGCATTGCAGTACATTGTATTGCTTTGCATAGCATAGCATTGCATACCATTGTATTGCATACCATTGCATTGCATTGCATACCATTGCATTGTATTGCATAGCATAGCATTGCATAGCAGTGTATTATATTTTTTTGCATTGAGTAGTATTTCAAGATGTTGAATTGCATAGTACCATTATCGTCTACAGCCGGACAGTTTTGTCAGATTACTAGAATAAGCATTCACTACAATGGCCACATTATCTTTGCATAAGGTTTAGATCGAATGTAGCTTACCGTCAGACAAGTGATGATCGATTTAGTGTCTGCTAAAATCGTCGACTTCATTAGTTGTATGGCTTCGCATGCGTGGACTTAGCGATTAGTTAGCGGGTGGCGACGATAGGCCCTAGCAACGCTCTCTAGCGGCAAGATTTGGAAGTGGAGCAATGAATGATTACTTATTTCGGCAGAGGGCGCTACGCTGCGGCGTCAGACTAGACTGGTTCCATGTTAATCTCTTCCGTCGGGCGTTTCCGGTTAAAAAAACGACGGCTGGAGGCAGACGAACATCGACAAGAATCTGTCTCGCTCGTTCATCATCTCTACATTCAGGGTCAGATTAACAGACAGTTGAGAGACAGACTGACAGATAGACAGACAGACAGACAGATAGATTGACAGACAGTCAGAGAGACAGAGAGACAGATAGATTGACAGATAGACAAACAAACAGATAGAATTACAGATAGACAGACAGAGACAAACCAAGATACGGGTACAGAGAGATACAGACAGAAAGATACATGAAAACACTTCCCTCTCCTCTCCTCTCCTCTCCTCTCCTCTCCTCTCCTCTCTCCTCTCCTCTCCTCTCCTCTCCTCTCCTCTCTCCTCCTCTCCTCTCCTCCTCTCCTCTCTCTCTCTCCTCTCCCTCCCTCCTCTCTCCTCTCCTCTCCTCTCCTCTCTCTCTCTCTCCCTCTCCTCTCCTCTCCTCTCCTCTCTCTCCTCTCCTCTCCTCTCTCTCCTCTCCTCTCCTCTCCTCTCCTCTCTCTCCTCTCCTCTCCTCTCCTCCTCTCCTCTCCTCTCCTCTCCGAAATGCGTCTAAGATTTACTTCTGCCTGGACACCTTTAAATCGGTTCTTGCCAAAACTAGACTGTTATCAACTTCGTTGAATCAACGGCAAGAATTGTTCAGTAGGATAGATTGGCGCCTTGCATGGCTGCCATAACTGTGAAATTCGACTCCTGTTATAACTTGTGATCAAGTGCTCATACTATGACCTGTAATTTACATTTACATGTTATGCAATTGAAATCTTAACTAGTAACAGAACAGACAGCCTGCAATACACGGCGCTAATAGCAGCCTACAAAGCATATCCGCATAAAATTATGCCTCCATTTGTTTCAATTTGTCAAAGGATATTGAATTAATATGTAAATTCCATCGCCCTAAGGTTTCCTCGCAATACGGTGTATCAGTATAAATCAATAAACGAAAGTTATTCTTATTTATTATTACTATAATAAAGCAATTACACACGTCTTTAAGTGTTATGTTCGCCCTATATGAGAGCAAGCAGACGAGCGGATTTTTGAATTGTTTGTTATCATATGGTGTGCATTATTAATTATAACTATTATGCCAGACGAACGGTAAAACTGTTCACAAATAATTACACATCTCATTTAACCCTTTGGAGGTGAGGTTGGTATGACACACCCCATAGGTATTCTACGCTGCGTTTTCTACGGAAAAGGTGGAACCATGCAGCTTGGATTATTTTTTTCTACCTTAGTGATTGTGAAATACGGACACTTTGGGACAATTTAAGGTACTTTTGAACGCACATTTTCTTATTTTGTTGCATATTAAAGTGAAATTATAATTATTCGTATACGTGTTGATTTTAATTAATTGAAAAAAGTAACGGGTCAGTGCAGAAAAAATTGGGCGATAATATATTGTAGATATTAAATATATTATAGTTTTGCATTGATGCAAAATTGATCCATTATTATGGGTATTATGTCACGTGTTCGCAAACGTTACATGTTTCAAGCAAGGGCCACGAAGATGCCATTGCAGAGGGCCGCTTTGATTTTGAACGCAACCGCACTGGCTATTTCAATTGTGATTGAAAACAATAACTTGTTCCAGATAATCACAAGTTTAGCTGATAACTGGTTATATAACTATAGTTTAGCTCACAATTAATGGTATGTAGCTGATATTTCGACTTGCAAGTAAAACTATGTATTGGGGTATGTCAGACCCCACCTCACCTCAAACGTTCCAATGCTTCACCTCACCTCCAAAGGGTTAAGCGAGAAATAATATACACACGATGACAACTGTTCAGAAATATTTTCCATCGACGTCAACGGTCTTTGTTGCCATACAGCCATAGATGTGGTTAAACTCCGTATTCAGTTAAGTTGGAGCTCCTCGCCACTACCCATAATGCAGATAGTACCAGGCAGTGCCAGTCCCAAGGATGAAAAGCAGGAGAGTGACGTCAACGGCCTCTGTTGCCACAAGATGTCGTTTAACACTGGAACTATACCAAACAATTGCTTTGGTTTCTAGAAGCTGTGGGTTGCCATATGAACGGTGAAAACAGTGCCACTTTTTCCAATCGACGTAAATCCACTCTTATAGTTGTAGTGCCAGTCCGAAGACTGGATAAAAGAGGGGGTGACGCGAATTACATTTGTTATGGCACAGTGTTGTTAAACAGTTGCCATAATATCGTCAGTAAACCCTTTGATCGATAATATATAATTACATATATTTCAAACATAGGCATATATATATATGCAACATCGGGCCTTCTCGGTTGTGGGACCGAGTATCTGGAATGGGCTTCCTCTTGAGCTCCGTCTCTTACCTAGGAACTCTTCACCTGCATTTTATACCTCTCTGAAAACTATTCTTTTCAGCCGTGGTTGGGCCGGGAGAGCCTCTGAGTAGATATCTTGAAGGGGCGCTATATTAAGTTTCATTGATTGATTGATTGATATATATATATATATATATATATATATATATATATATATTCACAAACACGCATATGCACGCGCATATATAATTGATTCTAAGGTTTAATGGCAAATGACATCGTTTATAGTTATTGACATGTTGGCTCACATTATGCGTAAGTGGAAATTATTGGCTAATCGCGTTTATACCTTATTATGACCATACACATATATATAGCTCATATATATATATATATATAATATATTATATATATATATAATAGTACATACGTACCACACATTACACACACACACGCACACACACACACACACACACACACACACACACACACACACACACACACACACACACACACACACACACACACACACACACACACACACACACACACACACACACACACACACACACACACACACACAAACACACACAAACACAAACACACACACACACAAACACACACACACACACACATCCATGGAAGACGTATACGCATTTATATGAGCATGTAAGCATTATGTTTGTCATTATGGGCTTATCGCGTGTATGTATTACCCTAGTATAATATTCCGGGTGGCAGTTCTTGCTCTGCTCCTGTAAATCCAATGTCTATTCACCGACCTCTTGCTTCTCTGACGTATGGCAACGTCTCTATGGCACGCCGATGCTATCAAATTGCTCGCCCACGCAGGAGCGTAGCCAGACTTAAATTCAAGAGGAGGCAACTTGGCAAAATTCTGGTTATTGGGGTCATTGGTCAATAAAAGTTCCAGTATATAAAGAAAGCAAGAGGAGGCAACTGCCTCCTCGTGCCTCCATGTAGCTACGCCTATGCGCCCACGTACAGCCATGATGTACTAATGCGCCGACCAATATTCGGAAACCTCGTTTATTTAGTGCACCGTCGGCGTGTCATACTTTCTCGTTTACATACATGCATGCTTTATATGGGAGGGTAAGCGGATTAATGCGGCGCTGTAGGGGAAAGGAGTAATTCGGTTTTCTCAATGGCGGCTGAATCTATAGAAAGCGACCCAGACTTCAATGTAATTAAGGTCTTAGATGTCTAATTACATTACATTATAATACGTTGGGCTATATTTTGGCTGGTTCGTGAACTAGTTTGGTCGACTATAGGCCTATGGATGACTACGGATGACTATAGAGCTATGAAATTCAGATGACTATGGATGCTTACAGATGACTACGGGTTACTATATATAGGGCTATGAACTACAGATGATTAGGGATGAATGTAGGGCTAAGACGTGTAGGTATGGCCTACAGATAACCATTATAGTGGGCATAAGGATCCTGAGTGGCCGAGTGGGTTGGTGCCCGCTCGCCGCGCCGGCGCCCCGGGTTCGCTTCCCGGTCGGGTCGGATTATCAGAGATTAATTTCTCGGATCTTTACTGCGGGTGGCTCGGTCGCATTATAAACGTGGAGTACAATACAACACACAATACAACACATCACAATACAACTGGGGCGCGGTGGTGTAGGGGTATGTTCGGTGCCTTGCAGCTGGAGGGTTGCGGGTTCGGATCCACCTCAAAGTCGCCGCGTAGGGACCCTGGGCAAGTCCTTCACTCGCAATTGCTCATGCGCTTCGGCGTGAAACTCCGATTCAGCGTTCGCGCAGTAGTCGGGAGCGCCTCTGAATGGGAAATCTGGTTGGGGCGCTATAACAAGTGTTCAAATACAATACAATACAATACATAAGATACCAGTCGCATTTAAAGGACATTGCACCTGATTGGTTAGAACTTTCGACACCTTTAAAACACTGAAAGCCTCTGCTATATAGGAACGGTGGTCGATCGTCGAGGGCGCTCCGTACCAGGTCTCTGCCCTCCAATCAACAGCAACGGCCTTTGATGCCAAAAGAAATCGTTGAACTCTGTTTAATACAATCATCATACAATGCCAATTGGTTAGGGCGCTCGCTATGAGGTGGAGAGCACGGGTTCGAGCCTCATTCCTCCTGTGTATGGACCTTGAGCAAGTCCTTCACTCACAGCTGCTCAGCGTCATCGTCATCGGTCATTAAATAGTGGCGCTTAATAAATAATAGCGATGATGACGACGACGACGACGATGATGATGGCGATGATGATAATTTTAAAAATAGTAATTGTAATTATTATAACAATGGAAGACCAATATATCCAGATGGATTCCTTTTATAACGAGAGCTGATCTCGCTCTATCATCGCCCATGCTATGCCTACATTTGTTTCAATTTGTCAAAGGATATTGAATTAACAAGTCAATCCAATCGCCCTAAGGTTTCCTCGCAATGCCTTCTCCATGTCCAAGTCCTCGGTCGAGTGACTCAGAAATGAATCGAAGGTTTGATTGAAAAAAATCACCGCTCAATCGTCTCATTGTATTCATGCGCCATTGACGCGTAAGGATATCGAGCCGGATTACTGTCGATTATTGGATTCACGTCACGATCTGTTGTCATGGAAACGCTTATCTAGTGCTGCGATTGGCTGGTTCACGGTTGCGCCGTGCACGGAAGACCTTTTTGCAGACGATAAGCGGGAAAACGTCTTACAGCCAATCGGCGGAAAGAAGGAATTGCGCAATCGATGATGTAGAGCAGAGATTACGTAAGGAAGATACGTATGATATATTATGACGTCACTAGTGCATGCAAGTCATTTCTGAGCATTCAGAACGATTTCCCAGAAAAATCTGGCAAAGGCTGGATAAGTGATTTATGCTCAATGCGATGTTTTTATCGTAAGATAATTATATCATCGTGTTTTGTGTAAAGGGGAAATGCACGTTTTGCTTGTTATTGGAGCATGCTAAAGATTAACGTGACACAGCTTTGTCAAGGAAAGGTTTGAAAACATGCTGGCTTCCGCTAGGATATCCTTTAGGATAGGATATCCTTTAGAATGGGACATGCTTTGGGATGGGATATGCTTTAACCAAGAACCATTTTCGATCGCATTTTAACCCGTCGATACTTGCCTCGTGCATTGTTGTGACAGTCAATCAATCAATCAATCAATTTCGTTTATTCACAACACCAAGCTGACAGGTCGCAACATGTTACAGGTAACAGATCGGAAAAATTGTCTAAGTGCTATATATACCTGATTTGATTTGATTTCATTATGGTTTGGGGACGCGACTGCTGATTGCATAGAGCGCTCGACTTGTAAGGCGGAGAGTACGAGGTTCGAACCTCAACTCCGGCAGTTACTGTATTTAAAGACCTTGAGCAAGTCCTTCACTCACAGTTGCTCAGCGCCATCGATGTTCTGTCGTATGGTCGTGTGCACACTCCTGAACTTCGGAAGGAGGGCAGCATGAAAATATTTTACTTTACTAGATTATAAGACATTTTTGAACCTCGATTTCTCAAATGTTAGGGTGAATGTTTTGATCCGACCGGTAATGACTTTGCCATTGATTTGATTTTTACATGTATTTCCTTAGCAAAGAATAACGACTGTTAGGTTTACGAAAACTTATTAAAAGGCACTACACTGAATACTCAATACACTGCAGTTGCGTTTTTGCTGACTTTAAGAAACTGCGTACAGAGGACTATTCCGAGGTCACAGCACTCTGAGGTTTGCTTGATATTCTCTCTCTCGCTCTGATATTGTATTAGACACAATATATAACACGTTTAAAATTATAAGTAAAAACAGCCATCTAGCCGGTGTCAAATGCACCAGGCATCAACGATTGGCGTAACAAACCAGGTCAACATCCTCTAAGTCTAAGACATAGATGCAATAAATGGTAGATGAGCAGTCTGTTAAAAGCAACTCTTAAGTCGAGAATGAAAAAAGCGCTACCTAAATAGGGTCAAAGGTCAAAGTGATGACCCTATTTAGGCGATGATCCGAGACAGGAAAATCACCAGTTCGAATAAGACAAAACGAATTCGTATGTTAAATTTTGCAGTAATCAAGGATCACCGTGTCCCATGCTTATATATAGCATCAGTTGACAACGTTTCAAAGGTGTGTGCTGCGAACGCTTTAAACATCTTGGTGGACGGATCCAGACCAGAGTTTAACGACAAAGCTACATAGCTACAAAGCGTACTGGACTTATTCGTCAGTTTTGTAAGGATTTTATGCATTTTTGAAGGTATCCTTCTGATGTACGGTCAATTCTGAGCCATACGGACCGTGTACGCCGCCTGTAGCCGTGTTTTCGTCTCGGTGGAGGACGACCGACGCGGGCCATTGGAGTGACCTCGACCTTCAGTCACCGACCGACACACGACGAATGCCTTCTTCTACGTACTCCTTGTGCCTCGACGAATAGCAGGACGTGCGTCATATTCCACCAGTGAGGGACTGCTCGTCGGCAGCGTCATCGTGTGTGCGAACGCTGTCACCTGTCGTCGCTCTACCCTATCGACGCAACTTGGCCCAGAGACTCTGAACATCCATGCCATCTGTTAGCCTTCGACGGGAATCCGTTGGTTGGTTCCACGCGTGTGCGTGGGCCCGCCACTGGTGACTCCTCTAGCTTACTGTTCAATGTTTTGATGTAATATTTTCGTTCGTAATGACACTTGGCATTATAGTAGGCTAGCGCAGAGAGCGCCTCTCTTGAAGCGGCGCCATATAAATTCTCAGAATGACCGAATAAAAAAAACCAACGGTCATATTTGCCGCTGACATGCGCACACAGGATTAGCTAAAAGCCTAAAACTACACACGACGACGTCAGGACCTTTATGAATTCGTCCATATTTCGACCATGTAGTTTCAGGAAAGAGTCTTCGTCTAAAGCTCTTTCCCCCGGAGACAAATGGTCGAGCGTCGGACTAAAGCCTCTCGTAGATGGCACGCCCTGACGAAGCTACTTATCTCTGACCGGGTTTAAGTCCAGATGGAGAGGCGTGCTCTTCAAAGCGGATTAAGACTCGGTTCAGGGACGTAGCCAGGAAAACGTTTCGTGGGGGCTTTGGTTTTGGGGGCGGGGGGGAGTCCATGGGACATGGTCGTATTTTTTTCTACATAGACATAACTCGGTTCTCCTGTGTAAGTCCTGTGTAAGTACTCTTACACGGGGAGCCCTGGCTTACTAACATGAAACCAGGTTCTTGTCAGATCCAACCCAAAGTCTCTTATACTAGAGTAGTAGTTTCAGTTTAACGACACTGTGATAACAAAGATCATTAGCGTCGCCCTCCTCCCTCATCCAGGCTTGGGACTAAGGCACGTGTGCAGTTGCGGACGTTTCTCTTATAATAGAACATTTCAAGCTTATATAGAGTTCGTCTCTCGCCATAATGCTGAAGTTTAAACAGAGCACACCCCGCTCCAGGAGCTACCAATATATATATACGTAGATGACGTACACCGCTATATATTACCCATCTGTCGAGACTAAAACCGGTGTGTACTTGCACAGCTTCGTGCTTTTTCGACCATGTTCGGAGACTAAGAGCGCGGATATCCGCCAATTACTCAAGCTCGTTTGAAACGCATTTGTTGACGTATTATAAGAGACATCCGCGGCGCCTCAGCTGTTCTGGCGCTAAATCAACACCACTTTTACGCACGGTCTAGCTGTACTTCAAAGGCCCGCCTGCTTCCCTATAAAAAAGTGCCATTGAAGTATTAATCAAGGCAGACTGTCCGGGGATTTTATCCACTCGAAAGGGATTTGGTTCTAACATTTGTTAGTTTCGAGGAAAGAAATATCACAATGGAAGAAAGCCTTTCAGAAAAATGGAAGATCTAACGGCGAGATAATTTTATATAGTGCTTGTTATCAGTCTACTAGTGAATGTCACGGAGTTGTAAGAATATTATCAGAATTAGGGAAAGGCTCGTGTTCAAACGTAACAGTTAAAAAGGTTAAGGTAGAAGGTCAAATAATCAAGGGTAAAAAAGTCAAAGATAAAGAAACAAGGTGAACATTGACATTTAAACTGTAGAAAGGATAGAAAGGCGTATTTAAAAATGTAAATTGGACAGGTAAGGGTTAAATCAAGGAAAGGAGTTAAGTTGAAAAAATGAATTTAAAGAAAAATGTAATATGGCCAAATGTTTTCGAGATCGATGGATAATATTATTCGACTTCAGTGCAAAAATGACAATGTTCTGTACACACCTTTTTATGAAAGCCACCGTTAATGATAAACCAGCTTCAATGCTTTTCTTCACGATCGCTTTTAAAATTACTAGTCTACTCCTTTTGCAGTTTAACGAAACTGTGTAGTAAAAAAGACCATTAGCGGCCCCTCCTGCTTCATCCAGGCTTGGGACTGGCACCGACTGGGACTAAGCACAGTTGCGCAATGCACGGACATCCAGTGGCGGGGTACTATCGCCCTTGCGTACTTGTCGCCGACCCTCGTCTCCGCTTGGACAGATGTCAGTCGGCTGAAGGTCCCTCGCCACGACAAGGCCTACGCATCGGACATTTACACCGTCGAGTGTTATTTTGAGGCAGACACTCGAACGGCAGTAGTAGTAGTTTTAGTTTAACGACACTGTGTGATTACAAAGAGCATTAGCGTCGCCCTCATCCTTCATCCAGGATTGGGACTGGCACTGTCACAGTATACAAACAGTGGCGGAGTTACTGGAACGCCTGGATGCATCCAGGGTTTAACGACAGCTTATATGACAACAAAGGCCGTTGCTGTCGACAGAAATTATTTGGGCATATTACAGCTCTTAACTTACTCGCACGGCGCTCAGAGGGAGTGTTTGTAATTCAGTTGTGGCTATCAGAAAACGGTCTCCATAGGTGGCACTTTGTCATTTTTGCGCTGAAGTCGAATAACATTATCCATCGATCTCAATAACATTACAAGCGTGAAGAAAATGCGTAAAATAATGCCATAGGAACGGTGAGAACTGTTAAAAATAATTTTGCCGACGTCAGAGGCCTTTCTTGCTACTATAGTATACAGCAGCAACAACAAGCCGTATAACAGAAGGCAAAGTATATACTGATTATATGTCTATATGTCGACAACGGCCTTTGATGTCATATGACGACATTAAACTTAGGAATAAATAAAAAATTAAGTATAGATGTTGAGCGCTAACGGTATTTCACAGTGGCCATTAAGGCTCTTTTAAATGAGAAGAAACCGAACTGATATCAAGTAGATCACAGAGACGTCGACGCATTAGCTAACTGACGGAAAAGAAATTTCTTTCGACTAATTTTTCTCTACTAACACCACGAACACTGAAACCTCTTAAATATACGCATGCAGACACCAATGTCGAAATGAGACGAATAATCTGAAATCAAGAAAATGAAATCTATCTATCTATCTATGGATATGATATGGAAATGGAAATGGAAATGATATAAAATTACTTCTTTAAAGACGTAAACGGCCATAGTAGCCACAAGATTCTGTTTAACACAAAAATAATAAAATTAATGGCATCGTTAAACACCTTTAAAACGTTGTCGATCAATGTTATATATTCCCCACTGCGGTTGAATGCCAGATCGACCGGACCCCCTTCATAGAGTAAAGGCAAAGTAGACGTCAACGGCACGGACAACCGCAAGATGTCGTTAATCAAAAAAATAATAAAATGCCTTAGTTAGACAACTTCAAAACACCGTCGAACAACGGGTTTTAATTTTATTCAAGTAGACTATTTCCTAAAAACAGATTAATAAACAAGTAGACTCTCCAGATTCTATGAGATCTCAGTTGTTAGAATTAATAATAGAAATAATGATTATATACAAATTATATACAGATGGTTCAAAATTAAATACCTAATTCTCAGCTTCTTTCCATATATTTTGTCGGAGATTTGACAAAAGGTTTAGAATTATTGGTGATTCTTCTATCTATTCAGCTGAATTGACAACGTTAACAGCAAATTGATATTTGCATCTGAAAATGCAATTTAAAACACCTTCATGATTTTTACAGGTTTGTCAAGTGCAACAACATCTACCAAAGCAAATAAATCTAAATCTTTCACTAGATTTCATAAGAAAATACCAATAAATTACAAAACAGCAAAACTACAATCGTTTGAATTCCAAGAAATAAGATGGCAGATTTGTTGGAAAAGCAATTCTGTAATTACCAGAGATTAACTGGATACAGAGTTTAACGGCAGCTTATGACAACATAGGCCGTTACCGCCGACAAAGATTATTCTTTGACATATTACAGCTTTTTTGCTTTTTTTCTGCAAACTGCTTAGAATTAAATGAAAATATTCCTTAAATAAAAGGTTATATAATTAATGAATTGTAGTATGAATAATAGGCTAATATTATATTATGACAACAAGTCTAAATGAAAATTTTACAAATCGATTCAACCTCTGGTTTCAACTGACATGGAATTATATGTAGCCTACACAGCAATGAAACAAGAGATTCAAATTACTAGACTCAGGATGGGACTTATTCTTTTTAATGCTTGGCTGAAAACTATAGGCAGACGTGAAAAAGATCACTGTACAGAATGTAACGTGGAAGAGACTGTGGATCACATCTTAACTGAATGTAAAGAAACATAACATCTAAAAGATTTTATACGAAAAATGCTTAGGTCAAGAGAAACCAATTGATTTTACAAAGAAATTATCCTATGTGCGAGAAGTCTATAGTGACCTCGAAGCATACAATTTAATTAATCCTCATTAGTAGTCTGACTGTCTGCTTGCTGACCCCTTTGAAATTTGACCTAGAACCGATTCCCCCGCACCCCACCCCCTGAATCCGCCTATCAATTTGTTTTGACTAAGCGCCTGCGAAAAAGATCTGCGGACATTCATTTTTTGGGCGCACTGTAGAAATCTGGAGCTTACCTTGACGAATACTGGAATGAGAAAATTAATGTCTCATAGAGTTGTAGCTAACTTGGGAATAATTACCTGATTTCCTAACACCTGCAAAATGCAAGACACGCATTAATAAGACGTAAACTTTTCTGAAGATCACGCGATGCAACGTTTTGGTTGTTATTTACAACAACGTGTTGTTATTAATCGTGCTGGCGATTTTGATAAGCCATTGATATGAGAGCCGTTCGAGAGCTTTCTTTTGAGTGGAATTAATGGTCTCCTATTTATTCAACAAAAGCGGAGATATAGATTTTTACAAAGATATAATAGAAGCCCCATTTCCTCGACGCCTATTTATACCGCCTCCTTTGTATTCAAACAAAAGGACAACAATAACAATGGCCTCAACAATTATTATTATTGTGCCACCAATCGTAAAATTAACAATTGCAGCTTTATGCAAAAGCTGCGCATTAGACTGCTTTCCTTAATTATAACAATTCAATAGGCCTAATGTAATTAGTCATTTCTATTGCCCCGGTGTCTATTGCAAAAAGGCATCAACCGATGACACACCAAAACCAAGCCATTATCAGGTCGTCATCCAGAAGATCAGTCCGTAAGAACCAATAACATAATATAAATAAATATATAAATATATATAAATATGATTAAATATAAATAAATAATAAAATTTAACATTATGCTTGACTATAACTGGCACATTCATATGCCTAGTAAATGTCGTCGATACCGGCGCATATGAGAGGCTTCGAGACGCCATCGAAATAGTCTGTTACATGCACGCATAATTATATACATTGAAGGGCGCAATCTCTTAATGAATGTTAACGTTCAGATGAAATATGCTACTATACGACAATTACTATTGTAACTACTACATAATGTGCATGCCCAAATGAATACACTTATTTCGGTGAGGGTGGGGTGAAGGTGTATGTCGTATAAACTTTACGACATGATACAGTTAGACACCTTTACAACGTTCTCAAAAGTTGCTATATATTCAACTGCATCAAATCACGAATTAATCTCGACAAATCCGCAAGATGCAATACATCCTTCATATCAACTAGGGTCAACGGCGCTTTCTCCCAAGAGATAATAATATTATGAACATTCCACACTATCCGTAGTGCACTTAGTGCCCCGGCAGTGCCAGTCCAAAGCCTGGTATAAGGAGAAGGGCGACATCAGCAGCCATGGTTGCGATAAGATGTCCTTAAAAAGACTGGATCTACTCTTGGAACCCATTCACCGGTTGACTCCTCCACTGCCCGCAATCTGGTAGTACCAGTCTGAAGCCCTTACAAAGGAGGAGGGCGACTCCAGTCGTCTTCTTTACGACAGATCGTCGTATATAACGGAAATAAAACCGTTGGGAAATGCTACACTTACGATAGGAAACTAAAATTCGACGTTATCGTCCCTGGCGGCAATAGCCTACAATAAAAGCTCTTTCATCCGGACCAGACCACTTACTGCGTGTCTTAACCATATCTTAACCATATCTCAACCATTTGAAACCCTGCAAGGTTTTTTAAATAGTCTGAATAGATATAAATGAATGAGTTGTTATGAAATGAATGAATTAAACGATGTCTGATTCTGTTAAGAAATGCTCAAAGCGTGCTTAGAAATAACTCAGGTATCGTAACGCTGTCGATTCGGGAGGATTGTCAACCGAGATTTGGGGAGTTCAAAACCCCGCCCAAAATTTTTCCTTCGAGATTTCTACACCATCCGCGGGCCCTACCTAGCTGTAGTGAATAGATTGATGGTCGGTTGGAACATCAGTCGGCAAGGGAGAGGACTGGCCACCCACCATCATATGCCGAGGCTAGGAAATTGAAGTTGAAAAAACTTAATAACATGGCTGTCTCTAAGGGGTTAGCTTATGGGACTGCTGTTCTGGTTGGTTGTTGTTTAACGACGCTATGTCACAGCGACGATGATTAGCATCGCCCTCCTCCTCTGTTGGTGTTTGGGACTGGCAGTGTTTGCCATATTTTGGATGTCAGGACCGTTGACGTCGACTTTACATTAAGTCCCTATCGGGATATCGTTATACTATCGTTATTTTTATTTGTCCGTTGTTTAACGTCGTCTTATGACATCAAAGGCCGTTGACGACAATACAGAAAATATACAATACTTTATTATTTCACCACAGTTTAACGTCGTCCTATGACATCAAAGGCCGTTGACGACAATACAGAAAATATGCAATACAATCAGAACAAGAAACTTATAGCATCCGAACAACACCATTAAAGGTGTCGAAACAGAGCTTTACAATTTCACTAATATTCAATATTTTTCCAACATAAAGTATTTCATCTCATACTGTCTGTGATCATTATGTCCTGACAAATTTCATTAACTAACAAAGCATAAAGCGGTGAGTCTGGAAACGAAAACAAGAATTGTTAAAGCAATGATAATACCAGTGGTGCTGTACGGGTGCGAGACTTGGACAAAAACCAAAGCACTAGAGAAGAAAATCGAAGCATGCGAAATGTGGATTTGGAGGAAAATGCTGAGGGTCCCCTGGACCGAGAAGAAAACAAATGAACATATACTGGAAGAGATAGGACACTTAAGAGGAGAGATGACATTGAGACAAAGAGCGGCGAGACAAAAAGTGATGTATTTTGGCCATGTGATGCGGGCGGACGGCATGGAAAAGGAGATGATGCTGGCGTGTGGGGAGGGAAGACGAGGAAGAGGACGACCAAGAAAGAGATGGATGGAGGAGATACACGAGACGATGATGATGAACATTCCGGAGCTGAGAGAGGCGACGAGAGATCGGAACACATGGAGAAGGCTGACTATGACGGTCGCTAGGATTCAGCGAATCGACAGCACAAGGTGACAAGGTGAACAAAGCATACATGTATTATAATTGATTAAGGTATTCCTTTAAACTGTTCATGTACATTAACCAAGCAATATATACAATACAATCAGAACAAAAAAAACTTATAGCATCCGAACAACACCATTAAAGGTGTCGAAACAGAGCTTTACAATTTCACTAATATTCAATATTTTTGCAGCATAAAGTATTTCATCTCATATTGTCTGTGATCATTATGTCCTGACAAATTTCATTAACTAACAAAGCATACATGTATTATAATTGATTAAGGTATTCCTTTAAACTGTATATACTATTCCTTTAAACTGTATATACTATTGATTAAGGTATTCCTTTATTGATTAAGGTATTCCTTTAAACTGTATATACTATTCCTTTAAACCAGGGATGTCAAAGAGCAGGCCCGCGGGCCATTTCTGGCCCGCCGAAGATATTTTTCTGGCCCGCGGCGCATTGCCTGAAGACTAGGCCCTACACAATTTGAGAATAAAAGTTTATATATTTCATTTTGAGGCTCAATGTGCTTTATATGATGTTCGTCATTGAAAAATTAAGATTTTATAAGCCTAATTTGACTATTTGTGTGCTAAAAATGCATCATTTAAGATTTAGCTTCTCAAAAATTTTCTGGGGACGGGATGACCGAGCCCCCACTCAGATCCCATCGCCCATTTTGCTCAGGCGCCTTCGGCACTCCGGCCCGCCACTTGCTGGAAAATATTGCCACTGGCCCGCCATTAGAAAAGGCTTGACACCTCTGCTTTAAACTGTATACTATCGTTCAACGGCAGTCGACAAATATATAGTGTTTTTAGACAGCGTTTTAGAGGTTTCTAACGAGGTAAATTATATTACTTTGTGTTTAACGACATCTTGTGGCTGCCTGGGCCGTTGACGTCGAAATAGAAAATGGACTACGGAAAACATTTTTGACACATGAGACATAATCGTAATCGTAATATCGAAATTTCTAAAGGGCTACTTAAAGGATGAGCGCAGGGCACCAGCTTATTCATGAGGTCTGCGTCATGTTACTGATACCTTATGGAGGTCCAAGACTGAAATGTAATCTGCCTTCGTGAAGGCTGTGAACAGTTGAATTTGTGACTGGGATGGATCCGGAGTTTAACGACATCTTATGGCTACAAAATAATGCTGTCGACGTCAACGGGTTGGTTGGTTAATTGCTGTTTAACGACACTCTGTGTCTTAACGAAGAAGATATGCATCGTCCTCCTTTCTCCAGGTTTGGGACTTGCAATGCCACAGAGTGACTTTTTATTATTCCAAAAGTTTAACGAAATCTTGTGGCTGACGTCTTAAAAAATAATATATATCAGTTCAGTTTCTTGATTTCTATGGTTTACATCCTTATATGTAAGATGCTACTGGATTGATAGTTCTTATTTAGTACTTACTTAGTACTTAGTCCTTCCCGTGCAGGACTGCACGTCGGGCAACGCAGTTTTTCCATTCTTCTCTGTCCTTCGCCACCTCGACAGCATCCTCCACCGTAGTAGTAAAGACAAAATCAGTCCAAAGAAAATCTGTAATCCGACAGATAGCTAAGCCATCGACATCCGTCTGTTCTTCTTAATTTCAATTCAGTGTCTTTATATTACAAAGGCAAAGCATGTCTATAATTTGGCCGTTTACGGTTCTTTACAGTGGCCGTTAAGGATCTTATCCAGTGACTACTAAGGCTATAATTTTCGGAAGCCTTTTAGGCTCTTTCCCATTGCCATAAAGGCTTTTTAGTGGCCATAAAGGCTCTTTTTGGGGGCTTTTGAAGCTGTTTTTTGGGTGTCCATTTATGCTCTTGTTATGGCCATAACGGCTCTTCATTGGCCACACAATGCGGGGCGCGGCGGTGTAGGGGTATGCTCGGTGCCTTGCAGCCGGAGGGTTGTGTGTTCGAATCCACCTCAAGCCGCCGCGTAAGGACCCTGGGCAAGTCCTTCACTTGCAATTGCTCATGCGCTTCGGCGTGAAACTCCGATACAGTGTCCGCGCTGTAGTCGGGAGCGCCTCTGAGTATAAATCTTGAAGGGGCGCTATAACAAGTGCTCACACATACATGCATGCATGTACATACATACAAGCTCCATTGCTCATATTTTGCGTCTACACAGGCCCACGAGAGCTTCAACAGTTAAACAATACAATACAACTGTATTTGATATTGCCTTACTTCTAAAGCTCAGATGTCCACATTATATAATATTTAACAAAGAAATATATTTAAAAATTCTTAATAGTTTGTGGAATTAATCTCTGGTTATTCCAGACTTTGCATTGCCAAATAGCCTGCCATCTCATTTCCAACCAGTCCAATCTGGCAAGGAATTCAAGCTGTTACAATTCTGTAATTTTGTTATTTATTAGTATTAATCCAAAATTCTAAGGAAATGTTTGGTCTGAATTTCGATTTTTTCTTTAATCTATGTAGCTACACTTTACGAATTTGTAAGCAGTATGAAGTTATATTAGAATGCAGTTTCACTTTCATATTTACGTATCCATTTTACACAGGGTTAGAATTGCCCCCTAGTCTTTCTTAGGATTCCATAGTAAAGTCTACATTTCATACCAAAACTGCATATAAATCAACATCTAAACCCCTCCCATTTATTTGTTTTACAATTCCATACTGACTACAAATTCTATCAAAGCTCTCTCAGATGAATAACAGAGGACATTGAGCCAGACAATATAAACCCTTTGTCTAACTTACAACTTTATAGAGTTTCAAACAACCAATTTAAAGGTGTGTAAGAACAACATAAGTTTAGCTGTAGCAACATTCTATATTGCGCAATTGGCGTTTTTATAGCGTTCCAAATAATTGATTTAATGGTGTGTACGAAGAAAATAAGATTATCCGTTGCTCTGAGTACGAAACAGCCTTTTGTGGCTGCCAAAGGCTGCTCGCATTGGGAGAACTATTTAAAACAGCTCTCACCGTTTTTATGAAATAACGGAACCAAAAAACACGTTTTATTCGACGTATGACCTATTAGTCCTATTATATTCAGCGATCGTAGGCTAAAATATGTTTGTGTCCAGCGCTTAATTTTTCTCAGAGTAGCGCTTCTGGAAATTAGGATGTTACGATTACGATTAGGTTGGTTAGTTGCTGTTTAATGACACTCATTACAAAGATGATTGGCGTCGCCCTCCTCCTTTCTCCAGGCTTGGGGCTGGCACTACCACAGGTAGGTTAGTGGCGAAGTTATTACCATCACGATTACGATGGATGCATTCAGACTTTAATAACAGCGTACGCCGAGACTCAACTATTAGTGAAATTTTATTTATCCAATGTTTAATGACATCTTTTAGCAACAAAGGCCGTTGACGTCTTTAAAGTTTTTGATGCATTTCAGTTCATTTTCGTGTAGTGTTTTCATCAGTTTTCTTTATCTTTTTTCCGTCTTGGATTCTATTTCTGAAAGGATATTGACGACTTTAAAGTTTTTGACGTATTTAAGTTCATTTTCGAATAATGTTTTTCATCAGAATTCTTTCTCTTTTCTTATCTTTGCTTCTTTTCTGACAGGAAGTTGCAACGATGAAATTTGACAGGTGGTTGTTCTTTTTTTTCTCCTTTTTTTTCCTTCTTTTTTTGATATTAAAAAGAAACAAAATTAATCTTCTAGCCGTACAGGCTTTTCATTAATTTTTTTTGGCGACCATATAGGCTCTATTAATAACTGTTTTCTCCTCAATTTTAATCTAACTTAATTCTTATTCCTAATTACAATATTTGCAGAGCATCACATCTATCTCTCTAAATTAACATCAAGCTATCAATTTTACATTTACAATCAATCAATGTTCAATATTCTTAGTCCATCAAGAATAGTACAAACAGATTCAATAATCAATATCAACATGACAATCAAAGCATCAATATTATTAAATGTTGATTTTATCAATTACAATTAACTCAAAATGAATCCTATACATAAACATTTTCAAACTAGTTTTAAGTAATAACTAAAGACCAAGAATATTAAAAACATTGTTAAGCATCAGTTCTATCCAATAAAAAAAAAAACACATTCAAATTAGAAAACCATACATTTCTCACCATAAACAAACCAATTCAATTGCTATAATCAGAGACCATTATTGAAATAGATCGTTAGATCATTATATTACATCGATTAGACGCTTTTTGAAGGTGTCTAAAAGCAACTCCGTATTCGATCACTACAGTTACTATATTCAGCGTTTAGCGACATGCAGGTCCAAAGGCCGTCAACGTCGACCTTATGGTTTACTTGTGAAATGCCATTTACACATAACGCTAGGTAGTACTGTTTTTCGCTTTTAAAAACGACTTTCTACATTATATGGTGACAATGGCCTTTTATGGCACATATCAAAACGTTAAGGTTGCATTTAAAAAGTTTTACGACATCGTATGGGATCAATAGGAAATATTTCTAGTAGCTTTTACCATCACTTTTTATTTAGACACATAGGCTAATATACGTTTTAATCGAACAGTTTAATGACAGCTCATGACATGAAAGACCGCTGACGTTATTAGGAAAACGTTTGTACGGTTTTATTGCATGCGATGATGTACGGGTCATTTAGCTGAGCCACGATGCAGAGCAGTTGTGGGCTAGCGTGCATTCCATGCCTCACCCCCCACATAGAATGGAATCGACCGCCGCTCTCTCTTCGTAGCTCAAATTCCCTTCCTTCCTTCTAAAAGCGGCTCAAAACGAGAAGTGGCGTCTGATATTTCTCTAACCAGGGCAGTCATACAAGTCGCCAGTATAGGTAGCCATTTATGCCACAAATAAATTCTCAGCAGGGCAAAAATTCTGGCAGCCCTGTTGCAGGGCAACGACTAGGGCAATGGCTTTTTTGTAAGCTGAGGATACGTTGCTATCTGCGGTCCAATGGAACAGTTCACACACGTTCTGACGGAACTTTTTCCACCTAATAACATAGAAACATATGGTGGGTATACGTATAGTTAACGTTAATCAACGCTGTGTTGATCACCAAGATACTTAGCGTCACCCTCCTGTTTTATCGAGTCTACGAACTGGCACCACCAATGTACGGGAAGTGGCCGAGTCCTGCTCCACAAACGTTTTAGTATTAGCAGTTCCATTGTTTAACAACGCCTTATGGTTGCCAGGGCCTTGAAGTCGACTTTATCTCACCTGCCAAGTTTTGAGAACCTGACTCATTCCATAGATTTCATTAAACGGAAACACTATTACTCGTCTACTCACTGATGTGTCTGGGGTCCATGATCAAAGGCATTTAACGTTACTAGCTATTTTTGATGTTAACGCCGCTTCTGTCAATCGTAGATCATACAGATTGGATATCCAACTGCATAGTCAGCGCCTCAGCGCTTGGAGACCTCTTTCTGGCATCTCGGGACTCCCTCACGGTTGTATTTCCTCTGCTCCTTCCTCTCCGATCGTTCACAGGCTGGTATCTTCGGGTCTACGCATTCTCTCTGGTCCCCTATACGTTTTGGTCTCCCACAGGGATCTGTCTTAGCCCCGCCTCTTTGTATTCTTCATACGTCTGACTTGAGTCGCATTTTATCCGAAAAAGGCGTTACCTCTCATCAGTATGCTGATGACACCGAGGCCTATGGTCATGGACACGCTGCAGCAGTGGATAATCTAGTCGACAAACTTGTGCTTTCGTCACAGGCCCTGACTTCTTGAATGTCCTGAAACGGTCTTCGGTTGAATTATATTAAGACACGATTTAGTTGGCTCGGTGGTCGAATTCAAATCTCTAAGATTGATCTTTCTGTCCTTCGCCGGTCTTTTACTGACATCACATTCTCACCTCTGTTCGAGATCTGGTCATTTTTCTTGATCAAGAGCTAACGCTTCTTAGCCACGTTAATAATGTATGTCGTACCAATAATTAGCCTACACCTTCGTCAGATTCATTCTGTACGACGATCACTTGCTATATAGTAGTACACAGACTGCTTCTGCCCTGATCCACGCTTTCATCTCGTCAAGAATCATCCAATCCGCTCTTGAAACAGACTTGATCTTCTAGTTCCTTATACTAGAACAGCCATGACTCAGTGCCAGTCCTTTACCTCAATTGGTTCCTCTCTTTGGAATGCGCTGTCTCCAACTACTCGCTCTCAAATTCTCCCTGATAAACTCTCCTCCTCGTTTGCTTTTCTCAAAACCTATTTCTTCTCTCGCAGCCTGGCGCACTGCCATGGGAGCGCCTCTGAAATGTTCGATTACAATTACAATTACAATTATTGAAATAATATTATATGTGAAGAACCAATTACGAATGGAACAATCTATTATTATTTGGATATAAGTTGAAGCATATATTACATAACATGAACACGTTTTAAAGGTGTCTAAAATAGAGCTTTTAATTGGAAAATCGTGCGGCAAATATTACTCATTGTTAGCGACATCTTGCGGCTGGCAGGGTCGTCAACCCACGCGTTTATACCCTAGTCATTAATGGATGTCGCGTGTTGAATGGAGCGGTGTGATTAATGAGCTTGTTACCGCGTTAGCCTCGACCATAATTAATCTCGAAAGATAATTAGTTGTAGCTGGACAAGTGCACTTGAAACGTTCATCACAGTTACGACCAGAGTGCATGTGCAATTAATTCCTTTTTCCAAAGGTTAAAGGTCGTGGTTGGAAATATAGCAGAATACTGTAATAAAAATCTCTTACACACCTCTAATAAAGATTTAACACACCTCTAATAAAGATTTTACAAAGGATGCAGTGCACTAAATAGCGAACACATCATGTTATGGCAAGAAGGCTCTCGACGTATAATAAGTATGGACGATTTTATGAAGCTTTCTGAGAGGCGCCATATAAATGCTCAGATACACATATATATAATCACATGCATGCGTGCATAAATGCATAGAAACATACATACATGCCTACATGTATACATAAATAAATATATACATGCCTTCATGCACACATACGTACATACTTGCATACGTACATACATTGATACATACATACACACATACATACATACATTCAATCACTCTGAAAGTTTATATAGCGCCTCTTCAAGAGACCTACTCAGAGGTGCTCTCTGTGCTAGGCTCTTACGATGTTAAGTGTCATTACGAACGAAAATATTACATAAGCTAGCAAAACAATGCACATACATATATACATAAAACATACATACCTTATATGCACTCATATATATATATATTATATATTATATACATATATAATTATATATATATATACATACATACCTTTTATGCACTCAAATATATATATATATATATTATATATATACATGCATTTATACATACATACATAGATATATTTCCAAGCATTTTGTTACTTACTCTGATGCTGTAGCTTTTAATTGACAATGGATGTCGATACTGTCTGTCTTTTTTTGCACTGGATCAACTGACCTCACTTTAATCCATGTAATTATCCTCCTCCTCCCGTGGGCTATTTCCAGGAAAATCCATTTCATCGTTCGCATTACGCCGACGGCCACAGACCATTACACGCGGAAATAATGCATTTATATAGAGCATTATCAGCGATCGAGTCCACCGCGAACAGTATAGCTGCGTTATTAGCATGCTTCCATTCTCGCTGGCCCTTCGTAATAGCAATGATACGTGGTTGTGATGTCATTAGTCTAAGTAACGGAGACGTGGATATGTAATATGTATGTGTGTATTATAGGTATGTATGTATGTACGTATGTATGTGTATTTTTGCATATGGGTATGTATATGCAGTGGAGGCGCCAGGATTTCAGGCTTGGGTGGCTAAAGCTCCAAGCGTTTCCCTTTTGTCCCCTCCTCCCTGTGATATGCAGTGATTTCCCACTTGGGGGGGTTGAGCGCAGTTAGGGGGCTAAGCCCCTCTATCCCCCCTCTGGCGCCGCCATTGTGTATATTTGTATGTATGTACGTACGTACGTATGTATGTATTAATACATATTGTATTACATTTGGCTATTTATTAAGCGATTCTCTCAGCAAAAGCCTTTCAGAAGCGCAAAGGCTTTCAGAAGGGTATGTATGTATGTAGCCTATGTATATATGAATGCGGGTATGTTTGCATATAGGTATGTATATGTGTATAAGCATGACTTCATGTATGTATGCTTGTATGTATGTTTGGATGGATGTATATGTGTATGCATGTGCGCATGTATGCTTGTATGCATGTACGTATGCATTGTGTGTGTAGGTATGTGTGAACATGTGCGTAAGTACGTACTATGTAGTGTATGTACGCATATCAGGAATGCAATGAAATGGAGAGTCACCGTCATAATTCGTGTGTAATGTTCGCTAAATGGCACGCGGCGGGGCGAATATATTGACCCCAACTGCCCATCTTTCCGTCGAAATGACCAATGGTCAGCGGTCATCTTTTTTGGGTCATCGGTCAACGTGGGCTAATGGGATTTGTTGCGGATGGTTTTTGTTTGGGTGAATACTGTGGAACACCATATGCGGTGCCGTAAGATTATTCCCGAAGAGCTGCAAAGGCCCGGGGCAAACCCACAGCCGTTGAGTGTTACAGTAGAGCGGCCAGCGGATGTACCCGTTAAAAATAATGATATACAGGCAGTCATTGCTGCATGCGAGCTACATTTTACTGTCGAAAAAAAGGCAGAAGCCAAAGTGGAAAAAGACATTTGGAACAAACGAAATAAAACCAGGATGATTATATTATGAGAGAGAACATTTTGTTTCATTTGCTATTTTATGAGTCGTTTGATGACGTATTCATTAATTATTTACTGTTTATTTTCGATTACTACCATCGCTTCGCTATAATATATAAAAAATAATTATTGGCCTAACAGACACATAATGCATCATTCATATAATAAACTGAGCTAGTAATTGGCAGTATAATACACATATGATATGCAAGTGGGAAAGGCTCTTCTATTAATGAAATTAATAGGCCCTACATACATACATGTACATACACCTGTACATATACACATACTTTATATATGCGTACATACATACATACATACATACATACATACATACATACATACATACATACATACATACATACATACATACATACATACATACATACATACATACATACATACATACATAAATACATACATACATACATACATACATACATACATATGTACTTACATACATACATGCATACATACATATATGACACATGCATGCATACATAGATAATGCATACTTACAAACATACACTCATACATACGTACATCTAAGCGACACTGGAAAACATAATAGATTATTTACGCAAAGAAAAACACATTCGGCCATAACCCACTCATTCCGGTGAATGAGGACCGTCATGCATTTTCATTTCTCCGGCGTTCCATACAAGATTCTTAAAACGATTGCATAAGGCGGACTATTATAGCAGCATCGTTGGGGTATGGCGCGCCACCAGCGCATAAACAAAGCCAACGCTATCAAATTCAGAGCTCACCCGCAGTTTGTGTGCCAACCGCGCTACTTGCCGGACGTTGAGAGGCGGGATCCTGAGTGCCTTTGAGAGGCCTGTAGGAGTTTAGAACAGGACTGCTGAAAGATTTATGCATGCTCTATCAAACAGACGTTACCATAGCAACACATTTCCAGCTGCATATGATATTCTGTTATGCAACGTACATGTAGATCTGTGAAACTTCTTTGCCTCACATGAAAGCTGTGTCAGAAAAATCGCCTTATTCACCGGCACTATATGAAATCCGGTCGGAGTGATTTTCCGAATGTTTGCCTGATGGCGGATAGATTTTGGTGCGCCATCGGTTGATGCCTTATGCATTAGTGGGACGCGGTGGTGTAGGGGTATATTTGGTGCCTTGCAGCCGGAGGGTTGCGGGTTCGAATCTACCTCAAGCCGTCGCGTAGGGACCCTGGGCAAGTCCTTCACTCGCAATTGCTCACGGGCTTCGGCGTGAAACTCCGATTCAGTGTCCGCGCTGTAGTCGGGAGCGCCTAGCTCTGAGTAGAAATCTTGAAGGGGCGCTATAACAAGTGCTCACACATACATACATACATACATATAGACACCAGCGCGACAGAAGTTATAAAATGCAATTTATTAGAATTGTAATTGCGTAAGAACCATATGTTGATGGGTTACTTTTGTTGCCATATAGAGTCCGAAAATAGGGACAGCCCGTTATCAAGGTCACTCACCCTCCTCGTTTTCCCAGTCATGGGACTGGCACCACCACGATAGTACGGGCAATGGCGGAGTTTTAATTCCTTACAGTAGAACAATGAAACAGATGAACAATTTGCGCTGCACACGTTTATGTTGCGTTGTTAACAGCGTTTTAAAGGTGTCCAAGAGATCATGTGTGATATTTTTATACGTCGATGGTGTTTAACAAAATCCTGTGGCTGTCAGGATCGTAGACGTCAATCTTAGATTCCAATTTGTTTAAGTTTTCAACTGGATGGATTCACTCAGTTTAAAGACATTTGTGGCATCATAGGCCGCTGACGTCAAAAGGACAAATTTATAAAACAGTTTTTGCCGTAAATGATGCAAAAAGGTAAACTTGGCGACCCATTGGGCGCTTTGCCGGGCATCAGGAGCGTGGTTGACCGTTTGATCCTGACGACAACCCTACCTCCGAGCAACTGTCGTGCCTGATCAGGGCCGTGTGTTGAACCAATTTTGTCCAACGGTTGAGACCACGGCCCTACTCCACGAAGCCGAGACTGCACGCCCGAAGTATCCCTATGGTGGGAAACCTAACGAGGAAATCGTTTTTACAAGAATGCTTTATCTTGTTTAAATGTCATATAAACCAAAGTGCGGTAAAAGCAGTCGTTCGTAATAAAGAACATACATACTTACTTACTTATCTACTTACCTACTTGCTTGCTTACTTGCTTGCTTGCTTACTTACTTATTTACTTATCTACTTACTTACTTACTTACTTACTTACTTACTTACTTACTTACTTACTTACTTACTTACTTACTTACTTACTTACTTACTTACTTACTTACTTACTTACTTACTTACTTACTTACTTACTTAATTATTTACTTATCTACTTACTTACTTACTTACTTACTTACTTACTTACTTACTTACTTACTTACTTACTTATATTTGTTGTCTTATCTTCCACCGTCCTTGATCCAAAGATTGGTCGGACAGTGGACAGTTTTGTTCCATCTGCTTCTATCTCTCGTCTCCCTAAGTAAGTCATCGAATGATAGATAAGTAGGCCTACACGTCTTTATGTTTATCAGTCCAAGTCCTTTTAGGTCTTCGTTGAGCTCATAATCCAGTTATCGCGCCTTGGATAATCTCCCTTTCCAGGCAATCTCCGCCCTTCCGCAGAATACATGCCCGAAATAATTATGAAAGCTTCATGATATATCCGACCCAGTGTCACCGACTGACCAAGTTTTGTTGCTCAATGTTTTTGTAAATATAAACCAAATATTTGACTGAACTCTCACGAAACCTCACTCGTTTGACACAGCTGTATTCATGTTGTTAAACACAAAAATTGGTTTAATAGGTGATCTAGTTAGACACCTTCAAAACAGCGTTAAGCAGCGTTATATAAAATTTAACGCTTGGAAATATTTTATTGGTTTAATAGGTGGCGATGTCATGTAATAAGACATTTATAAAGCGCCACTTAAGTCTCTCAGAGGCGCTCAATCAGAGGTAGGAAAGAAAATGGCGTCTAGGATTAGAGAAGTAAGTAAGTAAGTAAGTAAGTAGTTTATTCACCACAAAATAAAGCAAAATGACAATACACAAATTTTACAAACCGAGTGGTGGGCTACCGGTGAAGTCACATAGGACTCATCTCGCCGGTCACCCTAGAGAAGATCATGTTTGTTATATTTCTCGATTTTTACGATATTATCATCGAGTGCCAAACCTTCTGTCTATCTGGGAACAACTGGTTGATGTTGAAGTAATCAACAAGTTGACTGGCAACAACCATTTCTAGCACTTAAGAGATAACAGACAGGTTGGAGACCGGCCGATAGTTTTTTTACATCTCAGTCGCCAAATTTTTTAAAGTTGTTTTTGATTCAAGACTCAAATGGAATTCCCATGATAGATTATATTGTTGATAGATTATATTGTTCTTCATTGTAAAAAGAGAATAAATATCTGGCTACTCTTGGGGAGGTTTCTAAACGAGCTCTGAACTCTATCTATAGAAGTATAATCAGATCAATACTCGATTAGGGGATGTGGCTTTCAGGAAGGGACCTGGGATCAGGAACAGACGATGCAGAGAGCGAAGTTAAGATGGGACAATTCCCACCAAGCAGTTCCGCATGAGAGTTAAAATCTTAAATTCAATGCGTTGAAAGAAAGGCAACCAGCGCTAGGTAAATAATAATAATAATATCTTTTCTTTAATAAGCGCCTGACAAACGCACTGCGCTGTACATTTACATGTTATGCAATTTAAATCTTAACTACTAACAGAACAGACAGCCTGCAATACAACGGCGCTAATAGCAGCCACAAAGCATATCCGCCCAACGGGGCTCGAACTCGGTACCTCTCGGTCTCTGTGCCAGATGTTATCCAATGTGCTATCGGGCCCCCCCAATCCGTGTCACGCATCTAGGCAGATATATGGCCAAGTTTGGGATGCCACCAATCACGCGAGCAGAAGCATTGAGAACAGATTGTAATTTCAAGTTTAGAGTGGAGCCAAGACCAGAATAGATAGCGTATGCATAATGTATACACATGCACAGACATAAAATTATGTATTAAACTAGACGCAATATTTATGAATTTACAGAACGAATGACGATTGAATAGTCTCTTAGATGTAAGGTAGTCTAAATTTCCGACTTCTGTGTTTCTTTATGCGAAATCACTCCATGTAGGCTATTGCCATGTTCTTTTGCGTTTCGTGGACACCTTTTTTAGCGAACATTATCTCTACTTATTTGTGTTTATATTAGAAGCTAACTCTTCATTGACTGATAATTATGATTCATTATTTCGCTGTATGGTGTTGTACTCCCCAGTGTTTCTTCCCCATCAAATATGATCAGATCCTTGAACTTCGATGACGACGCAATCACATCGCACAATCCATCGATCGATCGATCGATCCCACTCTGTTGTATCTTATCGAACATTTCAGTTATTGTCCAGAATCGAATTTTCCAATTTCGCGATTTGCTCCCTTCGAAATGCAATATTGAAACAATTCAACCTCTCCCTGTCTCCAAATCTGGGAAAATCACCGCTAGATGTCCCATCGCACGTCTTCAGCGATCTCCGGGGGATAACATATCCCGTCTGCGCATTAAGAGAGATAACCGATAACCTACTGCGCATGCGTATCGCGGGCGACCTAATGCACATGCGCAGAGCGAGCCGGTCCAAAAGTTCAGACATTTCAATAATCGTGTTTACATTGTATACGACGGTGCCGCTCCGTGAAGCATTTAATTTGAACAGACAGCTTTATCTCGTGGATTGGTTTAGCCGCAGAGTTGCGTAAGAAATGCACCGGTAATAATAGCCACAGAGAATACGGTGTGTGTGTGTGTGTGTGTGTGTGTGTGTGTGTGTGTGGGTGTGGGTGTGTGTGAGTGGTGGTGGGGGGGTAGATAAAAGGAGGAGCAGAGGGGATCTAATCGAAGCGTATAAGATTATCACTGGCAAGGAATCACTAGAGTGGGAGAGGTTCTTTGAATTAGCTCCAAACAAGGCAATTCGCGGTAACAGGTAGGCTATAAATTATTTAAGAATCCGAAAGCAACATTAGGGCAGATTTTCTTCGGTGCAAGAGTTGTTGACTTGTGGAATGTTTTGGATAGTACACTGCACGTCTCAGTGGACACTATCACAGCTTTTAAGAGGATGCTAGGAAGACTGGGCTATAAAACGTTCCAGGATAATTTGCGATGGTTCTAACAAAAACAAGGGTTTTAAGAGGTTCGGAAGACGCGTAGTCTTCTCAACCACTTACAACCCTTGTTATGTTATGTTATGTTATGTTATGTTATGTTATGTTATGTTATGTTATGTTATGTTATGTTATGTTATGTAATGCATACAATACAATGCAATGCAATAAATCGTAATCGTAAATTTCTGTGGATCCACTTTCCAGATACACTCACCAGAGGCGCTCTCGACCTGACAATAAAAGCCACGATTAAAATAAGATTTTTAAAGGAAACAAGATCAACCAGCTGAAGTCAACGGCCACTTCACAACAATACAACAATACAGACAAAACAATACGAACGTCTCTGGAGGCCTTAAGTGGTCGCTAAACACGGAATAAACAATACTGCAATAGAAAATATGCAAATAATTCAACAATACAAAGATTCATCTTAGACACCTCAAAACAGTTTAAGTATTGTCTTATAAGAGAGCTGTGAGTTCCAATCAATTTATTGGAATGGCCTTCCAGGCAATTAGATTTTTATAAACTGTTAGAATCCCTCAAACGAATGCGTTACTCCACCACTGAGAATATCCGGGTGGTGCCAGTCGGTAGTGTAGATAAAGGAGGAGGGCGACGCCAATCATCTTTGTTATGACAAAGCGTCGTTACAACTTACACTGAAACTAGACAACACTTTCCGTTTCAGTTTAACAAACGTACAACTCGCTAAATTCCTAAAATGCACGCAATCGACATTTAAAAAAATAAAGCATATTATAAGCAAGCTAAGGTGGAAGTCAACGGCCCTGGCAACCACAGTATGTCGTCATCCACAAAACTGAAGTGATATCGCTAGACACCTTTAAAACATTGTTAACAAACGCTATATGTTTATAACAAAATACGCTGGTTTGCTCTACTCTCATGAGTTCCGCACAAGTTTATGATCTGAATATATTGAAACCAAAGTTAAAGAAATGTAACACTTCTTATATGCTTATGTTTGCTTTGTTGGTTAATGAAATTTATAATGGAGTGTGCTCAGCGTTAAAACTACGCGCTAAAGTATCGAGCTTACATCTACGTCACCCTATGGTATCATATCTATAGGTCGCTGACGCCTGCCCCACAGATAAGATAGGCACACTAGATGCTGACCTAGTGAACCTGATCTATGAACCTGGTGCTCAATAAGCTGGTTTTGGTCTTGGGGCGTCTGTATGGGCTGAGAATTTTGGGGATTTTCCCATCGTTTGACTATATACACATCATTCTTAATCTAGCACTTTTCGGGCGATCAACAACTTTTTATTGTTAAGGAGTGGACATAAATTAGACACCTTTAAAACGGTTATTACGACGCAATACATACGTCAACAATGTGTGGTCATTAGCTACTGCCAGCAGACATGATAGCTTTCAGTTTAGGTGGACGTCAACATTTCGTCACTTCTAGAAAATATTACTAAATTGTAAGCTAACGCCACCGTCAGTTTTCTGGTCGTGCCAGACCAAAACCTGAATATACTAGGAGGGTGATGAAAATCCTTCTTACACCACAGCTCCATTAAACAAGAACTAAATCTGTAAACTAAATGCCAGTCTCAAACCTGCATAAAGAAGGAGGGCGATGTTAATAAACTTCGTAAAGACACAGCATAGTTTAGCAGATATATATATATATATATATATATATATATATATATATATATATAATAATTTATCTCATATATATAGTCATGTATATATAGTCTGTATAATGATGAATGTATTCATACACCCTTTAACTGATATATATTTATTATCGTTGTTGTTGAGTCCATTGAACTGGTTTTCTGTTCTTCTACAGTTACCCTCGTCTGCATTCCGTTCACCGTCTGCCAATTGGTCTACAAGGCCTGGATCTACGGAGAGTTTCTCTGCAAGGCCACCGGATATCTACAAGGTAAGAACTAGCGCTTCATAAATCCCACACCCAGAAAGCGTATTTCTCATAGAAATCCGGTTTCCAATGCGAAACCGTAACCAGTTTCCAGTAGGAAGAAAATATAGAGCAGTCCCCGGAACATCCATGGATACGAGGTGCTAGCGACTTAATTTTCTTGGCCTCGGCATCTGATGACTCCTTTAAGCTAACCCAGAGAGGTAGTTGTGCAGGATAGGAGTATGAGACTTAGTTTTCTTTGCCTCGGCATATAAGGGCAGGTGACCAGTCATCTTTCTCGGCCAAAGATCTACACATCGACAGTGTACTGCCGATGTCCTCATTTTATAGATGAGTTCTGTGTGCGATCGCCAGTTGGAACAGATATGTCTCGACGCTTCGGCTGATGATCTGACAAGCCTATATCTATAGTAATCATAGGCGCCGTAGCAAGACGTATGAAGACTAAAAGCAGCTGTGTCTTACACACCTCTTTTAAGACTTTCATTTAGACTATAAATAACCCAAATATCAGAGAATTGTCAATTGATGTTCGATTCCAACGTAGTGTCGTTGAGCAGCAACTAGCCAATCAATTGATATTGAGTTGATATTGTTGATATTGATATTGATACCGTGCCAGTTCCAAGCCTGGAGAAAGGAGGAGGGTGACGCAAATTAGCTTTGTTACGACACAGTAATAACAAACAGCAACTGATCAGACATCCAATTGAAATGTAACATGTATAGTTAGGTAATCGTAATAATAATCTCCAGATTTCTACAGCGTCAAAAAAGCGAAGCCGCGAGAAGCAACTAATTCAAAGGATGGGATTTGTGAAAGAGCAGTGCTTTCAGTTTTGATTTATGATGGCCTTATGGATTAGTGAGTCCACTCCTTGGGATTTTCCCAAGATCTTCGGATTTGGGGATCGCTTGGGATTTAGGGATTTTGCATAGCGATCCGGGGATTTCTTTTACTAAGGTCTGCAGACTAGTTTCTTCCAGCAGTGACAGCGAATCAGATTAGAAAGGACTCCCTCACTGAAAGACTTTTATTATCATTGTAACTTGCAAACATTGTGATTTGTTAATAATTCAATGTTATGCTCCCGTTTTCTCTTTACGTGTCCTTAACTCGACATTTTGGTGAATAATCGTGATTTTTCAAACACATGTCATATTTCATCACAAATTTTTCCTTTTCAGTAACTTGGAATTTTTTTTAATATACTCTTGGCCAATCTTCGGATTTTGGAAGCAAGATATTGGCATTTCTGAATATGGAGAGTGGTTGCACTGCTAAAATGGATAGATTGCAAGAGGTGTATTAGTTTCGGTTTAACGACACTGTGATAGCAAAAGATCATCATCGTCACCCTCCTCTTTTGTCCAGGCTTGGGACTGGCAATGTCAGAGTACGAACAGTAGAGGAGTTTGCAAGAGGTGAGGTTTTGGAGGGTTATAGTGTCTCAGTCAGGCACTTTCACCAATCTGCCAGTGTTTTAAACGTTTATAAAACAGTGAATTGCAACGTTTTACGGGTGTTTAAGGCAGGCAATCTAACGAACCGGCTACCATAATTATTCCACATTACGATTAACCCTCGGGCTACCAAGCTTTTTTTGTAACACTGGCTACCAAGGGGGGGTGGTTACCACCCCCCTGGATTTCGTGTTTGGTTTCACATATCATAACTTGTAATATAGCAATGGATTCAGCATTCATTTCTGCACAGAACGCTATATTTAGTTGTACATTATGTGAATGCACCTCGAAATTACATCACTTTTAACAACGGAACCCATTAATTAGCGATATTTTATATTATTGCGTACATTTTGTACTTTTTGGATAAACAAATATAAGATTATGAGTGTTTTGAAACTGATCTATGTATAAAAGATATACACAATCATCCCTACACATGTTTATATAGTATAAATGTACATCCATACATATATATCCATACATATATATATCGGTTTACGTTGTAATGCCGTATTCAGCCATTTTCACACAGATTACGCGTATTATTATTTATTTTGATCACTTCCGGTATTCAAAAGACAAAGATGTAGGTATGCAAATGAAGCCCTACATTCCCTCTAAAGAATGTTATCTTTGTTTCTCTTCCAGGAAGACAAATGAATACGCTACAGACAAAAAACTAAGAAGGAGTGCTTCCATTCAGCCATTTTTCACGCATATTACGCGTATTATTATTTATTTTGATCACTTCCTGTTTTCATAAGACAAAGATGTAGGTATGCAAATGAAGCCCTACATTCCCTCTAAAGAATGGTATAATTGTTTCTCTTCTAGGAAGAATAGTCAATAAGCTATAGTCAAAAAACTAGGGGGTGGTATCCACCCCTCTGGTGCCTCGGGTATATCAGGTATAACTTTTGAATGGCGTGTGCTACCACCATGATGTTTACCTCAAAATGTGCGGCAATGAATCTGCTACAGCTACCTAAAATGCAAAAATTATATTCCATATGAAAAAAAAATTATGCACAAAAACTTGGGGGTGGCAACCACCCCCTGGTAGCCCGAGGGTTAAGCACGCAGTGTTAATTATTCATTTCACGTCGACAAAAATTAGTTTTAACAGTTCTAATTTCTCACCGTTCTTACTGCGTAATTCAACACTGCGTAATTCAACTATCGTCAATCCCATCGCGTAGAATTAGTTCGTGTTTAACGACGCTGTGTGGTAAGAAATATCATCAGCGTCGCCCTCCTCCTCCTCCTTCACCCATGCCTGGAACTGGCACCTCCTGGCAATAGGGCACAGACGTGCAGTGGCGGAGTTTACTCAATCGTCTGTTTTTTTAAAATTTAATCCAATGTTTAACGACATCTTATAGCTTCAAAATGCTGTTGACGTCCGTAAAGTTTTTGGCGTATTTCAGTTCATTTTCTTGTAATGTTTTCATCAGTTTTCTTTCTCTTTTCTTGCCTTGGATTCCGTTTCTGATAGGATGTTGACGTATTTAAAGTTTTAGACGTATTTAAGTTCATTTCCATTTAATGTTTTTCATCAGTTTTCTTTATCTTTCCTTGTCTTGGATTCCGTTTCTGAGAGAGGAAGTCGCGACGGTGAAATTTGACATTTGCTTGTTGTTGTCGATCTCTTATTCATATGAATCATTATCATTATTTCTACTTATATATCAATCGTCTGCTGGGTCCCAAGCCTATAATTATGGCATATGTTTACAACGTTTTGAAGGTGTTTAAGGCGAGCTGTTTTATATAATCGTTATCGTTATCGTAATCGTAATATCACGATTCAACAGCATCCAAAAAGGCGAAGTCGCAGGAACCAGATAATTCATAGGCGCTAAGTGAAAACAAAATCGAAAGGCGGGAGAGGAGTAAAGATCGTTTCCAGGTCAAGATGCAAAGGGGTCAAGCAGGCAGACAGTCAGACGTCTGCGGTGGATGGTGTTTATAATAGAAACTGCGAGGGAGGTAAGGGGAAGAAGAGGAATCGGGGTAGGATTTGTGAAAAGCTGTGTTTTCGGTTTTGATGATGAAAGCAATATAAGACGATTTGTAAAAATGTATGGTATTATTATTATTCCACAGTTTTACGTTGTCTTATGACATCAAAGGCCGTCGACGACAATAATATACAGACAATATCTTCTTCTTTGCTTCTCCTCCGTCAGGCCAAGGCCAACGATGAGTCCTCAACTTGTCGTCTCCAGAATTGTCTATCCTTGATTTGTTCCTTTGCTTCTGCAATGTTTCATAGTCATGTTGAGGTTTCTTGGTCGCTTTACCAGACGGTGACCAATCCTCTTCTGGCAGGGTAAGGAAGCCGGTGGGCCACTTTATATGACCTCTTGCGCCCTCAGGTGTCCTTCCAGCACCTGCCTCCTGCGTTGGCCAGCTGTTTTCGGGGTTCCCGGTGAGCCTGTCCACCTCGCGAGACGCCCAAGGTGGTCCTTCTGCCCAGGGCTTTCACCACTGGGCTTTCACCACTGATGGCATAGCCTCACCGGGCATTCCCCTACTTAGCCGTTCACCCCCCCACCGCGGTGAGGTGCAGGTAGGACTTTGGGGGGGGGGGCAATATACAATATACAATTCAATAAGTACAAGAACCTTACAGCGTCCGAACAAAATTTGTGATTTATGAAATGTATGGGTTTTGTTACTGGAATCTTTATAACATCGTTTGATTACGTTTTACGGGTGTTTAAAGTAGACGCTCTATCCGTTTTTTTTACATTCACACAACTAAGGTGTCTAGATTTGAAACGGCGAGGGAGGTGAGGGGAAGAGGAGGAATCGGGATTGGGATTTATGAAAAATCTGTGTTTTCAGTTTTGAGTGAATGACCCAAGGAGATATAGCAAGAGGCGAGCTATTGGTGGGTTCGCGGGATGGACCAGATGTTTGACGCAATTAAATACAATACAATACAATTAGACATTTATAACGCGCTTTAGCAAGACAAGTCTTGCAGGAGAGCGCGTTGCGCTGTGTTCTTAGTCATAGTATAATGAGAATAGATAAGTTTTTAATTTTGATTTAAATTGAGTAGCAGATGAACATTGACGGATTGTAGCTGGAAGACTGTTCCATTCCTTAGGTCCCGAGACAGCAAAAGAACGATTTCCAAACTTCCTCTTGGTGCGAAGAACGGTAAAGTCTCCTCGCGTGGCTGATCTGAGTCCTTTAGGATTTGAAGCAGAGCATGGTACGACCATGGACGTCATATATGATACATGAGGAGGGAGATTTTGAAAGCGATACGGGCACGAATGGGAAGCCAGTGTAGTTGTTGAAGAGATTGTGTGATGTGATCTCTAGGGCCAAGACCTTTTATTAGGCGAGCGGCGGTGTGCAGAACAGATGTGAGGGGTTGAAGTGTCGACGTTGGGAGGCCAGATAGGACGGAATTACAGTAGTCGATGCGAGAGATGACAAGGGCTTGTGTGAGAATACGGAGGCAGGTTTCATCGAGGCAACGCTTCACTTGTCTGATTCGGCGAATGTGGAAATAGCAGGCTCTTGCAATGGCGGAAATGTGTTGAGTCATGTTTAGATTGCAGTCTAACAATACTCCAAGATCGCGAACCACTTCTGAAGGTGGAATAGAACAACTTGAGTCGAGGTTAAGTATTTTCAATGATTTATCTTCATCCTGACTGATCCGACGGTCGAACCAAATGAGTTCTGTTTTAGTAGTGTTTAGTTTCAAACGCATGGAAGCACACCAGGATTCGATATCACGGGTGCATGCTGCGATTTTGGTTTTGATATTTCCAATGTTTCTTCCATAGAGCTTTACGTGGAGTTTGGTGTCGTCAGCATATAGATGGATCATAAGACCATGTTGCGAGGCAAGGATGACAATATTGGAGGTGTATAGGATGAAGAGAAGTGGACCTAGGATGGATCCTATAGAGGAGTTTCTTCTAGAGAGGCGGAACAGCTATATGGCTATGGAGAGATTTGCAGAGTTTTGGGGTGACGCAATGGCGGAAGAGCCGCGGGTTGAGCGAAGTGGTTGGACGGTGAACAACAGTACTGACGGAGATCCTAGGAGGGCTGGGTGAATTGTTGTGTTGTGTGTGAGGTAAGTGATATGACTATATAATTATATTCGTTCAGGTATTTTGAGCCAGTGGAGTGATTTCATAACTGGAGTGATGTGGTGGTGCATGTGTGGGGGTTTTGGTGACAGCACGGACGAGGGCATTCTGAGTAGCATGGAGGCGGTTTATTTCGGTGATGTACATGCTCAGGAAAAGTGAATTGCAGTAGTCTAATTTAGCGTGAACTATGGATATAGCGATTGTAGATGCAGTTTTGGACAGATTCTGCGATGGTCGCGGATAAGTATGAAGGAGGAGCCGAAAAAATGGGTGATATGATCGAAGAAGCTACGGTTTGGTCGATAGTCACACGTAGATTGCAAAAAGGAGAATTTGGTAAAGTCGACATCAACGACACTGGCTGCGGCAGCCACAAGATGTCGTTCAACACAAAATAAACATTACATAAGACACCCTTAAAACGCCGTAAAACAAAGTTATATATTCGTCAACTACGGTTGAGCGCCAAATGCATGGCCTGGGTCCGTATACATTTATTCTGGAAATTAAGGAATTCAACAAATGAGTATTTTGTAAAGCGCAACTTCAAGGAAAAACTCACCAGTAGCGCACGCGATCCAAGAAGTTGAACCATCGCTGAAACACAATAGACTTCAAGCGCTCGCGGAATAGAGATAGGCTGACTAGCTCAGCTCTAGTTTAATCAGGAAGGTTGTTCCAGGCCACAGGAACGACGAAAGCAGAGCCTCTGTGCTGAGTTGTTGAGAAACGAACCCAGGGAACAAGAAGAGTAGTTTTGGAGAACATTCCTACATTCACCATCCACCATAATAAACACTTCCACCATTTCTTTTCATTCTCGTCCCGGTTCGTGATGTGAGAACAGTGGATTATATTTATCAACTTCGCGAATAAACCCGATTTACTACAAGTTAACAAGTAGCTTTACTTCTTCGGAAATGCCAGTACCATGAAAGGTGGAAAGGAAAGAAATTGTTCGTTTGTCACGGGATATTGTAAGGGCAACAGTCTTATATTCAGACACATCACCTCAGTACTTTAGATTTTTCAGGCGAGCCTCTTTGAGGAAGACCTCTCCGGTTTTAATAGTAACTGTGCTTTTCGTGTAAGGAAATTACTCCTAAATCCATTGAATTATACTACCGGTCATATTACCAATGATGGCCCTTTTCAATGAACCTAATGCAGGCCAAACGAATTGGAGACCCAAGGATTGTAGCAACATGAACCATGGTTTCTTCTTCTTGCAAAAAGATTCCTGAAAAACATATTTTAGAATTTCCGTGCAGGTGTTTATTTATAGCTAGAGAGAGCGTGATAAAAGGTGTCTAAACTGAGTCGCTCGCGTCGTTTGACTCCACCGCTTCAGAATTTCTGGAAACTTTCAATTCGATAATAGGGCCAATCACGTAGTTAATATTCATATTACAGTAGCCAGGAAACAAGGTCTACTTTGTTTACGATTTACCACCAAAAACGCAAAGGCGTGTAAATTGTTTAACTTAGGAAGTGCCCTCATTTAAATTTCACTTTCATGGCTAAAGGTTATTTTAAAGGGGGAAATTTCATGATAATCAATTTGATTTGCATATTTTCTGACCGCACACCGAAAAAAATTAACATTTGAAGCATGTTAGTATTCCAACAAAGGCTTTGAAACAATCCGGTATTTTCCGACGTTTTTCGTTCTCAATTCCAGAGCCAATCCGGGGAAATCAGCTAATGAACTTTAACGATTTAAACATAATGGAACATCGACGCCAACGGTCGTTGGCAGATACAAAATATCGATGAACACAAAATAATGAAGTGATTTCGTTTGACACCTTTAAAACATCATTCTACAATGCAATATATAAGTTAACAGTAAATAAGCAAGCGTTAAGAAACACGCTAAGAAACTGAGTGTATACTGGCGTTCTAAGTTCTGTCTTGAGAAAGAAAACTGATGAAACACTACACGAAAATGAACTGAAATGCATCAAAAACTTTAAAGACGTCAACGGCCTTTGTCGCTAAAAGATGTCGTTAAACAGTTGCTAAATAATAATAATAATAAGCAAGCGTTAGAACGCCACTATACACTCAGTTTCTTAGCGTGGATTTAAGGTAAGGTCGACGTCAACGGCTCTGACAACCATAATGTGGTAAACAAAGCAAATTACTACTAGAGTAACTGGAACATTAGTCAGCATCAATTATATTAACTCATCCACTGCCTGCACTCTTTTGGAGCCCGTCCTAATCCTCGACTATGGTTTAGGGCGAGGCTAATCATCTACGCTATGCAGTGTTTTAGTTGTCAAAAACAACTGGGGGTCAAAAATTTGTAGATTACCAAAGTACACGAACACATGTCTAAATTAAATTTTAATGTTGTTAATATTATACATCTGATGACTCATGAGATATCTTAGTTTATTCTATGTATCTATCTAGGCGACAAAACAAACAAATTACATAATCACATGGACCAAACACCAGGTTTTTGTAAAGACCTAACCCCCAACATATTTTCAGTTACTTAGCTGAGGGGGTTGGAAAGAGAACTAGGGGGGTTGAACCCCCAACCCCCCTGACAACTAAAACACTGACGCTATGACATAGCGTCTTTAAACAATTAACTAACTAACTCTATATTCGTGAACTGTCGTATAGCAGCGTTTAGTCTCTTGCTATGAAGATCTCTGATACCATGAGGTGTCGTTAAACTCTTGGAATCCATCCAGTCTCGAGAGGGTTATGCTTTATTCGAAAATGGATTTGGCAGCCTCAATTGTCGTCAACCACAAAATAAAGAAGCGATCTCGTTAGACACCTCTGAAGTGATGTCAACCGACTCTATATATTCGTCAACTTCGATCAGTTTTTGCGCAAAACTCCGCAAATGCTCGCAATATGGCAGAGCCAGTCCCAAGCCTGGATAAAAGAGGAGAGCGACGCTAATGATATTTATAATCACACAGTCTTTAAACTGAAACTACTACTACTAATAGTTTCTCCGCATATACCCTACTAGTAGTAGTGCCACTCCCAAGCCTCGAGAAAGTTGAAGGGCGACGTAAATCATATTTGCTAAGACACAGTGTCATAAAACAGCAATTAACCAGCCAACCAGTCACCAGTTGGCCTATGATTTCTGTTGACGTCAACAGTATTTGTAGCGATGAGATGTCGTTAATCTCTGGATCCATCTCAGTCACCAGTTTACCTGCTGACAATCTTCTACTCATGTGCGGCTCGGATTCGAATCACGAAGGCAGATAACATTTCATCCATGCACCTCCACTTGGTTTCTCTGACATGACGCAACGCTCGTGAATAAGCTGGCACCCCACGTTTAGCTTTTAATTAGCCCATTATAAATTTCTAGATTACGATTAACAATTAGGCTCAAGTGTCAAAAATTTGTTAGGTAGATTTTTGTATATTTCGACGTCAACGGTCCTATCAGCCACTAGATGTCGTTAGAAACAAAATAATAAAATGACCTAGTTAGACACCTTTAAACGTTGTTGAGCAAGGCTATATAGGCCCTATTCGTCAACGGCGTTTAATGTTATTACATGTTATTTTAGAAAACTTAAAGAAGTACTGTTAATAACTTTGTAAACATATTTGAAAAGAGCTAAAATAGCCAAAAAAAGAGCTGATATAGCCAAAAAAGAGCTGATATAGCCAAAAAGAGCTGAAATAGCCACCAAAAAAAGAAACAAAAGGAGAAAAAGGAAAAAAAAAGGAAAAAAAAGATGTTAAAAAATTACAATAAAAAGAGCCAATGGGCCAAACATAACGGAGATACAATACTTTAATATGTATCAAATCAAATAATATGTATCTATCAAATATTGTTAATATTGTTAATAAGATTGAGGAGAAACAGTTATTAACATTATACGGAAATGAACTTAATCCGTCAGAAACTTTAAATACGTCTACATCTTATCAGAAACGGAATCAAAGCCAAGAAAAGAAAAAGAAAACTGTTGATAGAAATTATATGAAAATGAACTTAAATCGTCAGAAACTTTAAATACGTCAGCATCTTATCAGAAACGGAATCAAAGACGAGAAAGGAGAAAGAACATTTGTGAGAACATTACAAGAAAATGAACGGAATTACATCAACAACTTTAAAGACGTCAACAGCCTTTGTAGCTATAGGATGTCGTTAAATATTGGATTATGTATGGCGTTTAATGTTAAAAGAGATTGAGCTGTAATATGCCAAAGAATAATCTTTGTCGTCAGCAACGGCCTGTCTTGTCATAAGCTGCCGTTAAACTGTAGATCCAGACGTTTAATGTTGAATTCCTTCGCCATAAAGTTAAGGGGAAAACCCGCTGTCATAAAGTCAATCAATCAATCAGTGAATCAGAATTTATATACATGTAGCGTCCCTTCAAAATCCGTACCGACCGAGGCCAAGCGAGAAAAAGCCGTCTTCAGCGGCGGTGAAGCAGGTTAGGCAGCCTTTGAGAGGTGTGCTATAGCCATTGGAAGGTGTGCTATAGCCAAGGGAAGCCCGTTCCAGGTTGTCGGACAAACCGCAGAGATGGAACAGATCTGCATTGTTGCGGAGCGGGCGAATTGGACGACCAAGTCACTGTGGACGAAGGAGATCAATGCGCGGCGGACTGTGCAAGGGTAAAAAGGGCGACAACGCTCACGCAGGTAGGGGATGCTTACTGCCCAGCCTGAGAAGCACCACTACACAAAGGACGCTATCCTGTATGAGATGCGCTGTGGGAAAGAAAGTCAGTGCAATATCTCCCTCATATACTGGGACATGCGGTCGGTCTTGGCGAAACCGCAGCCTGGTGAACCCGCTCCAAGCTCTCGATCCGGACTTGCGGGAGACCAGCTGATGTCTTTAATCCCTGGATCCGAATGCCAGTTCGCATTTCCATGTTCAAGGGTGTAAAGGTAAGGTAGACGTTAACGTCCCTGACAGCCACAAGATGTCGCTAAAAACAAAGTAGTAAATGACCTTGTTAGACACCTTTACAACGCCGTCCAACAACGCTATATTATTCGTCAACTGAGTTTGAACTCTAATGTAAAGCAGTTAACTTGTTTCGGGAGTTAATGTACGGTAGACGTGAACGGTCCTTGCAAGCCTTAAGATGGTGTTTAAAACAATGTAATAAATTGACCTGGTTAGACACATTTAAATTTTGAAACGCTGTCGAACAGATCTATATATTCGTCAACTGCGATAAACGTTAATGTTCAATTAAAATTAGTGACATCTGTTATAACGTAAGATTAACGGTCTTCGTAGGTTAAAGATTTCAAACGGTATGCTTGCTATTGTTAGACACCTCTGAAAAACTATGACCCTGAGTTATAAATTCTGTGTGAATTGTTGCAAAAATAATTTTTGGACTGTTTTGTGAGCTATTTTAAGTTCAACCAATCACGCGCTTGAACGCACCATCAATCACAGCAGCATTTTAATTTGTGAAATCATTTTCTATAAAAATTTGTTTCGGTTGCCTGCAAAGTGGAGACAAAGTAAATCTGAAACTGAGAGGTGGAAGCATATTTGTTAGGTGCCAAGACATAATAGAGTGTCGCATGGGTGTGGTGCATGCTATGAAGGGGTGATTATGTAATGCATTATCGGGCAGATGGTTGAAAAAATCCATCGAAATGAGCCTTAATGGTTACGGGAAGAGACTTAGTGGCCACCGAAAAGAGCAGTAACAGATCAACTTATAGAGTTTAACGTGTATATAATTATTTTACTTTTAAATGGGACTAAACTGAATTGAAATTAAGAAGATCAAACAGACATCGAAGCCTTAGCTACCTGCTGATTTACAGAATTTCTTTCGACTGATTTTGTCTCTACTGAAACCATGAACCCAGAAGCCTTTGAAATATACGCAGGCAAACCCCAATGACGACCTGGAATCGTAATCGTAATCGTAATCGAACATTTATATAGCGCCGCTCAAAAATTAGCAGCGCTCTCAACCTACGTCAGTGCCTGAATCAGGGTACAAGAAAGTCTTAAGACGTCTACGGAAGTGGGAAGGAGAGAGGGCTAGTAACTCAAGGCGAAGAGACTGGGGAAGAGTTCCAAGCTAATGGGCCAACACGGGCAAAAGACCTAGAGTGGGCCGTAGCAGAGCGCATGCGAGGGACAACCATAAGGCCACGGGTCGAAGGTCGCAAAGTGGCCCTCGCAGGCAAGGAGGAGACAAAGGTGCAAAAAGACCTCAGGTAGGATGGGACCACCACAACAAGGCCGTTACGCATGAATGAATGAATGAATGAATGAATGAATGAATGAATGTATGAATGAATGAATGAATGAATGAATGAATGAATGAATGAATGAATGAATGAATGAATGAATGAATGAATGAATGAACGATCTGCAATCAAGAAAATGAAGTGATATACAATTAATTTTCGTAAATTCGTCGACCACAATTGCAGCCATAAGATGTCATTTGTCACCAACTCTTTTCTTTCTTAGTTGTGACCTACCTCAAGAACTTTCCTTATCTCTACATATAAATTGCTCAACGTCTTCTAACTGTTTAAGAATTAAATTGACACAGTTCTTTGAATGTTTCTTCTTACTTCAAACACAGTTTAATAACAACAACTCAACTCTTGCCTTAAAACAACCGTACTACACTGTATAGTTCAAATTCACTGTCATCAGCAGTTTCTAAGTTTGGCGCGCTAACTGCACGTGTAGAGAATCTATCGTCAGCCAAAGTTTAGGCTACTTTAGGCCAAGCGCCCACGAGCCGACAGCGCAACTAAAGCCTAAGACTAAAACGCTTAACAATCGAATACACATTATATATATATCAACATAAGAAACACCTGTGCTCATTTATATATGCAAAACATTTGTTCACATCATTAAACTTTTGGAATAATAAAAAATGCTAGTTTTATTTCGGGCCTTCAGAGAGTTAAGGTCGACGTCATCGGCCCTGACAGCCACAAGATGTCGTTAAACACAGAAAAATGAAAAGACCTCGGTAAGACACCTTTAAAATGCTATCGAACAACGCTATATATTCTTCAACTGTCGTTCAATACTAGTTTTTCCTCGGTGTTGCGGTAGTTAAAGCAAAGTAGGCGTCAACGGCCCTAACAGCCGTAACATGGTAAATATAGCAAATTACTATTATAACACCAATCAGTATCACTGCTAACTCATCCGCTGCTTGTACTTTAAAGAGCCAGACCCAAACCTCGTCAAAGGAATAGAGCAAAGCTAATTATCGTCACTATGACATACATGTAGCGCCTTTAAACAGAACTCTAGGCGTAGGGAACCATCTTATAATGACGAGCGCTACGTCATGTCAGAGGGGTTGTCCAGCGATGCCAAGTGAAAGTCCAAGGGTGAAATGCTGTCAGCCTACGTGATTCGAATCCGGGTAACTTTGGCGAAGAACAGATGCGTTTAAGTTGATCACATTAGAATTACATTAGCCAAAATATCATGCATGAGTTTACATTACATTATAATTATCTTGGTCACTTCAGGATTGTATTGCTTATGCATCACGTTTCGTATCAGTGGTTTACATTATACTTATAGGCGATGCCTGGATTATGTCTAACGCTAGTTTACATTGGAAATCACATTGAATATTGCAGTGTAGTGGGAAACATTTCCGAATTGCATGTTTCACAACACATGTGCACTATGGTGAATCTGACTTGTCAACTTGACAAGTTAGATTCAAATGTCAAGTTATTTAGTGAATCTAACCTCAAATACATTGTAACTTAATATACATTGTTCGTAATGCGCCTACAGTTAATCTCTCAAAGGAGCTGTTTAAATAAAATAATTCATGCATTCACACCTACGTAAACTGCATTTTGCATGTCATTAGTCATTACAATTTAATTTGCGTTGCAATTTACATTTTCATTTCGATTAGCATTATTACGATTTATATACATAACTTGTTATCTCTGATACGATGCAGTGTTCCTGAATAAGCTTATGCCCTACGCTTGGCTTTTAAGTAGCCATTTGAAAATTAAAGATTACGATCACGGTTTGGCTCAAGTGTCTAAAATGTTTTAAGTAGATCTTTTGTCTATTTCGAGGTCAACCGCCCTGGAAACCACAAAATGTCGTTAAACATAAAATAATAAAAATGTCCGCTTTAGACACCTTTAAAACGCAATTCCGCAGCGCTATATATTTTCGTAAAATATACGTTTATGCTTGATTAGAATTTGAAGGCGTAACCTTACACTGATGAGTTTCTTTACTGTCACTGCCGCTTTATAAATATCAAACTCATCATAATCTGGCAGTGCCAGTCCCAAGCCTGGGTGAAGGAGGAGGGCGACGCTAATCGTCTTTGTTATTGCACAGTGTCGTTAAACAGCATCTAACTAACTACAAAATGTCGGATCACAATTACGACTTGTATTTGCCCCCTCAAAGTCCGACTCACACCTCAACGTGGTGAGGGGGTGGCAACAGTCAGTAGGGGAGTGCCTGCTGAGGCTATGCCATCAGTGGTGAAGGTCTTGGCTGAAGTACCACCTTAGGGCGCTACGCGAGGTGGACAGGCTCAGCAGTCAGCAGGAACCCTGAAAAAGCTGGTAAACGTGGGCGGCATCGCCACCTCTGATGCCACAAGATAGTGGATATCAGAGCCAGTCCTAAGCCTGGAACTATCTTTAAGGGAGAAGTGCGAAGGTCGAACGGATGGGTGCAGATACTCCGTTCGTAAAGAAAAAATACGTATGAAATCCAAGGCAAGCATTGGATTCCAACGGGCCGAGGCCCATGGATCTGATGCAAGCGTTGGACACCTACGGACCTTTGGCCCATGGATCCTGATGATGATGATGATGATTGGGTCACAATTAACATTGCAGTGCCATTTACACTACGTAGTAATTTACATTACATGATGATTTACATCATATTTCATTGTGAAATTGACTTCATATCACACCAGTAATCAAATTACGGTTCGTATCAAGGCCTTTGTCATAAATTTGCCATTGTCACAGAATTTGCATTGTCTTTGCAGGAGTGTCGGTCGGTTCGAGTGTAATGACGATCATGTTCCTCAGTCTTGACCGTTACTTCGCCATTCGACATCCGGTCAAGTCCCGGCGAATCACGACAACGGGTCACGTGACGGCCGTCGTTGTCCTTATATGGGCAGTGAGCTGTGGGATCATGACCCCGCTGGCCACGACGCGCACCCTGGAGGGCTACGCCTGCCTCAACGGGGACTTCCTCCCGTTCTGCGTCGAGACGTGGACCTCGGACAAATCGAGGAGGGTGTTCGACATCTTCCTCTTCGTCTTCATCTACGTCCTCCCTGGAACGGTCGTCTGGCTCAGCTACACCTCAACCGGAAGACGACTCATACACGGCGACAAGTCGCTCCGACACCAGGGGTCCGTAGTGTACAGTCACGTGATGGCCGGGCGCAGACGGGTTGCCCGGATGTTGCTTCTGTTGGCCGTGTTGTTCGCCGTGTCATGGATGCCCTATTACATCATCAGTCTCTACGTCGATTTTGGTCGTAAGGGGGCGCTGGATGAGTCGCTGGTGGCGCTATCGTTCGCCCTGCTGTTGGGTCACTCCCACAGTGCTCAGAACCCCATTCTCTACTGTACGATGAACAGAGGGTTCCAAAGGGCGGCCGCCGCGGCGCTCAGGTGTGACGAACGTTCATCACGCTCTAAAGACTCACAACTGGTAAGAACTTCGGTTGGCGTATCTCAGTGAAGTACTATATAGGTCCTAGACCTAGAGGTGACCGTACCCGGTAAATGCGCTAACAAAATAATAGTTATTATAATGAGAGTAATAAAGCAGTATCGCTTTTGGTTGCACCTTTTTACCGATAAACCATATGCGAAGGATAGCGATTCCAGAATAACCTTCCCTTAATTTCTGCAATACTGACGAATCACGTGTTTCTCGCGGATAATGATAATAATTATAATAATAATACAAGTAATAATAATAATAATAATAATAATAATAATAATAATAATAATAATAATAATAATAATAATAATAATAATAATAATAATAATAATAATAATAGTAACGATTGGTGTTAAGTAAGTGTTAATTTTTAGTCAATATACACCTTTTTAATATGTTCAATTTGCAATATTTATAAGTTGACTGCGCCAAATGCTTTCAAATAATTTATTAATAATAACATTCTCACTGTTAACTCCGTTAGTACCAGTAATTCCAATAGGACCAGTCCCAAGCCTAGAAAATGGAGGAAGGCAACGGTCACAGCCTTTATAGGCATTAGATGTCATTAAACACTGCAAAATATATATATGATTTCAGGTTTGCTTGTCATGCGAACAGTGAGAACATGTTCAAGATAGTTCCACACCTCTTTCAAGCGAGATATTCGACCTATAAGTAGAAGTATTATGCACCAATGTCTTTAACATAAGAGATTCATACCATGCGAAAGGTGAGATTTGTTCGAAATAATTTCTGATGATGTCAACGGGCTTTGAAGCCACAAGATTTTCGTCAACCTTTGTGATGCAATTCATCATTCAGATTGAAGATGAGCACCAGACATTTAACCACATCTCATGGTCACAAAAACCGTTGACGTCGACAGAAATTATTTTCAACAGTTTTCACCATTCTACGTACGTATGGCATAATACGGCTCACACATTATTTCATATATATATATATATATATATATATATATATATATATATATTCGTTTATTTGAAAAAGAGACAAATCTTGTTACATGTCGAAGCATAAACCAGACAAATAAAATAATAAATGAAAAGAGTTAACAGAACACTGTCAGTGATAACGGACAAAGAGGACTCTAGGGATAAAGTTTTTAACATCCTTTTCTGGTAGCACAAATGGGTGCAGTCTAGAACGCAGGTTGTAGCGAGTTATGGCGAGAGGTAATAATAATAATAATAATATAATATCTTTTCTTTAATAAGCGCCTGACAAACGCACTGCGCTGTACATTTACATGTTATGCAATTTAAATCTTAACTACTAACAGAACAGACAGCCTGTAATACAACGGCGCTAACAGCAGCCTACAAAGCATATCCGCCCAACGGGGGCTCGACCTCGGTACCTCTCGCTCTCTGTGCCAGATGTTATCCAATGCGCTATCGGGCTCCCCCGAAAGAGGCTCCTCAGAACGTGATTGTTATTTCGTATCACATTACTTAGGAGCCTAGCATCGGCTCCAGCCGCTAACTCCTCCATATTGGGTGACACAATTATGTGTCAAAAGGTATTGTGTATAGGCAAGACCTCAAGGCAAAGTGAGATCGCCGTAAGATGTCGTTAAACAATTCACACCGTTAGCTATTAGAGTTAAACAAAACTGGAGAGCCATTACAACGTATAGAAAATAATAACCTTGGTTGACGGATGAAGGGAAAAGTGAACGGACAAATATTATATTATATTATTTCAAGGGGGAAGGGAATTAAAATAATATAAAAATAAACAAGTCAACGCCGTAGGCCTACAGCGGATGGCTTCGTCTATTATACATTGGTTCTCTTGCACCAACTAAACTAAAACAGACATTAAAGACGTCAACGACCACTAGATGTCGTAAAACTCTGGAATGATTTGGCCTACGATCAGCTAAAATTTGATTATTATTAGGTCCTAAGTAATTATCCAAAACGACATCGATCTGCTGGCCAATACCCGGGAGGAACTACAGGACCTCACGAACAGAGTGGACAGAACTAGCAGGAGAATGGGACTCAGGATCAACGTGGCGAAAACAAAAACGATGATCATCGGGAAACAGCATGAAGATCTAAGAGTGACAATAGGGGGAGAGACACTGGAACAGGTCACAAAGTTTGTATATCTGGGAGGCATGATGACGGAGGATGGTCGGTGCGAAGAGGACATCAAACGAAGAATCGGGCTGGCTTGTGCGACCTTTGGAGGACTCAACAAAATGTAGAAAGCGAAAAGCCTCTCAATCAGCACCAAGATGAAACTCTGCTATACCCTAGTAGAACCAGTATTACTATACGGATCGGAGTGCTGGTGCCCGAGGAAAGAGGATGAGAGAAGACTGCTGGTGACAGAAATGGGGTGGTTGAGGAGAATCATGGGTAGAAGCAGGAGAGACAAAATAAGGAATGATCAAACAAGAAAAGACCTCGGAGCGGAGGAGACGGTGGTAGAGAGAATTGGGAGACGAAGACTTAGATGGTACGGACACGTGAGACGGATGGCGGGAGAGAGACTGCCCAATGCGGCGCTACACGGTCACGTGGAGGGAGAGAGGAGCAGAGGAAGGCAACGGAAGACCTGGATGGACAACATCCAAGAAGACCTACTGTAGAAGAGGGGTACAGACATAGCGAAGATCGGCAGCATAGTACGAAATAGAGAACTCATAAGGGCCTCATCGTCGGGAAACTGATGGAAGAGAAATAAGAAGAAGAAGAATTATCCAAAATATTTCCGCACATAAATGTTTTCATATCGACGTCAACGGCCTTAAATGACGCAAGATGTCGTTAAACAGCGGATAACGCAGTGCCTTCTTTAAACACCATTAAAACGCTTCATACTGATGCTATTATAAATGCAAAATTTCATGTTAAAGTAATTTTAGTGGAAATCGTATCAAGATTTTTATACGGTAAAACTCTGCAAAGTTATGTTGGTGTCAACATGACATTAACGATGATGATAATGATAACAATAATTGTGATGATGCTCATGCTGATGCTGCTGCTGCTGCAGGCTGTCTGTTCTGTTAGTAGTTAAGATTTAAATTGCATAACATGTAAATGTACAGCGCAGTGTCAGGCGCTTCAATAAAGAAAAGATTATTATTATTATTAATTTAATAATAATAATAGTAATAATAGTAATAATAATAATAATAATAATAATAATAATAATAATAATAATAATAATAATAATAATAATAATAATAATAATAATAATAACAAGCGAGACACAGCAATATCAATGACCTCATCCATCGTAGCCTCAACAGAGCTGGCATCCCGGCAGTCAAAGAGCCGTCCGGCCTGACCAGATCGGATGGCAAAAGACCGGACGGGCAGACCCTGATACCGTGGAGTGGTGGACGGACCTTACTATGGGATGCGACGGTGGTGGACACGGTGGCGGCCTCATACATTTCGGAGACAGCGGCCGCGGCTGGTGGGGCGGCAGAGATGGCCGCCGCAAGGAAGCACGTCAGGTACTCGGAGCTGGAGAGGAGATACACGTTCGTACCTGTCGCCATAGAAACCTTCGGATATTATAATAAGAATAACAAATAATAATTATAAGAATACAAAAATTATAATAATCATGAAAAAGAGTTCATAATAATAATAATAATAATAATAATAATAATAATAATAATAATAATAATAATAATAATAATAATAATAATAATAATAATAATAATAATAATAATAATAATAATAATAATAATAATAATAATAATATGGCCGGAAGCCATTCCAGATTAACAATCTTTTTGTCTTTGGACATAGTTTTGACCACCTGAGAGATTATAAATACCTCAGGTAAACAAATAATCATAAAAAATAATAATAATACCAATAAATCAGTAACACTCCCTAATTTCTGTAATCCTGAGGGATCATAATTATATACCTTGGTAATAATAATAATAATAATAATAATAGCCTAATAATAATAATAATAATAATAATAATAATAATAATAATAATAATAATAATAATAATAATAATAATAATAATAATAATAATAATAATAATAATAATGACTATGATGTCTCCAGTGGATCATGGGTTGCGTCCGCTATCCGGGTTCCCTACTCCCATAGGCCTATAAACTGCCGTCCATCGCTGCTCCAAACACCGTTCAGAATACGCTTCAGACAATAATAGCAATGGTAGCGTTCTTCATAGGAGGTGTTTCTACATTGAGGCACGAGGAGGATCCTCTGGCTTTTTATATACTGGAACTTTGATTGACTAATGAACCCAATGACCAGGATTTTGCCAATGGTCTGTGAAGTTGCCTCTTCTTCAATTTACGGCTCGTTACGTGCCAGACGTTCTTCATTACACGTTATTCATGATGAAGTCTGATTCATGTTCTTGATCATAATCATGATCATACGGATCATATTCATGTTCAAAATCTTTATTTATCATCTTCACATTCTATTCTATTCTATTCTATTCTATTTATGGACTTATAAAGCGCCTCTCGCAGTACAACCTAATCAGAAGCGCTTCCAGTGCGAAGGGCCCCTCGAAAAAAGAAAAGTCTTAAGAGAACGAGCAGAAACAGTGGTACCTCCAGATAACATTACAGCACATGATCACAGTGTATTTTGATCTTCTGTTCCAGACGAACCGTATCCTTGGCAACGACTCAAGCGACACCAAGCGAGAGACGTTCAACTGCAGTCGTGGCGTCCGCAAGGGTCCCGATGGGGCTCCGTGGCCAAACAGGGGCGCCAACGGAGACCCACAGGTCCTCGTCGTCTATTCGACCTTCAACCGAGGTCATCAGTCTTCAAGGTCATCGTTCGAGAGACGTTCGTCTAGTTCCAGCCGAGCTCACGACTGCCACCTGGTGGTCAATGCGAGAGACACGGAACTCATCAGACTTAAGACTATCACAAACGACAAACACACTGGCAGACTGAATGAATGAATGAATGAATGAATGAACGAATGAATTAAAGACCGAACGAATGGCTGAATGAGTGAATGAATGAATGAATGAATTAAAGACCGAACGAATGGCTGAATGAATGAATGAATGAATAAATTTATGAACGAACAAATGAATGAATGAATAGAAGAATGGACGAATGAATGACTAACTGACTGACTGACTGACTGACTGACTGACTGAATGAATGAATGAATGAATGAATGAATGAATGATTGAATGAAGGAATGAATGAACGAATCGAATGAATGATTGAATGAAGGAATAGACGATCGAATGAATTAAAAAATTGATGAATGAACGAACGAACAAAATATTGTTTAAAAGACCGATAGCGAATCCAATCCAATCCAATCTAATAGAATCTTAATCCAATCCAATCTAGCCTAACGTGATCCTATCCGATCCAATCTATTCTAATCTAATCTAGTGTAATCTAATCAAATCTAATCGCTTCTATTGCGCCGTTGTAATAATTCCCAAGACGTCAGATTGAACAGTTTCTCTGTCTGTCTGTCTGTCTGTCTGTCTGTCTGTCTGTCTGTCTGTCTGTCTGTCTGCCTGCCTGCCTCTGTCTCTCTCGTTTATCTGTCAACCAGATTTTTATTCTTCACACACAACCTTCTGACACAGACTTGACGCAGCGCTCATGAATAAGCTGGTGCCCTGCACTTAGCCTTTAAATAGCGCTTTATAAATTTTGAGATTACGATTACCATGCACCGAATGAATGGAATTAATTAATTAATTAATTAACAGATTAATATGTTTACGTAGAGGAACTCAAAATGTTCGAATCGGTGAACGAGAAACGTCAGGATGAACTGGAACTGTATGTTTCGTATTAAGATAAACTGAAACCGGTTTTCAACATAATTATTGTCCAGCTGTATATAAAGAGGAAAAGATGAACTTGCGTTTTGTTTACAACAGAAAAAATATTTAATTGTTATTTAAAATATTCGATATTTTAAAATCGTGACTGTTTATGGTAACTGATGCGTATTAAAAGTTTATTTCCGCTGTGATTTCTCTGTCTTTTGTGATATTGATTTGAGGCACAAGCATACTCAAGGATATTCAGTGATAAACAAAACTACATGCAGGAACATGCAGGGGCGTAGAGAGGAAAAAAAATTCGATTTGGGGTTTAAGTTTTCGGAGGGGGGTTCCATTGGAAGTGGTCGTATTTTTGTACATTTTTAGTTTCTAATAACAGTAATGCATTTATTGTGGGGGGTTTGGACCCGTAAACCATCCCTAAATACGCACATGGGAACATGAAACGGACTCTCAAATAACCCCACCTCTCTTATCGGTCTCCCTTTCCTCGTCTCCTCTCCTTTCCGCTTCTCCCTTCTCCTATCCTCTGCTCTCTCTCCTCTGTTCTGCTCTGCTCTGCTCTGCTCTGCTCTCCTCTGCTCTGCTCTGCTCTGCTCTCCTCTCAACTCCTCTCCTCTCTTCTCGTCTCCTCTCTTCTCGTCTCGTCTCCTCTCTTCTCGTCTCCTCTCCTCTCCTCTCGTCTCCTCTCCTCTTCTCCCCCATCCTCTCTTCTCATCATTAGATGAAGAACTGCCTCCCATGTCCAGCCCGACGCATGTCATTCTTGATCGACCGGTCTTAATCATCTCCTGAGGTCGTGAGAATCCTGACCTTTATTGCCGATAGCCCCCTGTCTGGACCCGCCTCGCCCCCCTCTCAGCGTGACAAGTGCTACACAACGACGGCGTTTCGTTTCAATCATCTCCAAGACGGCTTGTGTGGTCTGCTGTCTCTGCCTTATGAAGTAGCGTTTCTGAGAGGATGATATGAGTGGTTACCAACACGATGTGGGAGGTTTAATAAAAAATCTGTTTGCCGTTCTCTGCGCCTTATGAGATTGATCGCTCGATGTCGAGATCACGACTCCGAGGTGTTTAACAAGAGGCGTATATAAACAACAGTGCTACACTTATATATAGATAACAGTGTTGTATTTATCTATAGACAAAAGGGTTACTTTACATATTGACAACAGTTTTACATTTACATATATACAGCAGTGTTACATTTACTTATAGACTACACGGTTACATTTACCTAATAACAACAGTGTTACACTTATATATAGATAAAAGTGCTACATTTACCTATAGACAACAGTATATTTACCTATAGACAACATTGTTACGCTTACATAATTATAGACAACAGTGTTACATTCACCCATGAGCAACAGTGCTACATTTACCAACAACGGTGCTAAATTTAGGCTTACTAACAACGGTGCTAAATTTACGAATAGACAACAGTGTTGCATTTACAACAGTGGTTAGTAAGTAAGTGAGAATATTCTTTATTGAGAAGCACTAGCAAACGCACAGCACTGTTACATTTACCTATAGACAACATTGTTACATTTATCAATGATGAATAGTGTTACAATTACGTATGAGCAACAGTGTCACCTTCACCTATCATGGTGAACAGTATTGCACATGCATGTATCTATAAGCAAGAGTGGTACGTTTGCCTACAGACAATATCACCTATTAGTATAATTGCCTTCACCTTGTCTCTATTTATGTTTGCTTCAAGCAAGAATGTTAAGGATCTGCGCGTTCGTCTGTATCCAGATTTCAGTATGCCTTAAGGATTTGGCTTTTTTACAGCTAGGCTATCAGTATTTTATGGGCAATCTAGTTGGCTCTTACAGCCTTTGCTGCTTCTGAAGCAGTAAAAGCAAGTGAGCATGTGAGCAAGTTATCGACTAGCGCTATAGGCTAATAAACGCGCAACACTTTTATTTAGAGGCCTTTAAAAAGGTTTTTAAGAAGGCGTTGCAAAATGCCAATGTACACATCTTTCTATAGCGACTTGTACAAATGTACAGATAATTATCCTAACCGCGTGTATAGACATTAAAGAAAAACTTCATTACCAAAATTTATTTTATCATCGTTTGATGGTACAGACTCACGTGATCAAACCTCTTTGTTTTTATAAACCTTGTTGGTAAAAATAGCTACGCAAGATCGCATGACGTCACTTGCGTACGTCATATTTGTATTGACGTTCAAAAATAATAATATTGAAAAGTCGTTTTATTATTAAATATTTCGCAAAAATTCTTCTGCAACAATGGTAAGAAATCGTTTAATTTTATATTCGGATTTGCTCTTTGATTTCATATTCAGGTTTACTATATAGTTAAAGGTTCAAATTATCGTCCAATTTCATAACTAATCTTGCCTTACCGTCGTACCTAACCTATAACCGTGTCCAAAGGTTATATCTGTATGCCATCGCCTCAACTTGCCAGTTCGTGCCATGTCTTCACAAACCAGTAGTCAGTGGCGTATTTCAACGGGAACAGAGGGGTACTGTCCCTCTAAAGTTTTGAATGAGGCCTATCTCCCCAAATGCAAAAATCCGGGCCCCGAAAAACATCTGCTCCCTCCCCATAGTTATGTAGGCCTTCAGATTTTCGCCTCTGCCTGTAGTTATGCAAAATATCTGGTATTAATAGTACAAAAGCCTAGAGATACCTTCTCAACATAGGGAAGACCAATCGAGGTACGGTTTGAGGTCTGGAGCAGTTGGGAAGGCCTTACCTTACTTTTGTGATGCTTTACCCTATCATACCTTGGCGTTAGTGTTACTAAGAAAGTAAGTAAGTATATTCTTTATTAAAACCAATTGCATATCCGCACTTTGGTGTACATACATCTTAACAACAATCAACAGTTAATGTCAATACGAGTACAACATTCTAACAATAAACGTCTTTCGCTGTAAATTATCTGCAAGAGGTACACAATGGTCGTGCGCTCGCGGTCGCAGGGTATATATTGTTGATTTGTTGGGGCTTTTTGATGGAAGTAAACTATGCAGTACGTTGCCCTGGTTCATCAGGACCGCAGAGAAAAGACGGGTGTCAGCTTCAAGACAAAGTGGCTAAAATTTTGGGTAGTCTTCAGGAAGGTACCGGAGGCGGATTAGCTTGCTTATTACTGACTGAAGTCGGCATCTATCCTGTTGTCCTGCAAACTCCCACCATGACGGGGCAGCATAGAGTAAACGAGCCACTGTTGTTGCACGTACTACATCATAAAGCTGCAGACCCTTGAAGCCATGCGCAACAAGAATGCGCAGGGCATGTATACATTGATTGTCTTGCCTTACAGCATATTCGGGTGATATGAGGCTCAAAGCTGAGAACTTCTGTAAATGTAACCCCTAGGATATTCAGGCTCGACACCATAGTCAATCCCGGGGTGACATCCGGAACAGTGTCATTCCATAACCTTTCCTTCACACCCTACTATACCATACTATATCTTAACCAGGCCGGATTAAGACTCCCTGGTGCCCTAAGCCGAAAGCCAGTCTAACACATCCAGGGCCCTAGGCCTGTACAGACTGAGTGCGAGTCCGTGACTAGGGTCAGTATTCAGTAAGTAAGTAGTAACTAAAACTTACTAGTGCTGAAAAACGTTCCAGGGTAAAGCGCTAAGTTATTTAAAATTATACAAAATTAGGAATTTGCTTCAACAATTTGATTTAATTTCTCCGGATTTTTGGGTCCTCAATCCTCATAAACGTTGTTGAACTTGTGGCCCTAAGCCATGGCTCTGTTGACTTATGCCTTCATCCGGCACTGATCTTAACTAATTAATGCCTTAATTACCCTTGTTTTACCTTCCCATCCACGCCAGGGTGGAGATTTCTGCCCCACCTGCGCCACATTGCCAACTCAACTATAATGAGTACACCGACCGTAAACTGTCGGTGGGATGAGACGACGACAAGATGAGACGGCGAGAAGGGACGGGCCACCTGTCATTATATGCCGAGACTAAGAAAATGAAGTCGCTCATACTTCATACCCATGGCAGTCATAGGTGTGAAGTGTTATCGCCTTCAGTTTCTTAATCTCGGCTTAGAAGGGCAAGTGAGTTAGCTAAGGGGTTAACTCAAGGGGTTGAAATTCTGATAGTTGCTGTTTGACGACGCTATGTCATAGCAAAGATGATTAGCTTCGCCCTCCTCAATTGTCGAGGTTTGGGACTGGCTCTAGAAGAGTGGAGGCAGTGGATGAGGTAATATTTATATTACTTGTTAATAGTATAACTGATGTTCTGATGTTCTAGTAGTAGTTTTCAATGGATTCAAAGTTTAACGACAGATTATAACAACAAAGGCCGTTACCGTCGACATAAATCATTCTGGCTTATTGTAGTTTTCAATGTTTACCATAATAATGATTACGACCGTAATGGGCTTTGAAAAGCTCGCCAAATGGACCAGAATTATCCTTCAACCGCAGTTGACGAATATATGGCGTTGATTGGCAACGTTTTAAAGGTGTCTAACGAGGACATTTTATTTAACGACATCTTAAGGCTGCCAGCGCACCAAAGTGCCATAGTCGTCGATCTTACCTTAACTCCTTGTGGGACAACATTTACTCGCGTTCATATTGGTTTTTCTCCGTATTTTAATGTCGTCGTATGACATCAAAGACCGTTGATGACAATTTTAAAGTAAATCTACTCTTGAGAAATTTATATATGGTATTTTAAATAGGATTAAAAGTCAAAGTCCGTCTCACACCTCAACGTGGTGAGGGGGTGGCAACAGTCAGTAGGGGAGTGCCTGCTGAGGCTATGCCATCAGTGGTGAAGGTCTTAGGGCGCTACGCGAGGTGGACAGGCTCAGCAGGAACCCTGAAAAAGGCTGGCAAACGTGGGCGGCATCGCCGCCTTTGATACCACATGTGGATATCAGAGCCAGTCCTAAGCCTGGAACTCTCTTTAAGGGAGAAGTGCGAAGGTCGAACGGATGGGTGCAGATACTCCGTTCTTAAAGAAAAAATACGAATGAAATCCAATGCAAGCATTGGACTCCAAAACGGGCCTCGGCCCATGGATCCGATGCAAGCGTTGGACTCCTACGGGCCTTCGGCCCATGGATCCTGATGATGATGATGATGATTTTAAATAGGGCTGGTGTACTGATAAACAAGTAATCGATTAATCTCGAAAAATTAATTTCGATTAATCGATTAAATTCGATTAATTTAGTGTGTGTTATGTAAAGTGGGAAAAACTGTTTAAAATGTGGTCACGGAATCAGTTACCACTCACTGAGAAGGCCAAGTTGCGGTTGCGTCAGCTTGATTATCTCCAATAAACAAATATTGATTGACTTATTGATTGATTTCTATAAAAAAACTTCAATCATTCCACATCCTGAAGTTGATACGTCAGCGAGGTTTTTGGACCACGATATAAGAGAACTGTTAATTGCAATAGAGACAGCTTATTTTGTCGCCATCTTCGACTTTTCATCGCATTTACCTTAAATGCAAAATGATCGCTTAATTTTTCACTCATACGCTTCACATTATCATTGTTCGCCATATTGTTTACTCCGGAAATGGGCCGCTCGATATCACGGAGTAAGTGAAAACAAGTAATCAAACAAGCCGAAATTAATCGATTAAAATTTGTACCGATAAATCGATTAATTTTAATGTTCTCTTTTCTTGGAGGAAGGTATTTGTTCATTTGTTCGTAAACAAGCAAGAATTAATCATATATACAAAACATAAAAAATTCTGTGTTTAGATGAAAAACACAAAAGCAAAACGTACAACTACTGTAGCCCTCAATAAAGCCCTCAGTTATAACGATTACATTTTATGTAATATTTACAAAGTTTTTCCATCTTTCATTTTCACAATTAAATTGTATGCTTCGAGATAGAGACTTCTGGTAGATAGTATGATTTTGGTGGTAAAATCAATGTTTTTCTCTAACCATTTTTATGTAAAACTAGCATTTTTTACCCGGCTTTGCCCGGGGTTTCCCCATGCGTAATTTTATCTCTACCTTATATAGGCCTATTATTTGTTCCCCGGGCTAAATAATATAATAGTAAACGAAGCTCGATCGTGTTCCATTACAGCGCTCGTAATTTTTCGGAACGGAGCCCGTGTTTTATTTCGATTGCGCCTCGCGTGACGTAAGACAACATTTCTCTTACGTCACGCCGCTCAAGCGAGGTTAAAATATGCATATTAATGAACTCCGTTATTGGTATTACGGAACCTCATAATTTTGAAGTTTAAAATGTCCATATGTCAGCGTTTAAATAAAATTGTGAGCTGAAAATAGTCGCGTTGAAACAGACGTGGCGTAATAACGTTTCGTGCGATTTTTCAAATCGCTAAAGCGTTCCGTTTCGGAGCCTTTAGAAACAGACAAACAAACATAAGGAAGGAACGTAAACAAACTAAGACTTATATTATAAGATTCTTGAGATATTACGTTCTTTACATTCAGTTAAGATTGTGATCTACTGTATGTAAAGTATAGTCTCAGTTACTCCGCATTCTCAACAGGAATCGATGCGAACTGGTACTCTATTTTTTATTATTCCAAAGTTTAACCTGAGTAATAATAGTCCCAGGTTTAACGTTGTCTTATAAAAGCATCAAAGCCAAAGAACGTTGACGACAATGCAGCAGTATATACCACACAGCGAAAACGAGAAACTTATAGCGTCCAAAGTACAAAATTTAAGGTGTCAAAAACAAGTCCTTACAATGTCACTTATATTCATTGTTCATCAACATAAAATAATGCATCAGACCAGACACTGTCAGTGTCTATAATGATACACAAGTCATATTGTGATAATATAATTATTTGACGCAAATTAAAAAAAATCACAAATTAACTGGTGTTCTTATTATTAATCCAATATTTAACGACATCCTATAGCTACAAAGGCTGTTGACGTCTTTAAAGTTGTTGATGTATTTCCGTTCATTTTCTTGTAATGTTCTCACAAATGTTCTTTCTCCTTTCTCGTCTTTGATTCCGTTTCTGATAAGATGCTGACGTATTTAAAGTTTCTGACGATTTAAGTTCATTTTCATATAATTTCTATCAACAGTTTTCTTTTTCTTTTCTTGGCTTTGATTCCGTTTCTGATAAGATGTAGACGTATTTAAAGTTTCTGACGGATTAAGTTCATTTCCGTATAATGTTAATAACTGTTTTCTCCTCAATCTTATTAACAATATTAACAATATTTGATAGATACATATTATTTGATTTGATACATATTAAAGTATTGTATCTCCGTTATGTTTGGCCCATTGGCTCTTTTTATTGTAATTCTTTTTTAACATCTTTTTCCTTTGTTTTTTTCCCCCATTTTTCTCCTTTTGTTTCTTTTTTTGGTGGCTATTTCAGCTCTTTTTTGGCTATATCAGCTCTTTTTGGCTATATCAGCTCTTTTTTTGGCTATTTTAGCTCTTTTCAAATATGTTTACAAAGTTATTAACAGTACTTCTTTAAGTTTTCTAAAATAACATGTAATACTATTTGCAAACAGAAATTCAGCACAGATGTGTAATATATATACATGTATTATATACACATTTTATTTTAACATACATCTATTTACAAGAATGCATGTTAACAATTATTTACATGACAGAATACTTAATTAAACATTTCATTAAACATTTTCCTATGAAACAATGTAATATCATTAGAAAATGCAATGAAATAATGAAATGACCATTAATCACACATATTTTGTGTTTATTGGTATTTTAATCATAAGGAATGTGTTCAACTATATGTTTGTAATAGATTTGATCTGATACTAGTGTTCAAACGCAGTTGAGAAATATATAGCTTTATTGGACAGCGTTTTAAAGGTGTCTAACGTTGCCATTTAATTATTTTGTTTGTAACAAAATCTTGTGGATGCCAGAACTATTGAGGTCGACGTTGAAATAGAAAATGGCTACCTAAAGCATTTCTGACATTTGAACCTAATCGTAATCTCGAAAATTCTGAAAGGCTTCTTAAAAGCTAAATGTAGGGCACCAGCTTATTAACGAGCGTTGCGTCATATCAGAGAAAGCCAGTGGAGGTGCATGGCTGAAATGTTACCTGCCTTCGTGATTCGAATCCGAGCCACATATACCAAAAAAGAATGTGAATGGCTAAATTGAAGTTGTCTGGTCCGGCTTTGTCGTGGCTGGCCTTATTGTGTCTGGCCTCGTCTTGGCTGTCCTCGTCTTGGCTGTCCTTGTCTTGTCTGCCATTGTCTTATCAGGTCTTGTCTTGGCTGGCCTTGTCCTAGGCTAACGGTCTTTGCCCCGCAGACGTCCTTATTCTGTTCCCTCAGACTGACATACTTATGTCTGACCGTGCCATTCAATGGATGGCTTTTATCAGTTCTTGAGAAGACGACAGAATTATTTCTGGCAATAATTGTGAATGGGTTACAATGGAAGGAAGAGAAAAAGTCCTTCGAACTCAATGGACGTTCGAGAAATGACGGATCAATGCGATCTGGTGGGTTTCCAAGAAGAGAAAGAGTTAAAGAAATAGAGGAAGAATACAAGAGGAGGAGGAGAAAGAGGAGGTGGAGGAGGAGGAGGAGGAAAATGAGGAGGAGGAGAAGAAGGAGGAGAAGGAAGAGGAGGAGGAGGAGGAGGAGGAGGAGGAGGAGGAGGGAGGAGGAGCAGCAGAAGCAGGATGAGGAGCAGTGAGAGAAGGAGAAGGATGGGGAGAACGGAGGAGGAGGAAGAGGAGAAGGAGGAGGGAAATAATAGAAGAAAGAAGATGAGGAGGTGTAGGTAGAAGAGGAGAAGGAGGAGGAGAGAAGAAGGAAGAGGAGGCGAAGGAGGAAGTGGAGGCGAAAGAGGAGGAGGAGGAGAAGAAGGAGGAGGAGAAGGAGGAAGAGGAGGAGGAGGAGGAAGAAGAGGAGAAGATGGAGTAGAACAGAGGATGATTTCGTGGAATCTCTCCTGTTATGCTGGTCGTGATGATTGTTCTTTTCGTGCGGAGCCAGACCAGTCATTGATTGATTCAATGAAGCAGAACAAGAGTCGTTCTTTCACCCTTCGAATGAACAAGAAATCCATTTCTTTTCTGTGACCGAATCTTTTGTTTTCTTTGATGAACGGCTCTCTCTCTCTCTCTCTCTCTCTCTCTCTGTGTCTGTCTGTCTGTCTGTCTGTCTCTCTCTGTCTGTCTGCCTGTCTGTCTCTGTCTCTCTCTCTCTCTCTCTCAACGCTTTATTCATTAGAACTGTAGTAGTAGTTTCAGTTTAACGACACTGTGATAACAAAGATCATTAGCCTCGCCCTCCTCCTTTATCCAGGCATGGGACTGGCACTGACAGAAAGCAATCAATGGCGGAGTTAACTGTAATTGGGGATACTGTAGGTAACTTATGTAGGCTAAGGTATGGTATATAAAGGTATGGTAAGCTAAGGTATGGAAGGCTTAGGCATGGTAAGTTAAGGTATGATAAGCTAAGGTATGGTAAACTATGCTATGGTATGGTAAACTATGCTATGGTATGGTAAGCTGATGCATGCTAAGCGAAGGCATGGTAGAGTTTACTTAAGTAACGTAAGCCATAAGCAAGGTACAATTGGGGAAATGGTAAATTTTGCTGATATTATTGTAAATGAAGGTGTTTGAAAACGGGATCTCGAAGTCATTAGATTAAGATGAATCTTTCATCTGATAACTGGGGAGTTTGGTGAATCTCTTAATGTATGTCTTTTTCTTTCTTTTCAGCCTGGAAAGAAAGGAAAGAAGGGCAAGAAGGGTAAGAAAGGCAAGAAGGGGAAGAAGAAGACGGATGATTCTCCGATGACCCCAGAAGAGGTTAGCAAAGATACCCTTCAATCCTAACAACTCCAATTAATTCGCAGTTCATATCCTCCATCGTCAGCGCAAACAAAACTACCACCACCACCACAACCGCCATCACTACCATCTCCACCACCAATACGACGACCATCATTACCCTTACGACCGCTATTATTGTCACCACAGCCACCACTACCACCATCACCACCACAATCACCACCACCCTTACTACCACCACAACCGCCGTCACCACCAATACCACGAATACCTCCTCCAACACCACCGTCGCCACCATCACCAACACCACCACCACCATCATCACCACCATCATCACCACCATCATCACCACCATCATCACCACCATCATCACCACCATCATCACCACCATCACTGCCATATCACCAACGCTGTGTCATGACAAAGATGACCAGCGTCGTCCTCCTCCCAATACCAAGCTTGGGACCGTTACAAGTCGTGCTTGTGGTGCCAGTCCAAAGTCTACAGTAAGGATGAGAGCGTTAAACTTCTATGCATTTCCATTGACAATATAATTTGTCGTGCAGGATGGATTTTTGGGTTTAAGAGTTTTCATTTTCTTAAAACACTGGACTCCTTCATAAGCCCTCCGTTTGCAAGGCATAGAACATACCCCTACAACACCGAGTCCCTGAGGCACACCAAAAGGGACAGGAGCCCAGCTGGACCTAGTAGAAAGAAAGACTACACAGTCAGAGCTCTCTGACAGAAAGGAGCGAAGCCACTCCAGGGGTTTGCCAGTCAGCCCAAAGGAGACATAAAGATGCTGATAATGTATTGTATTGTATCTATCAATTTATATAGCGCCTCTCGCAGTGCACACTAATCAGAGAGCTCCTATGGTGATAGTCAACTGTGTCGAATGCTAAGCTTACATCAAAAGGGGCCAATAAAGAGATCTGCCCGAGGTCCATGGCGCCATAGAAGTCAGACATAAGACGGATTAAGAGGGTCTCCGTTGAATGATTCTTTCGTAAACCAGACTGTTGAGATGGAAGGAGGCTGTTGGCGTCCAAATCAGCTGATTTGCCACACTACGTTCAGGAATATCGCAGTAGCAATCGGGCGATACTTGGCTTAATCGCCCGAGTCCAGTCCTTCCAGCTCCAGGACTCGTTGTAGAATGGATCGTTTCTTCGAGACCGGAAGATGACTGAGTAGGTTTGTTGAATGGGCGCTGTATAAATTTTCATAATGAATTAATGAATCATGGTTAAAAATGGAAGGTGGACGTCGTTTAGCTCTTGCGCAAGAAATGTAGGTAGCCTACAGGGTCTAGTTCAGGCGTGGCCAACCTTTTTTGGCCTACGGGTCACTATGATTGTTGGTAAGCGAGCGGCGGACCGCAAAATGTTTGTCCTCACAGCTTAGAAAGAAATACATATGTTTATTTCATATTTTACAAGATGTATAAAAACAGGAACGACTACATTAGGTCACTAGAACTTACAACACTGAATGTTTTAGTGTTTTAGACATCATTATTATGCAGTATTGTAGTAGTCGGACAAGTAAGTAGGTGCAAACTGAGACAAAAAAATATTTAGAAAGGGCCGTGCGGGCCGCCAATCAGCAGCCAGCGGGCCGCATTTGGCCCGCGAGCCGCGGGTTGTCCATCCCTGGTCTAGTTCGTACGTCTTTGGCGCAGAAATTATAATATCTAGAAGGCAATGAGCGACCTCAACTCAGCTCTTGTAACCTGTTGGAGGGTGGAATTGCAATGCTTTGTAGGCGGGTAAGTAGGAGGGGAAACGGAGGAGGTAGCCTATCGGATCGCGGTAAACTTAATTGTTATTCTGTTGTTATTTATAATAGTTTTAAATTCTTTTTTTTATTATTATTATTGTTTCCTTATGCAGTTTGCTCTCATGTACGCCCGTTCTATATAACATATAACACCGAAGATATCAATGACAGAGTGCAGTTGACGTTTACATAGCGTCGTAGTAGATTGTTTTACGGGTGTGTAAAGAGCTGTTTATTTGACGGCGTATGCTTTTGTTGTATCTTTGTTCGTATTGCTTTTATTGTTGTTGTTGTTGTTGTTGTTGTTGTTGTTGTTGTTGTTATTATTATTATTATTATTATTATTATTATTATTATTATTATTATTATTATTAATCATTATTATTATTAATATGCCTATTATTATTAGATGCTATTGGCTTAAGCTAATTCTTCGTGTCGTTGACAGATGGCGGCGCACATCCTTCGCCTTCGTGAGGAGCTGGATCGTGAGAGAGAGGAGAGGAACTGGTTCCAGCAGGAGCGAGACAAGGTGAACACCTTCTGGGAGATAACGAAACGTCAGCTGGAAGACAAGGAGGCCGACCTTCGCAACATGGCCGCCGTCATGGAGGACGAGGAACAGAAACACCAGCTGGAAATCAAGGTCACCTTCAGCCATCAATCGTATAATTGTTATTGTAATTAGTAACTTCCATAGCGCCGGTGTCTAGTGCACATAGCATCGACCGATGGCGCGCCAAAGCCAGGCCTTGAGAAAATATACATTGTTATTGTTGTTCTTATTCTTATTATTATTCTTATTATTATTATTATTATTATTATTATTATTATTATTATTTTTTTTTTTTTTTATCCGGAATGGCCCTATTCGTCAGTTTCCTGGCTGGTGAAAGTGCCTCTGAACGCCACCGCGTTATTATTATTATTATTATTATTATTTTTATTATTATTATTATTATTATTATTATTATTATTGTTATTATTTTTATTATTATTATTATTGTTATTATTATTATTATTATTATTATTATTATTATTATTATTATTATTATTATTATTATTATTATTATTATTATTATTATTAATTATCATAGGTGTATAAGGCGGGAGGGCATGGGGCATTTGCCCATTCCCCCCGAAAAACAATTCAGGCGTTTGTGTGTTTCGGGGAAAGAGAAGGAGCAGGAGTACAGTATGCCAGATTTCACTTTTCACAGAAACGTGGTTACTGATTTAGACTTATCAGCTACTCTATACCGCCTACGTTAGGTATAAACCGTATAGGGTTTATCGCTTACATACAAACAGAATACTTAGCTCACACGCATCATACGCACGACTCCAATCATTCTAGATTTATTTCTGTTTCGAACAGAAGTAAAAGCTTGCGACTTCTTATCCCCCTACGACTGAAATCTCCCCTACGCCTGCGATTATTATTACTATTATTACAAACGTTTTTGACGATTGCAAGGCCATATAGAAATGCAAATCGGTGGCACGAAGAAAATAATAGATAAAAGTAATTAGTAACGTAACTCTCTCTCTCGCCGGTGTACAATGCACAAGCGATCAACGGGAGGTGTCCCCAAACCAGACCGTAATCACGTCAGTCACACCTGGTGTAGAGGTTAGCAATTAATCGCAGCGTGTTACGAGATACGATGCTTTCTAAGAAAAGCAAGAGTGTGTGTGTTTTAGAAAGTCGTTTTACATTCGATTATGACTTTTCACTTGTAGCTTACAAAAATGATCATACCATTCAACAAAATTACCACACCATTCAAAAAATGACCATACCATTCAAAAAATTACCATACCATTCAAAAAATGACTATACCATTCAAAAAATGACTATACCATTCAAAAATGACTATACCATTCAAAAAATGACCATACCATTCAAAAAATGACCATACCATTCAAAACATGACCATACCATTCCAAAAATGACCATACCATTCCAAAAATGATGATACCATTTCAAAAGTCACCATACCACACATTTTTGGGTTAAGTTTCGGCCATATTTGATTTCATGGCTCCGACTGACACAAACTTACCATACGAGCTTACTATACCAAACTTACCTTACAACCTTACCATACAAACTGACCATAAAAACTGACGATACAAACTAATCATACAAACTTAGCTTCCATATCCACCGAACTTTGCCACATACCACCATGCCACACCACAAGACAGGTCACACAACATACTATAATTATGACATCATGTACCATATCACGTCATAAACCATGCCACACAATATACCATACCTAACCAAAGCACGCCATATAGATGAACATCCCATACCAAATACCATGCAATATTATGTCATACCACACGATATACCATACCATACCATATGATATCATACCACACAACATACCATACAATACCATACCATAACATATCATACTATACCAAGCTGCAGCAAATCATACACCATGTCATGTGGTATACCATACCACACCACATACCATACCACACCATGCCATAACACATGTCATACCATACCACTTGCCATACCACACACGGAATCATACCGCACATACCATGTCATTCCAAACCACACACCATATCGCGCGGTATACCATGACACTCCTTAAACGACCTTACTTCGAATCATTCAGGTCTACAAGCAGAAGGTCAAGTACCTCATCTACGAGCATTCGAAGGACGTCGAGGCCCTGAAGACGGAGAGCGTCGTCAGTCTGAAGCTGGTTCGCGAGGAGAACCAGTTGGGTGAGGTGGAACTGCGGAAGGAGAAGAGGGACCTCAAGGTCCAGATCAAGGAACTACAGCTGTCTCACCAGGACGAAGTGAAAGGACTCCGAATGGTACGCAACCATCCTTACTAATTAATTATTAATGAATCACCAATTAATTCATGTCTTTGTTTTCTTCGATTGTTTTATTTAGCCAACCGTTCATTCAGTTTGATTGTTTGTTAAATACCTTCATTTAGCTTTTGCTTATTTATCGGTTATTCATTTGTTTGTTAATATGTGTTTTTATTTATTTATTTGGATGTTTATTTATTAAATTTTGTTTGTTTCCTTGTTGTTTATTTGTTTATTTATTTGTTTGTTTATCTGGTTTTGTTGTTTGTTTATTTATTTGTTTGTTTATTTGTTTTTGTTATTTGTTTGTCTATATAATAATTTATTTTCTTGTTTGTCTATTTTCTGTTTATTTCTCATATTTATTTATTTCTTTTTTCACATTTACTGTGATTCCCTATTTATTCGTTAATTAATTAATTTTAGTTATTCACACACACATACACACATACACACACACTCACACACACACACACACACACACACACACACACACACACACACACACACATACATACGCACACACACACACACACACACACACACACACACACACACACACACACACACACACACACACACACACACACACACAATATATATGCGTATATACATTTGTGCATGTATATAAATATATTTCTGTTTATGTACTTATACATGTATATACGTATAATATACATATATATATATATAATTATATATATATATATATATATTATGTATATGTATGTATGTATATGAGACGGGTGATGTTGTAGGCGCACGAAGAGGCGCAGTCTCAGCAGCAGGAAGAGTTTGAGCGGAGTCTGTTGGCGACGGAATCCAAGTACAGGAATCGGTTGAAGGAACAGAGAGCGGAGATGGAGTTACGGAAGAGGACGGAGTTGCAGGAGGTGGAAGAGAGGAAGAACCTACACATTGAGACGCTGATGAAGAAACACGAGAAGGCGTTCAATGACATGAAAGGGTACTACAACGACATCACCCTCAACAACCTCGCCCTCATCAACACCCTAAGGGTACGTCTTCTCGCCCCCGTTTCTTACCCCATCAGAAGATCAAGCGGTTTCAAAATTACTCACTTACTTACGCGCTCACTCGGTTACATACTTATTTATTTTATCACTTACTCACTTAGCTGTGTACTTACTTGCTCACTCAGGTATGTATTTTACTGACTTACTTGCTCGCTCGATTACTCAGTTATATAGTTATATGCTAACTCACTAGCTTACTTAGCTATGTACTTACTTACTCAGGTCTGTACTTGCTGGGTTAGTTACTCGATTACTCAGTTATGTAGCTATATACTTACTAACTTGCTCACTTAGCTATGTACTTACTCACTGAGTTATTTACCTGCTCATTCACTTGCTCACTTACTTGCTTGATGCTGTTGTGTATAGGACCAGATGGAAGACACGAAGAGGAAGGATGACCAGCTGGAGAAGAGGGTCAAGGACCTGGAAGCGGAGAATCGTCACTTGGCCCAACCTCTGTCTGTGGCTCAGACGGACCTCGACTTCCTCAAGAAGAAACTCAACAACTTCGACAACGTCAAAATGGTTTTCGGGGTCAGTTCTCCAGTTTGATACCTTCTACTATAATTCTTCTCCTGCAGTCCATCTCAATCACCTTTTGGAATATCCATTGCTATTATCATCAGCGTCGTTGTTGTCGTCATCGTCATCGTCATCACCACCACCACCACCACCACCACCCATGGGCGTCCGCAGGAATTTTTATAGGGGGGCGCAAACTTTTAAATAGTTGTCGCAGGGAGTACATAGGGTGTCGAAAGCAACCGATCACTCCACCTTCGACACTCGCTCCCTCAGCACTGGCTATCTCTCGATCCTCTGGCGCGGATCCCAACATGAGAAAACATTCATAGACATTCATTGTCAAAACTATTGTGATAATTAAATTTTAGATGACTGAAATCTGACCTTATTCTTGAAATAACAATTGGGTTCTTGTCCAAACTGATTTATCACTCTGTATATCTATGAATCCATCTTTGTTGTCCGAAATTTCTGTTCCGTTCCTACACAGCTTTTTCGACCCTACTCAGAAGTGTTCGTCTTCTTCGTTCCCGTGATTCTGCCCAACTAACTCACAGCGTAGTAGTAGAAATAATATTATTTCAGTTTAACGACCCGTGCGACAACAAAGATCAATAGATTTGCATTCCTCTTTCATCCAGGCTTGGGACTGGTTCCGAAGCCATTGATTTGGGGTATGTTTAAAAAGTCTGGCAGAACGTGTTAGTGGCATTAAACTTTCTAAGGTAAGAAGCTGATTACTTAGTCGCTCCAGCCAGTGTCAATTATATATGTTTATATATATATATATATATATATATATATATATATATATATATATATATATATATATATATATATATATAAGGGTACATAATACACAACGTCCTGACTACGCGGTTCACCTGTTATCTCACAAGCGATCGGCTAAACACAACACAAGGAATACGATACTAATTAGCCGATACAACTGAAGGCATTTCACCATCTTGACAATATGAATTTCCATATTACCAAGGGAGAACTATATACGTTAATTTTTTTGAATACGCCTGAGCAAAGATATAGGTCCCACTTGTAGAGCGTACCGTGTTTTAACGGTCGGTACACTATTAGCTTACTAATTAATCTTACACTTTCTGTGTTAATTTTAAATAACTACCTAAGGAATTTAGTGTTTTCCGACAATAAAAATGTCTGCAAAAATGCGCAAAATCCAGGGAGGGCGCACATGCGCCCCTTGCGCCCCCTGCGGACGCCCATGCCACCACCACCACCACCATGATTAGGCACTATAATTACGTTCTCAAGTCAAATTGTCGGTTTAATCAACGTTTAAACGGGGTTGACGTTTACATATATTATATCGTCGTAGTCATCTGTTTTACGGGTGTTTAAAATGACCTGTGTGTTTGGGGGCGTATCTAGTATTTCTTTATCTACTGGAAACTTCTATAGCGCAGGTGTATAAACTATAATGCTAAGGCATAAACCAATGGGTCAGTCAAGTCAACTCATGCATTATAAATAATAATTATAATAATTTAATTTAGAAACATAAATGCCTCATAATATATTTATTTGTACATTTTGTATTAATATGCGTGTACGTCAACGTTAAATGTTAACATACAAACATGTTAACGTACATATAACGGACATATATACGCATATATATATATATATATATATATATATATGTATATATCATATACCAACATTTACATATATAACGTATAGCATACATACATATATACATGTTTTATATCCGTAAATTCCGAATAGAGAAAAGCGAGTGCGCTATATTAATTTCCGTGATAGATTACCTTATACACGTTACGCGTGAGTGCGCCAGTTACCAAGAATATGATTTTTGTAGAGAGTAATTATTGGAAATGGTTCGTAAACGATTAATCTGGAGCTATATAATTCCTACTGCTGTTACGTTACACTACACTGTGGATCGTGTTGATAGCATACAAAGAGACAGCTGAACAAAACGAAACAGGAACTGAAGGAGACAGCGTTGGAGAATGAAGTCCTCTCTCAAAGACTCAGCAAGGTGCGTCCATTTCTCGCTTGGGTTACTGTTCTGTATCCTATTAACCATGAAATGATAGGACTTTGTCTGTTCCACTATAGCTAGCGAAGTTTAGGCTTACCTACATGATTTGGCTTATGTTTTACTAAATTGTTTAATTTTCGGTTTAATTATTTTCTAAAGAATAACTATGGTTGCCTTATTACTTTTCCTACAGGAAAAAGCATTCCTTGCAGAACAGTGCTGTGGTGTTATCAACGTATTAGTTTTCTATGGTTTACAGCTGCGAGAGCCATTGGTTTCGACCATAGAGATGTATAATATATAAATATATCACTAGAGCCCGCATCCGCCATCTTTGTTGAGGCTGTGACCCCGAGCCCGCTAACGTGTAACCATAACGGCCTTGACCCCGAGCCCGCTCAAAATGGCGACCCGATCGAAAGTTAAATTGTGTAGTGTGTGGATGCGGCAACTTATTAAAGCCCGAAAACGAGGCCGCTGGAATATTATTTAATCGATAAGTTGTTATTTTGTGTGTTTTACTTTTTGCAAGTCGTAAGATTTGAAAAGAAATTAAACAGTCTCGCTTAAGCTTGACTGCGTCCATGAATTTCAACCAATCAAAACGCGTCATTTTAATTTAAATTAACTGCGGAACTCTCGATAAGGTGTTATTATATCTATGGTTGTGGCTTCAAAAATTAGCGAAGGGAATATACGTCATGTTCCCTCTAGCGATGATAATAATATCTCATTGGTTTCGACCATGTTGTTCCGATCAGCCGATATTAGCATTTTGGTTGGTTTCCCAGTTTAACGGCAGCTTATGACAACATTGGCCGTTGCCGCCGGCAAAGATTATTTTTGGCATATTACAGCTCAATCTTATTATATTAGCATTTTAAATGGATATAGCTCTATATATAAAGCAATAAGAAACCGATTTAAAGGTGTCTAAAAGAGAACATAAAATTAGCGGTAGTTTTGAGTGTAAAAACATCTTGTGACCTACGCAAACATTGTGGGCTAGTTGGTACTAGCTATCGGATTGATTCTGAGTTTAACGACAACTTATGGCAACAGAGACCGTTGACGTCGACAGGAATTATTCTGAATAGTTCTCACCATTCCTATAATTGCACAATACAGCCCCCGCCGTCATATTTCGAAAATACGGATGGAAATTGTTCCACAGGATCCGTCAACCAATCAGTGGTCTTCATTTGTTTAATATTATTCATGCATGAATAATATTAAACAAATGAAGCCCACTGATGGCGCGGTGGCTTGGGGGTATGTTCGGTGCCTTGCAGCCGGCGGGTTGCGGGTTCGAATATACCTGAAGCCGCCGCGTGGGACCTGGGCAAGTCCTTCACTCGCAATTGCTCATGCGCTTCGGCGTGAAACTCCGATTCAGTGTCCGCGTTGTAGTCGGGAGCGCCTAGCTCTGAGTAGAAATCTTGAAGGGGCGCTATAACAAGTGCTCATACATACATACATATTGTATTGTATTGTATTGTATTTGAACACTTGTTATAGCGCCCCTACCATATTTCCCATTCAGAGGCGCTCCCGACTACTGCGCGAACGCTGAATCGGAGTTTCACGCCGAAGCGCATGAGCAATTGCGAGTGAAGGACTTGCCCAGGGTCCCTACGCGGCGACTTTGAGGTGGATTCGAACCCGCAACCGACGTAATAGAAGGCCTGATAAGCATTTAACTCCGACATACATACATACATACATATATTAGTGAAATTCACACTCATAATTATGTTTGACTGCGAGATTCTCTTGGAACAATTTAGGTAGGCCTAATTTACGTGGGTATTTTCAAAATGCCCCCGGGCATTGTATCCAGAGTTTAACGACATAATCTTTACGGTAACAAAACCCGCTGACGTTGGGAGAAATTACTTTGAACAGATCTCACCGCTGCTTAGAACTTAGTTTGTACTCAACATAATGCATCGTCAAGCGAGTTTGAGAATTATATGGCGTTGGTAAAACCGGTTTAAAGGTGTTTTACATACCTTTCCTTGTATATCATACATTAACAGATCTTTAGCGTCGACCTCCTCCTCTTTCTGGGGAAGGGGGGCCCGTGGCGCATTGGATAACATCTGGCACACAGACCGAGAGGTACCGAGTTCGAGCCCCCGTTGGGCGGATATGCTTTGTAGGCTGCTATTAGCGCCGTTGTATTGCAAGCTGTCTGTTCTGTTAGTAGTTAAGATTTCAATTGCATAACATGTAAATGTACAGCGCAGTGGCAGTGCGTTTGTCAGGCGCTTATTAAAGAAAATATATTATTATTATTGTTATTCATCCAGGCTTAGGACTGGATGATGTATATATTGATTTGTGCATGAAATTCAAGGGTCATTACAATGTGGTTGGATGAGGTTCAAGGTCAAACACCTTCCAGTTCCTGTTTCTTAGGTCCAGGCGGAACGCGACGAACTCTATGCCAAGTTCCTGCGAGCAGTCAACGAGGTGTTCCAGAAGAGTTCCCTGAAGAACCTTCTGCTCGAGAAGAAGCTCTGTGTCCTCGAGGAGGTGCTCGAAAAGAAGGACCTCCAGCTGAACGAGGTCCTCGCCTCGTCTAACATCGATCCCAACGCTCTCAACGCCATCACGATGAAGATCGAGGTACGCTAACTTACTTGCTTACTTTAGTAGGTAAGTGCGGCATTAGCCTTTGCACGCATTTGCATCTTACAGGCGAATGATGGGTTATGTCGCGTGGAACAAGTGGCACTGGAGTTATGAGCTGTGAAAGAGACCATACAATTCTACTCGCCCTACTGGTGTACAAGTCCCTCCATGGTACCTAAGAGCATACTGCATCGGCGTGTCGTCATCTAGGTCGGGACCCTCTTTGCGATCTGAGGCGCGCGGCGATCTCAAGTACGAAGATCTAAAACCTGCTTCGGCGACCGCGCATTCTCTGTTGCTGGACCTAGGTGTTGGAACAATCTTCCACCTTCAAATCCGTTCAGCAACATCCTTGGAGTCATTTAAGTCCAGACTCAAAACACATTATCTCAAGTTGGCGAATCCTGACTGAGTTTTTTATTGTTCCAAAGCGCCATTGTAACGGCATGTGCCGTGTTACGGCGCTGTAGAAATTGTATTCATCATCATCATCATCATCATCATCATTCATCATCATCATCGTCATCATCATCGTCGTCATCATCATCATCATCATCATCATCATCATCATCATCATCATCATCATCATCATCAACCCAGTGGTTTCTTTACCCGAAAGTTCAGCAGCAGTTAGAGTGCCATAATTACCGCATTAATCAATCACTTGCGTCCCTTGCAACAATGCAAAACTGAAATTCACTGGTTAGATGCGGTTTAACGACGCTGTGTGACCTGTGTCATAACAAAAGTGATTAGCGTCGCCCTCCTCTTTTATCCTGGCTTGAGTCTGGCAATTTTGGAGTAGGAGCAGTGACGAAGTTACAAGAAATTAAAATCAGTGCGAACTGTAATGTAACATCTTGGCCATTTAAGTGCATTTGTAAAGGATTTTCCACAGCACCAGCTTATTCACGAGCGCTGAGTCGAATCAGAGGGGTTGAGTTTTCAAAAAGGGTAGTCAGAAGGAGGTCTGAGCAGAGTTTCCGGATGCAAATAATACTAATACATGTATAATTAGCGATTATTAGAGTTAGTTTCCATTATTTTTAACGACATATTACAGCTGCGAAAGCCGTTGACGTCGACATTATCGTGCCTACCCGTGATTGATAACTGGCGATAAAACGAAATTTGTGACTAGGCCTATATAATATTGGGAAACTGGATTTAAAGGTGTTTAAACATTGCTTGATATTAGCGGTAGTTTTGAGCGTTACACATCTTGTGGCCCCCAAGGCCCATTGCTGGCGACCTCCACAAACATTGTAAGGAAGTAAAGGTATCATTTGTACTAGGGATGATCCCATTATCCGTTCGGTAATCGGTTCGGGCCGGATTTTGCACTAATTGGTATTAATCGGAATTGGCGATCCGAGGTCTTATAATCCGAATAGCAAAAAGTTACATTTTTTACCAAAAACAATTCCTTTTTTCAGTAATACATAAATAATAACCTGTTTTTGCGACCTCCTACGGTAATATTTAATCTTAAATATTGAAAGCCCGCGTAAAATAATAAAATTGTGAGTCAAGCATCATCAAAATGGCGGACAGTACGGCTTTTTAGTAACAAACAGCGCGGCGCGCCTCGAACCAAATAAAAGTGAGTTCTGCTCATTAATTGGATCGGAATCGGCGAAAAAAGCAGACCAACTAATCGGAATCGGAAATCGACAACAAATGCCAATCGGTTCATCCCTAATTCGGACATACACTTTGAGCATAATGTGAAATTATTTTTGAAAGTACTCGACGCATACTATATATAACCTGATCGGAGTAGGGAGTGACTGTGACCTTGTAAGAAATAATTTTTCAAAATTTAAAGAGAGATAGTTGCTGTTTAAGTTAACGACGTTGTGTCATAACAAAGATGATTAGCGTCACCCTCCTTCTTTCTTCAGGCTTTGGACTGCCATTGCCAAAATACGAGTAGTTGGCAGAGTTTCTTTTTGTTTTAAAGACGCTACTTATATTCTATTCGCTAGGTGCCCGCTGGACCTCTCACGACATCCACTGTTGCATTAGATCAATTTTATCTTTACACAGATACATATCACTTTAATAATACAATTAAAGTAATATCATTTTGCATTTTACGAGTTGTATAAATGCATTAATTTATTGTGCTTATTACAAAAAACTATATCAAACTAACATACCGCTAATACTAACACACCCCTATTTCATGAGCCCCATAATGGAGACTATATAAAGAACCAGCCATGTAACGCTGTTGTACTTGCTTCGGCAGTACATAATACTAAAATTGGAACGATACAGAGAAGATTAGCATGGCCCCTGCGCAAGGATGACACGCAAATTCGTGAAGCGTTCCATATTTTTCGTCGGAAACAGTAGGCCTATCCTTTTTCTCTTTAAAACTTATACTTAACTGGTCCAGTAGGAACAAACAACCTCAGCAGGGACAAATAGCCGCATCCATTTCCTTTTTAATCATGACATCTCATGGCAAGCATCGTACATTAGTAGTTTACAAACAGCATGCACATTTAAACTATACAAGTAGCTGACTCTATCTAAGCTGTATTGCTCGCCTGTGTGGTGGGGCTTTGCGAGAGTGCAGGAACGGGAGGCGCTTGAGGGAATTATCCGTAGGTTGGTAGGCTACGCCAGGGGTACTTACCTCCATCTTCTCCCTCATTTGAGACTCTCTGCAGCACTGCGGATACTAGACTCTTTGCCTGTATTCTGCACAATCCTTGTCATGTATTGCATAAATTGTTACCGCCGATCAAGCAATCGCGCTACTCCCGGCGGCCACGGTCCCATAACCGTGAGCTTCCCATGTTTGACAACCTGTCTCAGAAATGCTTCCTTGCCCGGATGCTATACAAATAAACTATGTTTTCCCTAGACCTGGCTATTTAAACCCTTCATTTTCCCCTATGACTAGCCCTATCTCTTCTTCCTCTATGTTCCCCGTGATGTACAATAAAGCTTCTCATTCAATTCATTGGTTGCATATATAAATTTTTGTTTAATTGTTTGAATGTATTAATCTTGCCATGTACAGTGCTGTGCGTTTGCTAGTGCTTCTCAATAAAGGATTTACTTACTTACTTACTTACTGTTCAGGCAGTTAACATAATTATTTTGAGTCTCAGTTTCATTTACAAGCCACGGTACCCATATTCTGTCTTTGTTTGTTGCGCCTTATCGCAACGTCTTTAAAGAAGTCTCCATATTATATTCGCTAGGTGGCCGACAGGCTTATTGGAATGTCCACCTTTGTAGCAGCAAATAGTGATATTTTGTAAAAGAAACAACTCAGCTAAATAAATAATAATAAATGCTAACAGTTTAAAATACAACATTATTTTTAAACTTTATGAGTTTCCATTGCCGTTAATTCACTATGTTGATCATAGAATCTAGCTTCAATGCGGTGAACATACATTTAAACACCTCTATTTAAGAACCAGTTTGAGGGAGTCTATATAAAGAACCTGCCATGTAACGTTGTTGTACTTGCTTCGGCAGTACATATACTAAAATTGGAACGATACAGAGAAGATTAGCATGGCCCCTGCGCAAGGATGACACGCAAATTCGTGAAGCGTTCCATATTTTTTCTTCCATTTATAAAACGCAGAAGATATTTTACGTTATCGCTTTAAGCCTTTAACCCATTAGCGAATTAAATAAAACGTCTTTTCCCAGCAAATTTGCTAATTAGCGCACGACGTTCTATCCTATATAAGTAAGTAAGAATATTCTTTATTAACCAATTGCTAATCGCACTTTGGTGTAAAAAAACCTCTTGCGTAATCGAGGATTGATTACACTGTCACTAGAGTACAGTGCAACAGAGATTGGGTAATGACCCTCTCACAAATTTCGGAAGCGCAAGTTTCCTTGGCAATAGGCAGGGCCTTCCAGAGACCAGAGAGGGGCTTGGGACGTTGCCCCATTCTTGCCCCATTCTTGAAGCATGCACTTTTTGGAGTGATCAGAGAACGTATGCGATTGTTGGGTCATACACACAGATTATGTCACCAAATCCTCTTAATTATGTTAGGCTTGAGAATATAGGACACAGTAGTTGATTAAATAATTAACAGTAATTCAGGCAAACAGGAGCTCCTAGTGGCTCAAATCATTTTTGTTATGACGCCCAATTAGTTCTAAGTGAGGCCAGTTCCACATGACCCTGCTGGCTCCCAGTGATAGGCTCTGACAACGAAATATTTTGTGTGAATGATTATAGACACAATGGTTGGAAGAAAATTATTCTCTAGCGCTTGCATGAGATTCTAAAAAGGCGCTATACAAATGCTAAGAACAATTACAAGTTACCGAACAACTATAGGCCTACTACCGGTTTCGATTTAAAGACTATAAAATTATGGTAATGAATGTTTTAGGATGTCCTTCATTCAAAGAATATGGCGATCAGAGATCTACAGTATGAAGTGGCAAGAGTCTGCAAGGTAAGCAACTAAGCTCTGCAGCCATTTCACACAGACAGCCAATAAGTTACCTTAATTACAGTTATGCTGATGTGTAGGCTACGCAGGTTTTTGAACATTTGGAGGCCTAATACCACCTATACATCCCCTCCTCAGCCTTTCTCTTTCCATGTTTCGGACGCCTGAAGTCCATTTTATTTGTTAGTGATACTGTTATAGTACTTACTTAGGTCGGGAGCGCCTCTTAATCGCTGAGTGGCGCTTTATAAATGTTCGATAACAGTTACAATGACAATTATAGGCTACATAGGCCCCCTAGTGTTGCAAAGGCAAAAAGAGTTTGTTTAGAATTGCAGGTTACGTGGAGTTGTTATATCAACATTAAATTTAAGTAATAGTAGAAATTAGAATAAGCCTATAACAATTGCACTGGATTTGAATGAATTAATTAACTAACGAGCGAACGAAAGGGGCAACAGTTGATTGGTCGGTCATTGTAATGTAATGTAATCAGTAATTTATATAGCGCCGCCCGCAACCATGGCCATTCAGCAGCGCTTGTGCATGAAGTCCTATGAAGAGCTGTTCTTTCGAAACAACTTCTCTGGAGTTCAGTGAAGGCATTTGACCCTTAGGGCTATCACAAAACAACCTGGCTATTGTGGACTTAATTTGGATTATTTTATATAGCGCCAGTGCATAAGATGGTCTCCCGGACGCGGCTTTTGTTTGGCGCTGATAAATTTCGAAGATTTACCTTACATTTTACATGGTCTGCAATATCAAATGAGTTAACCAGACTTATTTTATTTAGGCTCACAACGACCTGATGGGAGCGTACGCAGCACGGCTTGCGCAGTTCGGCATCCCCGTCCAGGAGACTGGTTTCCTGCCGATACAAACGGTCGTGAAGGGCCAGATCCTTGGCAAGGGCCCAGCAGGACTGGTTTCAGCACCTATGTAGTTTGCCAACACGAAGGTGATGGCCCTGATGGGGCGTTGATAAAGGCGGACTTCACGACAATATTTTGCTCTGGTGGCCAATTTTACTGTCCGAACGAGTTGTTCTGATGAATAGGAATTGCCAGAGGGCAGCGTGATTGTATTCTTTGTAAATATTTCAAAATATTGTTTTCTTTTCCTATATAAGTCAGGCGCAGGTTTAGATATTCCGAAACTCAAACCGTCTAAGATAGGCCTACCTTTGGTAAATTAATTGTTATTAATTGTCGAAAAACGTGACTCATTTGGTCCTATTTGCACATTCTTCCACTTTGGTAGGCTACTGTGTTGTATGCCTAGCGATTAACAGCACCCACTATGACTACTGTTTGACATTGTACTCGCTAGGTGGTGAGAAAGTGTGTGGATGAATTAAATTCTTCCTTTCAAAGCTGTCACAATGTGTCCCTTAAACATTTTCAAAGCCTGTCGAATTAATGCAGTAATGTGTAATATGATTTATAGAAATGTATGTTCAAATACTGAATGATGCTCTATTTTAAGGTCTCTGCGATCGATTAAAGTCTCTTCGATTGCCAGTGACATATGGACACCTGTGTTTTATGTTCTGCGTTCTTGTGACTTTATAAAGCATCCGCCGTGCAACGTTGTTGTACTTGCTTCGGCAGTACATATACTAAAATTGGAACGATACAGAGAAGATTAGCATGGCCCCTGCGCAAGGATGACACGCAAATTCGTGAAGCGTTCCATATTTTGTTTTAAAAAACATTTTCCAATCTGTAGAAAATCTAGTTAACGGTTCAGCGGTGACAAACAATGGTAGTTTTCAGTACATAATGGCACGTTGTGACTGCGAAACCTGTGCATGAGCTGTTCATATAGCTGTCGTTTCCTCGGCTAGACCTCCCCGAATTTTGACCTGGCACCGGATTGAACAGAGGAGTTAGTTAGGCTATTGCGGACTTGATTTGATATAGCGCCTGTGCTTAAGCTGGTCTCTTTGACGTTGCTTTTGTGGACGCGGAGAAATTTTCGAAGGATTACATTACATTACGAGGCGTTGGTCTACCGGAGTACGGAGTTAGAAGTGACAAATGACACCGATATACTCTCGCATTCTATAGTTCTCGCTTTCTTCTCACGCCTAAAAAGGAAGTCTCTATTACTTACATTCGCTAGAGGGCCGCATGGCCCCGTGACACATCCACTTCTATAGAATTAAATTATGATATTTATCAAACCAAATGGCTCATTAAAATAAAATATCAACAATACTAAATTATTTTGCATATTTTTTGAGTTCTCGTTGTCGCAAATATGCCATGTTTACTGTAAAATCTAAGTTTAATTGAGGTTAATAAAACGACACCTGCATTTCATAAGTTACCTAAGGTAGACTATATAAAGAACCTGCCATGTATCGTCGTTGTACTTGCTTCGGCAGTACATATACTAAAATTGGAACGATACAGAGAAGATTAGCATGGCCCCTGCGCAAGGATGACACGCAAATTCGTGAAGCGTTCCATATTTTTTCGTCCATTTACGAATGTGCCTAAGGTTAATGTTAAATATTTTTGTTGTACACTCGTGAATATGCACACGATGAGCAAGTACTTTTATCGCAACGGTGAAGCCAGTATCTGAGTACACTACACGGAATTTAACATATTTTAATTAACCTTGAACATTGGATATCATATCAGTTCATTGTAGTGTGCTTGCTTGACAAAGATCGTCTGTAAATTATCTCTAGACAATAGCCTTAAGCCCTTAACTACACTTGCCCACGTTTTCGTATAGTGACCGCGTATAGATTCGAACCTGTTAATTTTCTAAGAATTTATCGGGTGGAATCCTTCACCGCCGCTGCCCATTTGAACGGGCGAAACTTCATTTAGGCCTAAGTGCCTCGTGTATGGACCGTGCAAGTGTGACCGTTTGGCCTGGACCCTGCTCAATTTTAGTGAATTTATCGGGTAAATACCATTGCCCATTTGAATGGGTCCCGTGCACGCCATTTAAGGCCCTCATGTATACTTACCCGAAATTCAAACCTTTGAAATAAACCACGATCGATTTGGGAATCTCGGATATCCCCACGTTCGAAGACGCATTGACTAACTCTTCAGCCAATGTAGCTAACCTGATCGTGTTACGGTCAAACACGGACAAGATTGTCTGCAGAACTATTCATTATCTACGCGTCATTTGACTTAATTTCTCGAGTGAGTCGAGTTTCCAAGCTCTTTTCCGGCGAACTAATAACACTAAGCGTCTGACAAGTCCTAAGGCTGCTCTTAGGTTTTGAGGCGCGTGTAACAGAACAGGAGATCAAAGTAGACCTTTGGGACTCATCCCAAACTTTATGAACGTCAACTAATATCAGCGAATGCAATAAGAACCTAAGAGAGGAGTCTTCCCAGGAAAGCAATTACTCCGGATTCAGAAATGTTCGCACTTATTGCAGGCGGAATTAAGGTCGCGTTTTCAGGGCAACAAAAACAGAATGGATATTCAGTATGTATGCAATGTATGTATGTAATTATGTATGTGAGTATGTTTGCATATATGGCTGCATGTATGTATCTATGTGTGTGTATTTATGCCTGTCTCTCAGATAGAGACTGACTGAGTGAGTGAGTGAGTGAGTGAGTGAGTGAGTGAGTGAGTGAGTGAGTGAGTGAGTGAGTGAGTGAGTGAGTGAGTGACTGAGTGATTGAGTGAGTGAGTGAGTGAGTGACTGAGTGATTGAGTGAGTGAGTGAAATTTTTAAGAGAGACAGAGTCAGACAGAGAGGGTGAGATAGACAGACAGACAGACAGACAGATAAACAGACAGATAGATAGATGGTGAGATAGATAGGTCGATACATACATACACAGTATGCATAGGTAAGTACATGTAGGTGGACAGACCGATGTAATAATGAACTCTGGGGCTTAACGCGAAAACAATTATGGAAGACGATCTCTTGATAAAAAAAACGACGGTGTGTTCTGGGGTGGGGCGGTAATTCGTAATCCGTTATTAATCTTGATCAATGGATGGCAACCAAGTATGTTGTGGATTTTAAATCCAAGCATCACGATACATCAAAGACCAACAGAAGATGAAGATGAGCAATGCTTCAGCTAAGCCGTTCTCAGATTTCCAGAGCGCTATAGAGCTTAGTGAGAGGACTAGAAGTACAAGGCGCTTGACCGCTATGTAAATTAATTGACTGGAGATTAAATAGTTGACGACCAGATGTTGACCTCATGGTAACCCAATGTTGACCCGATGTTGACCTCATGGTAACCCAATGTTGACCCGATGTTGACCCGATGGTAACCCAATGTTGACCCGATTTTGATCCAGCTTTGAACTAATGCTGACCTTATGTTGACCCGATGTTGACCTCGCCGATAAATCCCGGTTCTACGGTAATAACACATCAGACAAACACAATAGAACCATATAATTATTCCCCTCCATGTAAATGAGACGTAATGCGCACTATAAATTGGACTGCACAAAGGAGAGAGATCTCGATGCGCTATAAAAATTGTCCTGCGCAAGAGAGACTCAGAAGGTGTCCAAACGTAAAAGAGAAATGGATGGCGTTATATAAATTGACGTAGGCGTAAGAGAGATTCTAAAGGCGCTACACAAATAGGTCGAAATGTGAACAAGACACGAAGTGGTCTACACGGAAGAAAGATCCGTGTGGATCCGCTATAGGAATTGATTTAAACAGAAAGACGCAGGAGTTGCGCTAGACAAAGTTGACTATTTGTGGGAATCACGAGGCTGTCTGTCTATCCGTATGTGTGTCTGTCTCTCTATCTGTCTCACAGTCTCTGTCACTCTCACTGTCTCTCGCTTTCTATTTCTCTCTCATTCCATCTACACATACAAAACACACAGACACATACACTCTGTCTGTCTCTCTCTGTCTGTCACTGCCTATGTATGTCTGTCTGTGTCTCTGTCTGTCTGTCTGCGTCTCTGTCTATCCCAGACATAAATATCCCGGTCTATCTACAGACAGACAGACAGACAGACAGACTGTCTATCTGTCTGTCTGTCTGTAGATAGACTGGAATAGACAGACAGACAGACAGAGACACAGACAGACAGAGGCAGTGTCTGTCCCCCTCCTCAAAACAGACACAAACACACGCACACAAACACACATACATATTATAGATATATGGGAAGAGCCGGCCTCGTATGTATGTATATGTATAAATATAGATATATGCATGTATGTATGTATGTATCTTCTTTTGCGACGATAGTTATTTGTCGGCGTGAACAGAGATCGCACCACATATTCGTCGGCGCCTCTTCTACGACCGTTGTTGATTGGATCGTATAATGTCATTTTCTTCTGCGAGCAAATGGATGGGCATATTGTGTGTAAGGCGGGCGGGCAGACCGAGAGAGGCAATTATTAGTGTGACCTGGCTAGTATCAATGTCTGTGCATTTCAGATACTCCTGTGGTTCTTCAAGCAGCTTGCATTAGTTGCATAGTACGCCGGAGGGCGATGCTTTTGAAATGGGAAACCGTTCTCTCGCTGTCGAGCGTAACGATCGACAATGTTTACACCAGCGTAATGTTGGTGTAAACATTGTCGATCGTCGGTGAAGAAGGAATTTAGAGCGGTCTTTTACGTGTGCAGTTGTTGATTCTGTTAAGCCTCTCGATATACCACTATTCTCTTTAGCCGGGGTTCAGTCGGGAGCGCTTCTGAGTAGATAATCTTGAAGGGGCGCTATATAAATCTCTGATATGAATGAATGAATGACAGAAGGACCTAGAAGGAAGATCCTTTGTTGAGATCCGAGGTTTCGGGCATCCTGGTAGAGCTCTGAACCACTCGGCAACTTAGAGGAATTGAGAAGACCCCGTTTCGCGACATTCCCTTCATTCATCATGAAGCGCTTGGACTATTGCAATTCTACACTTGCTGGTCTGTCAAAGTTTCCGTTGTCCCACATCCAATCCGTCCTCAATTGCGCTTCCCGAGTCGTAGTCAACAATCCCAAGTATTCGCAAATAACTGAATTTATGCGAATTCTTTTCACGAATCTAGTTGTCAAGTCCTACGACTTCATTTCAGTTAGGCAATCGCCGTATAATCTACATTGTGCTGGTATGTTGTACAGCTGTGACGTTAAAGTTGTTTCTTTCTGCCTTCGGGCGTTTTAAAGTGTTCACAGAATGCACGCTAAATCTTCGCATCTAAACGCGATTCGCTCTACCTGCATTCTCCATCGAATCTAATACTATTCTATTTCTGGTATTCTTTGACGTCAACGGCCATATAGTTGCAATAAACCTAAGACAATCAAACCTTAACGATGGTGCTTTTTATTAGAAGTAACTCCATTCGATTCAAAAACAGAATGTTCGTTCCTACGTTTCCATGTATGCCCTGCGAATAGTTCCTGCCCATGGTCTAACTGGCCCTGGGCTTTACGATGTGGTTAGGACGACCACGGTAGCCCGCTTGCTGTATGCTGCATGGTGAGGCTTGCCAGCCAAAGGGAGAAGGGAGTGCTCCAGTCTGTAATGAACGGACTGATCCGTCAGTGTTACCTTCCCAGTGACAGCCAAACTTTTGAGCAACTATGCGGTCCTGGGAAACCCGGGTCATGTCCCTCATATGTTCTCCCTCCAAAAGCCGTTGCATATTCCCTTCGACCGCGATCACATGACCGTGTTTTACCAATAGCTGACCACACCATGAAAAAACTTTTAGAGTTAAAATGCTTTATTCGTATTGACCATTGATTGTTTATTAGGCCTATATATGTCTGTACACCGGAATGCGGATTGCAGCTGGTTCAATAAAGTATATACTTACTTACTTACTTAATATCTTTCTTGTGAAAGTTCACACAACTAGGAATGTTACGAATTTTCACTTAGAATGAAAAAACTATTAAAAGTTTAACTGAGATGAAACAGTACAATCGATACTAATTATTATTTAGCGCCCTTTCTTTATTTGGTGAAATGGACGTCAACGGCCCTTAATTAAACACCTTTAAGTTGTTTATTTTTGAAGCTATATATATATTCGTCTATTTCGTTCAATCACTAATCGCCGCTATCAACTCACGGTAATAATAATGAAAGCTAGTCGAACCAGGTAGCCATAAATGCCGTTAAATACTGGAGGGTACGACAAATCACTGTAATTGTAATTGTAATTGCGACAACTTATGTAGCATCGTTGCTAGGAAGCTACTTCTAGGATGCTTTACAAACATTCTACTGCCAGCGCAAATACTAATGCTCCGAGTTATGCAATAGATTGTTCGTTTCCTAGTTAATATTTTTCTGTTCAAAGTTCACACAACTAGCAAATAATATTGTGACCACTGTCCACTTAGAATGGAAAAACTATTAAAAGTTTAACTGATAAGAAACCGTACAATCGATAATGATTACTATTTTGCGCCCTTTCTTTGTTTGGTGAGGCGGAAGTCAACGAGCCTTAATTAAACACCTTTATATCTGTGTCTTTCAAAGCTATATAGTCGTCAATTTCGTTCAATCACTGATAATTCACGTTATAATCACGTTATAAGTTTGTTATTTTGAAGCCATTTAAATATATTATGCTATCATTGCATGTTTGTAATGATTAATTACCTGTGTAAACATTTATAACTAAACTAAGAATTTCATGTGAAAATAACATCTATAATAAAATTTAAGGTACTTGTCGGTTTTACGACCCCCAAAATAGATCCTTTAATTATAACTAGACGAGACCTCTGTAAGCCTACAGGAATGTGTTCGCGACAGTTAATATCTGTCTTCTAATGACGACGCTAACCCTAACCCTGACCCTAACCGACCCTCACGACTTCAAGTTTTATAGTCCATATCGGTTATGTTGAGGTTATGCCTCGTTGTTACGCGCCGTGAGGGTCGGTTAGGGTCAGGGTTAGGGTTAGTGTCGTCCGTGTTTCTAATGACGAAACGGTCAGGTTTATGACGTAATAGATAAGCTCTGACGCAACAAAGAATTAAAATAACGTAGAATATGAAGAATTTTAAATGAGATAATATATGAAGAATAATGAATTATTTTGGGGGTCGTAAAACCGACAAGTACCAAATTTAATAACCATTAAACTGAAATTAAAAATTAAAAGTGAAAGATTAAGAATCTCAGGTCAAATTACAATACTCTTTTCTATTCATATCTTTAACATGCGATAAAGAACTGTCATTTTCAATGTATGCCTATGCATGTATTTTAATTATGATGTCTGGTTGCATTGAATGAAAAAAAAAGTTTGAAAATTAAAATAATTATTATAAATTTCATCTCATAATTTCATGTTTTGTAAACTTCATAATTACAGGTTTTGTAAACTTGAAACCAATGCTGTTATATCATTGAATAGCTGAATTGATATCTTGTGTAGGCCTACATTATTGCTGTTTATCAGGAATCTTTTCATTTTACATTAAAAAATTTATGTGTGATAATTGCTGAAAAACAGTGTATAATTTTCCTGAAAGACCGTCTTACAGTATGTTATCTTATGCAAGTAACATTGAAATTAGTAACTGCTAATTATGCTACTAAACAATGAATATTAGTGACATTGTAAAGTACTGTTTATGCCTTTAACTCTATCAATTTTGTTTCAACTGTATTATTCATAATTTTGAATTGTCGTCAACGGCCTTTGATGTCATATAATGACGTTAAACCATGGATTAAAAAAAAATCACTGATGGGCCGGAGGTTCCTGGTAATAATAAATTAATATTGCAAGTTGGACGTCAACCATGAGATGCCGTTAACCACTGGAGAGAACAGTAAATCGCTGTAACTGTAATTGTATTTGTAATAACGACAATTTCACTATCATCTCCGGCAGCAAGCTATTTCTAGGAATCTAGATGGTTTTCAGAACTGTCTACTGTCTGCGCAAATGTCCGAGTTATGTAAAAAAAATAGCATTTAAAACTGTTTTTGAAAACAAAAGGGCATTTGGCATCCTGATTATGTGCAGGTGTGTCCACAGTTTAACGGCAGCTTATGACAACATAGGCCGTTGCCGCCGACAAAGATTAGTTTTGGCATATTATTACAGCTCTTATATGTGCAGGTAGACTGAGATTGAGAAATATATAACGTTTGGAAAACCAATTTTAAAGGTGTTTAAGCTGAACATACTATTGCCAGGCACGTGGACCAGCGACCCGAAAGGCCCGATCACCCGTTTTAGTTTTAGTTACTGGCTCGAAAATATCAGCGGACTTTGATAACCGCAGTTGGCATCATGCATCCTTAAAATCGCAGTCAGTCAGTTTTTGAATCATAACCACAGCTCCATTCTTTTCTTCTTTTCTTCCTGTTTCCTTCATTCGTTCCTTACTTACTGTCTTTTTTAGTTTTATCTCTTTCTAGGTTGTCTCCTTCCTTCCTTTCTTCCTCCCTACCTCCATTGCTTCCCTCAATCCTTCCTTCTTTCTCTCTTTCCTCCCTTCCTTCCTTCTTTCCTACCTTGGGGCCCGATAGCGCATTGGATAACATCTGGCGTAGAGAGCGAGAGGTACCGAGTTCGAGCCCCGTAGGGCGGATTTGCTTTGTAGGCTGCTATTAGCGCCGTTGTATTGCAAGCTGTCTGTTCTGTTAGTAGTTAAGATTTCAATTGCATAACATGTAAATGTACAGCGCAGTGCGTTTGTCAGGCGCTTCAATAAAGAAAAGATTATTATTATTATTATTATTATTATTATTATTATTATTATTATTATTATTATTATTATTATTATTATTATCCTTTATCTCTCACTCTCTCGCTCCCTTTCTTGCTTCATCCCTTGCATCAACCCTCTTCCCTCCCCTCATCTCTACCTTCCTTACTTTCTTACATCCTTTCCTCCCCTTTCGTCCTTCCCTCCTTCCTTCTTTCTTTCCTTCAATTCTTCATCCCCATATTTTCTCTTCCTTTCTTCCTCCCATAATTCTTTCCTTCCTTTCTTCCTCTCCATCCTTCCGGAAAGAAGGAAGGAATTCCGTCCGTCCTTCCTTCCTTCTTTCCTTCCAGAAACTTTCCTCTCAAGCCCTGTACACGTGACCTGAAGAAACCCGTTTGGCACTTAATGCAAACACCATTCCGTTTAAATTCTGATTTTAATTGACGCCGTTAGACGCATTCGTTAATTGAGAGATATTACAAGTTCCATAATGTGCAGTGTTTATTTATGATTTGTTGGACATTGACCTGACTGAGGCTTGATTTTTGTATTGTATTTTTTTGTATTGTATTCGATGATCCATTGGTCAAAGCCATGTGCATTGGACACCGGCGCTACAGAAGTTAGTGACTAAAATTACCTGGAGTTGTAATTTATTGTTGGTGTACATTACTCTTCATCAAGTGCGCTGAAGCCGAAGGATTAGAGCGCTCGTCTTCGACACCTTTAAAACGTCGTCAAACAAAAATACATGTAGGCAGGAATGAGGCGAAGGAATAGATGGAAATGGAATGCCTTAGAAACCTGTAACACGTCAACTGTATAGAAAAGAGAAACGGTAGAGAGCTCGCCTTAAACACCTTTAAAGCGTCGTTTTAACTAAAGCTACATGTGCGATAGGAACGGTACCTGAATTAACTTACATTAACAGCTAAAATCCGCCATTGTTCGCTTTCTGACAGTGCCAGTCCCAAGCCTGGATAAAGGAGGAGGGCGACGCTAATGGTCTTTGTTACCACACAGTATCGTTAAACAGAAATACCTACCCAAATGAATAATTATCAAACAACGATTATATAGGAATTAGACACGGTAGCCCAGTGGATAAAGTGCGTGCCTTAGACACCTTTAAAACGTCGTCAACCAAAGCTACATGAACGTAGAACGAGACACGATGGCCTAATGAGTTATAATCTCATTAACTTTTGTAATGGCAGGGAGGTGATCTGATCCTAACGAGGTATTTTCAATTAACTGGGAACAATTAAGCGCTAGATCAGGAGATGTATATAATTTCGTTTATTGAAAATAGAAATTTGACAGACCGCAACTTTTCACATAGAACAAAAACAGAGAGAAAATAGCTATAATTATTAGTGTAATGTCAGTACGACAATGAATCGATGGATTGGATTGGGTTATCTCTTTGATATTGACTTAAAGAGCACACGGGGGATGAAGCTACGATCGTCTTTATTTGGCAGTTCAAAGTCATGAGGTCTTTGGCGCAGTGCATAGCTCCGTCGGACTGTCGGTGGAAAAAGGCTGCGCAGTACATGACTTGTGATTGTTAAATCAATAATAGAATTTATTTTAGATTGATTAGAGGTTATATGAGTTGCTTTACCAGTATTTAATACCGTGAGATTGTTTTCTATTATTATAGCTTCCAAAATTCTACCGTTTGAATTATTCAGACTACTTCCCCACATTTTATTATGAGAATTAAAATCTCCAACTGCAATAGTTCTTTTGTTTCTAAATATGTTCCTTGTTTATAACATGTTAATTGGTTTGTTCATAATGTTAAATGTATGGATTTATAATGTGATTTCTTCTTCTTCTTTTCGTATTGGATAAAACTGATGCTTAATAATATTTCTAATATTCTTGGTCCTTAGTTATTGCTTAAAATTGGTTTGTGTTTGTTGATGAATACGATTCATTTTAGAGCTAATTTTGTAATACATAAAACCAATATTGAATAATATTGATATTTTGATTGTCATGTTGAAATTGATAATTGAATCTGTATGTACTCTGACTAATGGATAATAAATATTGAGCATCTACTGTAAATGTAATATTGATAGTTTGATGGTAATTTAGATAGATCAATGTGATATTTTATAAAATATTGTTAATAAGATTGACGAGAAAACAGTATATAATGATTTATATGAATAAGAGATCGACAACAATCACCTGTCAAATCACAGCATCCTGTCAGAAATGGAATCCAAGCCAAGAAGAGAGAAAGCAAACTGATGACAGACAGTATACGAAAATGAACTTAATCCGTCAGAAACTTTAAATACGTCAACATCCTATCAGAAACGGAATCAAAGACGAGAAAAGAGAAAGAAAACTTATGAGAACATTACAATAAAATGAACTGAAATACATCAAAAACTTAAAGACGTCATCAGCCTTGTAGCTATAGGATGTCGTTAAATATTGGATTAATAATAATAATAATGAATGTCTTGGACATTTAAAACGTTGGCAAGGTATTTCGTGTAATTGTATCATCCTTTGAATTTTAAGTTGGAAAACTCCGCCACTACCCAATCCGCCCGGCCTCCAAGACTAGAGAAAGGAGGAGGTCGAAGCTAATCATCTTTGTTATGACACAGTGTCGTTAAACAACAACTAGCCAACCATTCTAAGTTGGCCTGAATATAGCTGCATCATTGGATTTTGTAATGCATTCTATTGTATTGGTCAGAAAACAGAGGTGGTTGTGGTGATAGCGGTTCTAGTAGCAGTAGTAGAAGCAGTAGCAGTAGCAGTAGCAGTAGTAGTAGTGTCGTGTTCATCGTGAATCTCTAGCAGCAGCTCCTCTGCCGTCTCTCTATGTGTCTGTCTCTGTCTGTCTGTCTGTCTGTGTCTGTCTGCCTGTCTGTGTCTGTCTGCCTGTGTCTGTGTCTGTGTCTGTTTTCTGTGTCTGTGTCTGTGTCTGTGTCTCTGTCTGTCTGTCTGTGTCTGTCTGTCTGCCTGTGTCTGTGTCTGTTTTCTGTGTCTGTGTCTGTCTGTCTGTCTGTCTGTCTGTCTGTCTGTCTGTCTGTCTGTCTCTCTCTCTCTCTCTCTCTCTCTCTCTCTCTCTCTCGTCTCGTCTCTCTCGAAACCGGACTCGGAACTACATTCAGCATCTCTGGACAGTCCCACTGTCTTGACGCACATCGCTCGTGAATAACCTGGTGCCCTGCGCCTGGCTTAACCCTAGGGCTACCAAGCTTTTTGTAACACGGACTACCAGGGGGGGGTGGTTACCCCCTGGATTTCGTGTTTGGTTTTACATATCATAACTTGTAATATAGCATTGGATTCAGCATTCATTTTTGCACAGAATGGTATATTTAGTTGTACATTATGTGAATGCACCTCTAAATTACATCACTTTTAACAACGGGACCCATTAATTAGCAATATTGTATATTATTGCGTACATTTTGTACTTTCTGGATAAACAAATATAAGATTATGTGTGTTTTGAAACTAATCTATGTATAAAAGATACACAAAATCATCCCTACACATGTTTATATAGTATAAATGTACATCCATACATATATATCCATACATATATATCGGTTTACGTTATAACGCTGTATTCAGCCATTTTCACACAGATTACGCGTATTATTATTTATTTTGATCACTTCCGGTATTCACAAGACAAAGATGTAGGTATGCAAATGAAGCCCTTCATTCCCTCTAAAGAATGGTATCTTTGTTTCTCTTCCAGGAAGACAAATGAATACGCTACAGACAAAAACTAAGGGGGGAGTCCTTCCATTCAGCCATTTTTCACGCATGTTACGCGTATTATAATTTATTTTGAGCACTTCCGGTTGTCTCAGGTCAACTCAGTAACCATAGAAATGTAGCCCCACATTCCTTCTATAGAATGGTATAATTTGTGTCTCTTAATATTAAATGACGGATAAGATATAGTCGAAAATCTAGGGGTGGTATCCACCCCCCTGGTACCTCGGGTATATTGGGTATAACTTTTGAACGGTGTGAGATATCATCTCACATTTTACCTCAAAACGTGTGCAAATGAACCCCCTACAGCTACTTAAAAGGTCAAATTTTTATTCCATACGGAACAAGTTTGAGATGAAAAAAACCTAGGGGGGGGTGGCAACCACCCCCCCTCCTTGGTAGCCCGAGGGTTAATACCAGCGCATTAGAAATTCCGGTATTACGATTACGATTACAGTGTTGGCCTGGTCATAGTGTCTGCAATTGGCCAGAAATCAAATCTTCGACTGTCGAGGTAAAACGAAGAGTGCGACCTACAGTATACACAAGAACGTCTTACGCGACCTATGCAGGAGAACGTACTATTTACCGGTGCTAAGGACTATTTATTTAATGGGCGCCATGAAGGGGTATTAGTCGCAGGGCGGGCAGAGGCGCAACATGTTCCGATGTAATGCTGACCGATGACTGTGTTGTCCAGCGATGGCTGGTCATCCATCTGGTCTGTTCTAATCAATGCCAAGCGCATCGGACTTCCGCCCCCCCCATCCGCAGTCCCTTAATGTTGCGACGAATACTCAGGACTGAGAAGACACGGCAGACGGCGCCACGTATGATCGCTGGCGCCGCCTGGCAATAGGAGTTTGCCAGAGATCAGGTTTTTGTATATATGTATGATGAATGCATGAATGTATTCATTCGTATATATGGGTCAAGGCGTAACTGCGATGGGAGTAAGTCTATTAGCACTCTACGTATCACGTCGTTATTCTATATAAATCGTCCAATTTTATGTTGATATAGAGAAATATATACATGTATGCATGTTTGCATTATAGCTGACGATTATGTATATATAAATATACTTATATATGTATGCATATAATCTATACATATATTCATATATGTATGCATATAATCTGACGGCTTATATAGAACACCGTGCTATACAGAGTGCTGATAGACTTAGTAATAGTTGGATTAGATGGAGATATAAACTGAACTCTTCACACAGACCCAAACCTCACTGAACTAACCCTGCTCCACCAAATGCTTCGGAGTCGTTGCTTCGAATCATCGACAGCCTAAGAATTACGGCACTCAAATCTGTTAGTATTATTATTAGTATTATTTTGTTATTATTATTATCATCGGCATCATCATCATCATCGTCGTCATCATCATCATCATCGTCGTCATCATCATCATCATCGTCGTCGTCATCGTCGTCGTCATCATCATCATCATCATCATCATCATCATCATCATCATCATCATCATCATCATCATCATCATCATTATCATCATCATTCGTCTAACCCTCTTCGGCGCTTTAGGGTGATTTAAATATTTAGGAACAGCGTGTGCAGATTAGACACCTTTAAGACGGTTTTCACGACGCTATATAAATGTCAAAAACGATAGCTCGCAAGATTTTGCTTCCGGTTATGCAACTTATGCTTTGACCCAGTTCTATTCCTTTTGATTGGTTAGTTGTAGTTCCCGTTTAACACGCTGTGTGAAACAAAGATGATTAGCGTCACCCTCCTATTTTATCCAGGCTCCGTACTGGCACTAATAGCGTACGAACAGTGGCTGAGTTAAGCGATTGAGTGATATCTGTATAATGTGTAGCTACATAATTATATGATCACTTCTATCGCGCATTTTTTACCTCCCTAAGACATTCTGTCTATTATACATTCTATATTTTTGGGAAGAACTGCCTACCAGTGTTTTGTTTCAGAGGAAGCACTCATAATCTAGCTTTGACCGCGGCATGGGCATGGGCACTCGGATTATAACCCGGTGTCGAGATATAAAGTCTCCCAAAACCAGAGTGTCCCCGGACTGAAATGATGTCTCCCCGTTTTTTCTTTTCAGTTCTGTTAGAAATAATTATTTTGCTTAAGTATACGGAATAGTTTTACAATAAAGTTGAAAAATCCACACGCCTAAGACTATAATTAACTTGAAAACAAATGAGACTATATCTCTCAAAGAATAGTCTCCGGGATGAGGAAATGGTTAATCCTCAGTTAAAATAATTTCTCCCCGGGACACTTTGTTTTAGAATAGAGTCTCTGGCGGAGGACGAATTTATTCTAAAACTAAAATTGATTCTAGAACTACGGGCGAGGGTTGGGGAGGGTGGCGGTTGAAGAATCTGTTCTGAAATAGGCTCCAGGCCAACTGGCGTATATCACTTGGCTTGATTTGAGACCGGTGAATAAGCTTGTCTTAATAATGCAAAGTTTGAGGCGCCGAGATCTTGAAGAAATATACATTAATACATGGGCGTCTGCAGTAATTTAAGTAGGGGAAGAAATTTTTTAATTGTTGGAACGGGGACTAACGAGGGTGCCGAAAGCAACCGATCACGCCACCTTCGGCGCTCGCTCCCGCGATTAAGGGGTCAGGCGCGGATCCCATCAGCCGCCAGCGCTTTTGGAAGCATTTGTCATGATTATGGAGTCTGTTGTTAGCGTTCTGGTATCCCGTTTTCAGCTATATCCGTACGGTATTTTAAAAACAAAACTGCTAAAAATTATTTTTATATATTTTTAAAATTTTAAGTTATCTTGTCTAGTTTTGATAAAAATTAAAATGTGAAAAAAAATTTAATCATAGCCATTAATTGTTTAAAACCAAGATTCTAATTAAATTTTTGTATGACTGAAGTCTGATTCTTATTCTTGAAATAACAACTGCATATTCAGGGGAGCAAATGCTCCCCTTGCACCCCCCTGAGGACGCCCATGCATTTATATATATTGTAATCGTTAGATTAGATTGAGATAGTGTCACCAACTCTTTTCTTTCTTAGTTGTGACCTACCTCAAGAACTTTCCTTATCTCTACATATAAATTGCTCAACGTCTTCTAACTGTTTAAGAATTAAATTGACACAGTTCTTTGAATGTTTCTTTCTTTCTTCAAACACAGTTTAATAACAACAACTCAACTCTTGCATTACAACAACATACTACACTGTATAGTTCAAATTCACTGTCATCAGCAGTTTCTAAGTTTGGCGCGCTAACTGCACGTGTAGAGAATCTATCGTCAGCCAAAGTTTAGGCTACTTTAGGCCAAGCGCCCACGAGCCGACAGCGCAACTAAGGCCTAAGACTAAAACGCTTAACAATCGAATACACATTATATATATATATCAACCTAAGGAACACCTGTGCTCATTATATATGCAAAACATTAGTTCACATTACCTCCTTCCCTTTCTTTGGATTGAGCAAATTAAACTTAAAAATTTGCGAAATCATCATATACTAAATTATGCAATAAACTTAATACTATATAATACAGTAAAATAAACAATCTTATAATCTAGATAAACAATCTGCTACAACATTTAATCGTCCTTTCTTATAATTAACTTCTACATCAAAAGTTTGCAGTGCTAAAGCCCAACGCACCAGTTTAGCAGACTTAGACATAGATTCAGTCAGATAAGTTAAAGGATTGTGATCGGTAAAGATGTGAACTTTAGATCCAATTATTATCTCTTTCAACTTATTTAGAGCCCAAACAATAGCATAGGCTTCTTTCTCTACAGTTGCCCATCTTCTCTGGGTGTCAGTCAACTTCTGACTTATAAATGACACAGAGCGCTCTATTCCCTTATCATCCATCTGCGTTAGCTCAGCTCCTACTGCAAAATCACTGCTATCACAATACAAATTAAAAGGTTTTCCAACATCAAAAACATATAAAACAACTTTAGAGCGTACAGCATCTTTAAGTAAATTAAATGCCTGTTGATGTCTATCAGTCCAATCAATCTTATCTGGAACATGTTTGCTTGTCAAATCAGATAGAGGCTTCGCAATCTGTGCAAAATCTTTGATAAACTGTCTATAGTAACCAAAAAATCCCAGCAATTGCTTAATTTGTTTCTTCGTTTCTGGGGTTTTCAAATTAATTAAACTTTCAATTCTATCTGGATTCATTTGAATCGTTCCAGAACCAACCACATGACCGATGAACTTTACCTCACTCTTACCAAAGATACATTTCTTTAAGTTCAGAGTAATGTTATGCAGTCTCATTTGCATTAAATATGCATCTAAATGCTGTAAATGAATCTTCCAGTCATCTGAATGCACAGCAATGTCATCTACATAGGGCTCAGCAAATTCATTTATAGGCTGTAAAACCATGTTAATTGCTTTAACAAATGTTCTTCCTGAGTTGATCATTCCGAAAGGAACACGAGTAAACTCGTACAGTCCATTGTGAGTAACAAAAGCAGTTTTCCATTGATCAGTTTGCTTAACAGGACAAGTCCAGTAAGCACTTCGACAATCAAAAATCGAGATCACATTTGATTTTCCAACTTTGTGCAAAACATCTTTTACAATCGGCATTGGATATTTACAATCCACAGTGAACGAGTTAATGTATCTGTAGTCGCAGGCAAGTCTCAGAGAACCGTCTTTCTTTTTAACAATTACCAGCGGACTTGCCATTCTGCTCGAAGATGGTTTTATAATGTTGGCTTGAAGCATTTCTTTAATTTGTCGTTCAACTTCTGCTCGATAGATGAGTGGAATTCGGTAAGCCATAAATTCTTTTTCACGAAATTCCGGTTTCAGTTCAATTTCATGCTCAACCAATGTACATAGTCCAGGCTTTTCAGAAAATCGATCAGAATATCTGTTCAGTACTTCCAGCAATTGTTTTTGTTGAGATAATGTTAAATGACTAATCTGTTCAGGATCAAGATTCAGTGAATTCTTTTCATCTTGCAAGTCATTCTTCGTCAACAACTCAACCACTGAACCAAAGTCTTCATCTTCTTCAACGATTAATCCACAACTCATTGCTCTTGTAATGTACTTTCTGATTTTATTTGCGTGAATTATCTTTCGACAATCGTCACCCATATCAATCAAATAAGAGTACTTGGACCTTCGTTGTATGACAGTACATGGACCATGCCATCGTGAAATCAGTTTATTTGTTGACGTCGGATACAACACAATAACTTTTTCACCCGGTTCAAATTCTTTATGTTTCGCTCTTTTGTTGTATTGATTCGTATACTGTAATTGCTTCTCTCGTGAATATGATTCTGCAAACAGTAATGCTTTTTCCATATTTGCTTTCATGTCTTTCAAGTACTTTTCTGGTTGGATTCCAATATGAGGTGGTAAATTAATTTCTCTTGTCCAACTTTCTTTTAGAATTGCCAGTGGTCCACGCGGAATCTTTCCATACACCAACATATAAGGAGCAATTCCAGTAGTTGCATTCGGTACTTCTCGTAATGCCCACACTGTAAACGGAATTACTTTGTGCCATTGCCTTGGATTGTCAACAATTACATGATGGATCATTTTCTTGAATGTTTGGTTCCATCTTTCTACTAGTCCAGCTGCCTCTGGATGACCTGGCGTGTCAAATCTTGGACTACAACCCATTAAATTCAGAAATTCTCTTGTCAGACTCGCAGTAAAATTTGTTCCTTGGTCACTTGTGATCACTGAAGGTACACCAACGTTCATGAACAACTCCATCAAAGCATCACACACAGCTTTCGCAGTTAATGATTTCAACAGAAACACTGTAGGCCATCTGGTGCAAGAATCGACAATACATAAACAGTACTTGTGACCTGCAGCAGATGCTGGCTCGATTGGTCCTACACAATCCACCGTAATTCTTCTAAACGCCACATCTTCTCTTGGAATTGGAGTGATAGGAACCCTGTCCATCACCAAACTTCTTGCCTTTAATTGACATTTCTCACATGATTTGCAAAATTTCACTATATCTCTTCTCATCTTTGGCCACGTAAAAGACAACTTTATTCGTTCTCTAGTTTTCTCTTCTCCAAGATGTCCTCCAAATACTGATTCGTGAGCCAACTCCATCACTTTCATTCGTCGCTCTTTTGGTAACACCAATTGATATATCGTTTGCTCTAATATTCGATATCTCTTGTACAGTAAGCCATTTACCACGCAGAATTCAGATTCTTTATCTGGCGCTAACGTCCACCATGCTTTCAATGATTCATCTTGTCTCTGCTGTTCTTCGAATTTCTTTGCGTCTGCAATCTGCATCTGTTGTTCTTCGTCTTTTTCATTTTCTTCAAACAAATCTGCTATCTCCACATCACATTCATTATCCTCTTTCGTTTCATTTAGATTACCATTCTTGCATGCAGCCATCTCTTGTTCACTCATCTCTGCTGTTATACCGTCTTGCATTAAACTTTGTTGATCATCGCTTTCGTTTTCCTCTTCACTTGAACTTTCAGTTTCACTTTCCTCTTCGACTTCTATCACTTTCTTTCGCTGACTCTGCAATCTCGTCGTTACATTCGCTTGCACATCTCCTTGTATCATTTTCACTTGTGGCACGGCTTTAAGTTCTGCAATGATTTCTGGATGCAACAAGAATCTTTCTGTGCTTCCCATTTTTGCAATACTAGCACACATCAATGTCACATACGGTGTAAGTGAACATTTGACTTTATGCGGAATTACCTCTTCTTCCACATCGTTACAACACAGCCTTACATCAACTTTCACTAACTTTGCAGGAATGGCATCTCCTGCCACGCATTGTAAGTTCACTTTTCCAATCTGCTCCACCTTCATGCCTTCCAGTAATTCTTCACTAATCACCGGAACCTCTGCTCCAGAATCAATCAGTGCTTTTACTTTTATTGGTTCTTTTCCTGCTGTTCCACGAATTTCTACCTCGACGTACTGTAATAACACTTTCTTTAATGTTGTACTTTCATCTTTTCCAGCCATTTCTTTCTGCATTCCATTGTGCAATAGAATTTCTTTCTGAATATCAGGTGAAAGGTGACATTTCATCACTGACTTTACTTCAGTTTCTTCAGAATAATGAGACCGATGTTCTGTGGCTTGACTTTCTGAATTGTCAACCACTTGAATTCGATTCACCCTCGAATTTTCTTGTTTTGCACCATAATTTGAGGTTGTAACAGGAACTGGACAGAATTTCATTAAATGCCTGTCTGATCCACAGTTGTGACAACGTTTCACCACTGCACCTCGTTGTTCGATGCTTTCTTTTCTCTTATATGGAGTAAACGATGCATTGCCTTCTCTCGCGACAAACCTTGGTGGTGACTTGTTATATACCGGACGTTGTCTGGTCATCATCGACTCTCTATTCTCGTGAACAACCGGAGAATTTGGTTTCACTTCTGCACCTCTGAACTGATTTCCTGTTTCTTGATTGCTCTTCCAATGAAAACCAAAATTTGGAGTGAACTGTTGATTTCTTTTTACATTGGGTACAAAATCAAAACTTGTCTTATTCGGAATTGCCAAACCAATTCGATTATTAACATGAATGTCTGCTAGGTCTGCCACAACACTAGCTTCGTAACAATCAGTTCCTTCCTTCGACAATACAAACTGTAGTGGACCTGGTGGTAGTGATTCTTTCAACTTATCCGCCACTAATAAATCAAACAGCTTCTCAAAATTCTTTTCCACTTTGCGACTTTTCACATAATAGTTCAGCAAGTTCTTCAGCCTAGCTGTAAACATTGTATACGTTTCTTCAGCTGTCTTCTTCGCATCAATAAACTTCGATCTGTACTCTCTCGGTGTCAACTTGAATTCTTTTAACAAGTGCTGTTTCACGACTTGATAATCGTCTAAATCATCGAATGACAATCTGTTTAGAACAGTTCTAGCTTTCGGAGTCATCAATGGCAATAGTAACTTCACCCAGAATTGTTCTTGCACGTTGAAACTACGAAACGCATTCTCAACCGTTTCGAAATATAATGGCACCTCCATCATATCGTTTGGCATTTTAGGTAACACGTGTTTCATGGCATCACCAATTTTCTTTATTTTCGAAACCATCGTTTCACTTTCTTCCTGTTTCCTTTTCTGTTCTTCTCGTTCTTCTTCTCTTCTTTGCTCTTGAGCTTCTCTATTTCGCTTCTCCTCTTTGAGTTGTGCTTCTTTTAATGCTATTTTTTGTTGTTCCAACTTTAAACGTTCTTGTCTTTCCTCTTCCGCCTTCTCCATGCTTTCTTTCTGTAATTTCAGTTCTTCTTGTCTAACCTGTTCTGCTCGCTCCAACTCTGAAATTCGCACTTTTTCCTTTTCTTCTTCACGTAGTCTCTTCTCTTCAATCTGTTGCTGACGTATCTCTTCGTCACTTTTCCGCGCCTTTTCAAATTCAATCATCTGCTCTAATCTTCTCCTTTCAGCATCTTCTCTATCTTTTCTCAATTGCTCTAATTGAATTTCAAATTGCTGCCTTTGCAATTCTTCTTTCTCTCTTTGAAGACGTAATTCTTCCTGTCGTGCATTTTCTGCTTTCTCTTCTTTTTCTCTCTGAAGACGTTCTGCCTTCTCTTCCTTTTCTCTCTGAAGACGTTCTGCCTTCTCTTCCTTTTCTCTCTGAAGACGTAATTCTTCCTGTCGCATTTCTTTCTCTTCTTGTCTCCGTTTCTCCTCTTTCTCTTTCTCTTCTTGTCTTCGTATCTCCTCTCTTTCTTTCTCTTCTTGTCTTCGTTTCTCCTCTCTTTCTTCTTTCATCATCATCCACTGCATCATCATCTCCATAGACATAAGTCCAGGCGGTTTTTCAATAACCTTTTCCACAACACCGCCGACAGCACCTTCTTCTTCTGCTTCTTCCTTAAGCCAGACTTCAGCTAGCGCTTCTAACATGTCCTCACGTGACATATCTTTCAGTTTCTCTTCTTCAAAACCAGCCTTCAACAAGCGCTGTTTTAATCTTTCAGAAGACATCTTCTTCAGTTCTGCTTGTTTTTTGACACTTAATTTCTCCATCTTACTTCTTTACTTCAGTGCTGTCCTTTCTGGAAAACACGAGTTTTCTTTTGTGTTTGAAGTATTGGGGATTGTTCTTTGTTTGATAACAACCAACTTTTATACCTTTGTCGTTGAGGCTTTCGTTGTCGTAGATTTACCAATGATTTGAATGCGTATTCACCAGTCGACGTTGTTTCGAATCCCAGACGTTGTTTCGAATCCCAGACGTTGTTTCGAATCCCAGACGTTGTTTCGAATCCCAGACGTTGTTTCGAATCCCAGACGTTGTTTCGAATCCCAGACGTTGTTTCGAATTCCACCGCTGCTGCCACCAAATATGTCACCAACTCTTTTCTTTCTTAGTTGTGACCTACCTCAAGAACTTTCCTTATCTCTACATATAAATTGCTCAACGTCTTCTAACTGTTTAAGAATTAAATTGACACAGTTCTTTGAATGTTTCTTTCTTTCTTCAAACACAGTTTAATAACAACAACTCAACTCTTGCATTACAACAACTGTACTACACTGTATAGTTCAAATTCACTGTCATCAGCAGTTTCTAAGTTTGGCGCGCTAACTGCACGTGTAGAGAATCTATCGTCAGCCAAAGTTTAGGCTACTTTAGGCCAAGCGCCCACGAGCCGACAGCGCAACTAAGGCCTAAGACTAAAACGCTTAACAATCGAATACACATTATATATATATCAACCTAAGGAACACCTGTGCTCATTATATATGCAAAACATTAGTTCACAGATAGTAATCTTTGTCGGCGGCAACGGCCTATGTTTTCATAAGCTGCCGTTAAACTGAGGATCCATCCAGATTGAGATAGTCGTTCGTCTAAAGATCTCCAGCGTTTTAGTGTGATTTATATATTTGGGAACGGCGCATACAAATTAGACACCTTTAAGTCGGTTTTTACGACGGTATATATTCGTCAGAAACCATTTACTCGGAAGATGTCAAAATCAGTGCGATCACTGCTTGGGATTTTCCCCAAGAACTTGGGAATTTGGGGTTCGACTTGGGATCTGAGGATTTTGCGTAGCAATCTTGGGATTTTTTCTAAGGTCTGCAGACTTGTTTTTGACGTACTTTGCAACAGTGGGAGCGAATCAGATTAGGAAAACTCGCTTGGTCTGAAAGACGTAAATTTATATTATTGTAACTTGTAAACATTGTTAATTCAACGTTATGCTGCGGTTCTTTTCTTTGCGAGCCCTTTGCTAGGCATTTTTGTGAATAATTATGATTGTTAAAAGTTAAAACTCATTTCATATTAAAATTTTCATCACAACTTTTTCCTTGTCCGTAACTTGGGATTTTTTGTACACTTTTCGCCAATCTTGGGATTCTTCTGGCAAGAGCTTGGGATTTAGGAAAATGGAGAGTGGTCAGTGCGACCACCAGTGCGGTCAAAATGTTAACTGCTGTTGAAAATTTTACCGAACTTCGCCACTGGTCGTACTCTGTCAGTCCAAAAATGGAGAAAGAAGGAGGGCGACGCTAATCATCTTTGTTATAGCAGCAACAAACCAACCAAAGCTGTACAGTTTTTTCTCCCGACGTCAACAAATGCAACCACAGTGTCGCGGATGCTCTATGCGGCCACGGCGTGGTGGGGCTTCGTGGGGGGGGAGGGACGCACTCGTCTTCAGGCAACTAGACGGCGACTGGTCCGATCAGTGCCGGCGCCAGGATTTCAGGTTTGGAGGGAGGCTAAGGCTCCAAAACCTTCCCTTTTGTCCCCTCTTCCTTGTGATTTGCAGTGATTTCCAACTTTTTGGGGGCTGAGCCGCAGTTAGCCCCCTATAGCCCCTGGCGCGGCGACTGGTCCGGTCTCGATATCTACCGGAATCCTACCAAAGTTTCGAGCAACTTTGCCAAAAAGCAGACTCTAGCCTCTTTTCTACCATCGTCAGCAACCCTGCATATGTATTACATCAGCTACTAATTATACTTACTTACACCCTTTAATATCATCAGGTGTCTTGAAACAACGAGACTAACAATGTACTCGTAAGTCAACCCACCACTGCCTTAATCTTAGGTGGTGCCAGTCCCCAGCCTGAAATAAAGGAGGAGGGAGACGCTAATCATCTTCTCCATGACACGGCGTCACTAAAAAAACTACCCAATTAGTGGGTCTCCCTCACGCGGATTTCACGTGACGCTGAGAAATATCTGAGGGTTACATTCACATTTTCGTACTTGTAATTATTTATCTGTTGAAGTACCTCCACAGACCGAGTATGGAAATGTCAATAACATTTCCACACTTTCAGAATTAATGATAGCGATTAGTTCCGCATTTCGACGCTTGGCGGCGCGTTAAACCGCGATCTACTTAATATGCATTGTCGCTCCGTATATCCGGTTAAAAACACAATTACTGGCGACACGCGGGAATTATTTCTAAACGATGAATAAAGTGGAACACAGTTTTAAAAAGGTGTCCTAGGTTTGTGCATTGACCTTCAGGCACACGAAGTCTTGTTGAGTTTATAAAATATATAAATAAATAATTAAGAAAATAAGTAAATTAACAGTTTTACTAGTAGATTAAAATGCCATTACCATATATCAATAAATAATTTTTAAAAATATATGTAAAAATGTAAAAAATATATTTTCTAAAATAAATATACAAATAAAAAAATGCTATAAGTAACAAAATTTAATAAAGAATGAATTGGTAAATTAATATATAAATGAATACACAAAGAAACAATAAGTCAGTAAATAAAAACGTAAATAAATTAATAAACGAATAGATACATTGAAAAAACATCAGAAATAAATCCAATTATTAATTAGCTTTGGAATTTGGATGCAAAATTTGATTCTATCATGTTGCGTTTCGCAAAAAACTCAGAATATATCCCAGATGAGGGCTGCGGCAACAATAAGAGGAGCAATTTCTTACGCACCTTTTAAAAAGCTTTCATCCGTCTTATATATAAATGAGACGAGCGGTTTATTATTAAGCTGCAACATACATTATGGCAGCCGGTAGATTTGTTGTAAACTTGAAACTAATGCTAATGCTAAACCATAGAGATGTATAATATATAAAATATATCACTAGAGCCCGCATCCGCCATCTTTTTTGAAGCTGTGACCCCGAAGCCACTCCAACGGCCTTGACCCTGTGACCTCTCAAAATGGCGAAACGATCGAAGTTAAATTGTGTAGTGTGTGGATGTAGCAACTTATTAAAGCCAGAAAACAAGGCCGCTGGAATATTATTTAATCGATAAGTTGTTATTTTGTGTCTGTTGTATTTTTTAAGGCGTAAGCTTCGAAAAGAAATTAAAGTCTCGCTTAAGCTTGACTGCGTCCATGAATTTTAACCAATCAAAACGCGTCATTTCAAAATAAATTAACTGCGGAGCTCTCTTTAAGGTGTTATTATATCTATGGTTGTGGGCTTTTTGGCTTCAAATATTAGCCAATGGATTATACGTTATACGGGCTCTAGCGATGATAATAATATCTCATTGTGCTAAACCATGTTTAGACTCCTTTATATCGTGTGTTGAATATTATTTTATAATTTCGTTCTATTATTCGTATTTAGTGATCTGTAAGACGTCAATTAACGGCCTTTTCTGTCATAAGAAGAAGTCGTTAACCTCTGGATCCTTACCCTATTATTCGTTAATTATTGTTAATAGCGTAAAATCGTCAACGGCCTTTGATGGGGTGGGTGTCGGATAATTTTAATTATGTAAAACCGAAATTTAATCTGAATATGGGGCGCATGATCGTCTAGTGGTTAGCGCGATAGACTGTCAATCTAGAAGTCGAGGGTTCAACTCCCCGCTAGGGCAGAAATTGGTGTCGAGATTTCTGCTTCACCTGCGCCTCCTAGCCAACTCAATTATTTTATTGTTTTGTGTTGAAACATTTATAAAGCGCCTCTAGTAGAGTGAACCGTTCAGAGGCACTCCCAGTGAGCAAAGGCACGAGAGAAGAAATGGGTTTGAGAACAGCAAAGGAGGAGAAGGGGTTAACAGCTAGAATTTGAGAGCGAGTATTTGGAGAGAACGCATTCCAAAGAGAAGGACCAATTGAGGTAAAGGACCGGGAATGAGCCACAGCTGTTCTAGTATGTGGAACCAGGATATCAAGTCTGTTTGCAGAGCGGAGTGGGCGATGCGATGAGCTATGATGAGTAGACTGTCGATGGGAAGGTCAGAAGGCGAGGGAGAGGACGAGTCAACCTTTCTCATAAGCCGAGGTAAAGAAAATGAAGTCGCTAACACTTCATACCCATGGATAGCACTTCCTACCATATCGTTTTCATCCTCCTCCTCTTTCTCCTCCTCCTCTTCCTCTTCTTCTTCCTCCTGCCCATCCTTTCTCTTTCCCATCCCCTTCCCTTTCCCTTCCCTTAACCCTTCTCCATCCCTTCCCTGCCCCTTCGTCTCTTCTTTTCCCTCTTCTTCTTCCTCTTCTTCTCCTCCTCCTTCTCCTCTTCCTCCTTCTCCTCCTTCCCCTTCTCCTCCTCCTCATCATCATGGATTCATTATTATTATTGTTATGGATTGGTTTGCAGAGGAGTCGGCGGGAACATCAGAGCCATAGCATGCTTAAGGACGTAATCTGGGCAGCCCTTGGCAAAGGAGCGAAAGACCCCGCACATGCACAGAAAGAACCTGTTAGCCGGTCAAGAGAAGATGAAAAGCGTCCAGACGGTGTCACACTCATACCTTGGTCGCGTGGACGATGCCTGGCATGGGATGTGACAGTGCCCGAAGCCTAAGCCACGTCTCACCTCGCCCATACATACATCGGAGCTGGCAAAGCTGTCGAACGCGCAACTGTGCTCAAGAGGGTGGAATATTCTACCATCACTATCGCCCACGCTTTTGTAGCGGTCGCCTTCGAATCTGGCGACTCTTGGAGCAGGGAGGGAGGGCAGTTCGTTTCTGAGTTGGGAAGACGGATAACGGATCCACTGGAGACCTATTATGGCTATTTCCAGCGGATCTCGGTAGCTCTTCAACGGGATTTAAAGTCATCTGACAATGATTAAACATTGCCACATCTCTCTCTCTCTCTGAGCTCTGCTGAGATGACACTTCAAATAATGATAATGATGAGGATGAGGATGAGGATGACAATAATAATAACAACAATCTTGTTGCGTTTGTGTCAACGAGCTTGTGAAATAAAGGAATAGTAGTAGTAGTTGTGTTTTAATAAAGGAATAGCAATGGCTATTATTATTATTGTTATTATTATTATTATTATTATTATTATTATTATTATTATTATTATTATTATTATTATTATTATTATTATTATTATTATTATTATTATTATTATTATTATTATTATAGCAAAGACAATACATTCATATTCAAAACTCTCTCTCTTAGCACACCTTTAAAATGACTTATCCTTGCAATATATTTTCTGCTGCTTCAAAGTTATGTTTGTTTCTTCGGTATCCGGACGATTGGTCATAGGACGATTGGTCATAGGACGATCGGTCATACGGACGATTGGTCATAGGGTATTTTGGTCATAGGACTATTGGTCATAGGGCCTACCGGTCAAAGGTCACATGGGTCATATGGCGCCTGTCGGTCATAGGTCTTATCGGCGATGGGACTATCGAAGGCTATCCAGTGGCGTACCGAGCTTTACATACCGCCCGGGGCGCCGACCCAAAAAATGCCGCCCTTTGCACTTAAATTTTGAAATTTCCCGATAATTTTCTTTATTCCTTCGGCCAAAATTTCTGATGACCTTTTTTTTTTTTTGCTTTTCCACTATACTATTATACTATAATTGTCAGAAGCCGCCCTCTCCTGCGCCCGGGGACCGCCCCCCCCCCTCATTACGCCACTGTATGCTGTTATTTTTCTTCCTTTCCTTCCTTCTTTGTCTACTTTTATTACTCTTATACTTTTTCAATTATTTCTGCATTCACTCCTTCTTTTATTTTACTTCAACCCTATTTTGCCGCCCCTGCTCAAGTGCCGCCCGGGGCGACTCGCCCCCCTGCCCCCTACGGTACGCCACTGCGGCTATCGAAAGCTAAAACAGAGAAGTTTTTAAAACATGAACAACCATTTACTGGATCATTTACTGTGAAATACGCAATACGAAATACGAACAATACGTAAAGTCTGGAATTATCCTAATAAGTTTCTTGATTGGCACTGATTGTATTTGTCTAAAAACGATCATTTTTCCCCAATTGATGCCTTTTATACTTGAGTAACATACGGGTTAAGCGTTTATTATTTCGACCGAATGTTAAGTTCTTTGAAGTGAGTACTGTAAGTTGATGCCTGTAAGTATTATCCTAATAATATTAAGCTTATGTTTCCTGATTGGCACTGATTGTATTTGTCTAAAAACGATGAATGTCCATTATTGCTGCTTATTTTGCGTTCGGTGTGTTAAGTTTAAAACTAAGAATGTTCATAACTAACGACTACAACCAAGTATGTCGGTTTATTAGCGGCATCTGACCAATATTCCTATGACCAATCGTCCATATGACCAATCGTCCTATGACCAATCGTCCTATGACCAATCATCCTATGACCAATCGTCCTAGAACCGTTTTTTCTCCGGGAGCAATTCTAATTCTTACCATCTGAATTATGTCAGGTTACAGAAAACACGAAAAACAGTATGAATGAGAAAATAAACGAAAGAAAGACTGAAGGAACTAACGAATGAATGAATGCGAATTTCAATGGGATAGCACTCGACTCATTTTTCAACGATTTAATCGGGTGAGAGGCTGGACCACCGTCTCCGCCCGTCTTCAGTGGGCGCCCAGCAGAGCAAGGATCGAGTGTGAGGACCACACCATCGCCAGATTTACGGGAACCTATAAGAAAGTCACGACGGGGTTTCGATGTGTCAGCGGTATATACACGTACACACGTACATACACATTACACACCACGCACACACATACGAACGCGCACACACATACACGCACACAAACACACGACGCTCATACACACTCTTTTAAACTCACGAACTAGCATACAAAACACATACACATGCATGCACACATCTCAACTTTTTATAAGTCTTGCTCGAAAATCTCTTTGTCACCACATTCTCCGTCTCCTCTCTGTCACGTCTTCTCAGATCCTCTGACCGGCTTGATCTCTTCGTTCCCCATGCTAGGACCACAGTGGCTAAATCCAGATCTTATGCCTGCACAGGTCCCTCTCTGTGGAATGGACTTCCTCCTTCTCTACGCTCTGCAATCCTCTCTCTAGTGGCATCTCTACCTATTTCTCTCACCTTAAACCTTCGTCTTCTCTCGGATTACCTCGCACTGGGAGCGCTTCTGAAAGGCTTATGCTGTGAGAAGCGCTATATAAATGATCAAATATAATGCAATGAATATGCACGCACGCACAACAAGCATACATGCGCACAATAACATGCGCACAAACACTTACAAACACACACAAACACACACACACACACACTAACCTACACTTGCAGGCTAACACACACTAACATGTACACACACGCGAGTTGTATTAGCACAATGTCATGCTAATACACATACTGACACACACACACACACACACACACACACACACACACACACACACACACACACACACACACACACACAGCACACACACACACACACACACAAGCACACACACACACAAGCACACACACACACATCCACACGCTTACATACTCATGCACACAAGCAGACGTGCGATTGGCCGCTCACTGGATCTGCATCAGACTGCATGCTTGATGCTTATCCAACGTCTTCCTTAGACGTAGTAAAAGACATCATCGACGTCTTCGCTGGACACCAGATGCCTTCATACGGGTACTCATCGTCAATTCGAGCGCAGGAACGACATCTTGCGGCGGCGTGAAGCGTCATCAGTCGATAGGCGTCATGACTTGAGTCCGATGACATCGGAAGCTTTGAAGTTCTACGTCAAGAGTTTGTACAGAATTGAATTCAAGTAGACGTCAAATTTTAATTTCAAATTTTACTTTGCGTATTAAGAGTGTGGATATTTCGTTCGCGGAAGTCGTGATCGAGAGTTGAAAGATTTGCGTACACAACAAAGATTTCGTAAACCTCGAATTCTTCGCGTCAATTCGATGAGTAGAAGCAGTAACTGACTTAGAATTGAGTTTTATTGTAAAGACTAGTCCAGGCAATCTAGTTCAAATATACCTTGAACCTGGGCAAAATTGCTTCAGAAGCTTTTTAAACGGTTTCATGCTCAGTTTCCATTGCTGAATAAACAGAGAATTTCCAATCAGGTTGAAGGTAAGTCTTTACAAAGATTATTCACAATAATTATTAATCTAATCTAATCTAATCTAATCTAATCTAATCTAATAATACTGGTTCATTACTGAAATGATGGATCCACAGTTTAACGGCAGCTTATGACAACATTGGCCGTTTCCGCCGATATAGATTATTTTTGGCATATTACAGCTCCGAAATTTTGTCGACCGTCATTAATAAGAAACTCCACATCTTCGACATTGTGGTGCTTTAGGAGAATTCAACAAATTTTCGGTTCCTCCATCAACATTGCCAATCACCCACCATCATTGGCCTGAAGCTCCTCTATCTATCACTCCTCGGGCTTTCCACTCAAAACTGAAGTCTCATCTCTTCAAGAATTCATAGCCCCGCGACTCAAGTGATCCGTCACCTTCCAATTCTCGATCGCAACGACACCCACTCTAATACTGTATTTGTATTGTATTGTATTGTATTTGATCATTTATAAAGCGCTTCTCATAGCATAAGCCTTTCAGAAGCGCTCCCAGTGCGAGGTGCTTCGAGAGAAGAGGAAGGTTTTAAGGTGAGAGAAAGAGGTAGAGATGCTACCGAGAGGATTTTAGAGCGTAGAGGAAGTCCATTCCATAGGGAGGAACCTTTGCAGGCAAAGGATCTGGATTGACTCTGCCCCTCTGGCAACCGGACACGGACCTCGTTCTGACCTGCTTCTGACTACCCTTTGGTCGCGCACGTGAATAAGCTTGTGCCTTGCGTTTGGCTTTCGAATGGCGCTTTAGAAGTTTAGAGTTTACCGATTACGTTTAAAATATGTGTTCTCTGTATGGAACCATGTCAGAAATTCAGTATTTCCAAAACTGAGTGCCACGGTACCGAAGGTGCCGTGAACCTGCTCTAAGGGTGCCGCGGACGGAGTTTTTCTTTAAAAAAATGAAAAACCTCTAATCATAACCACTGATAGTCCTGTAACTAAACTTAAAGTGATATTGAAAAAGTGGCCACATGCAGTTGAATACAAGGAACGTTGCTCATCACCAAGACAAAGAACCAGGGCCGGGTTAAGACATCCGGGGGCCCTAGCCCCTAACCCAAAAGCAAAGCCAATTACCAAAGTACGGGTATCTGAGCACAGAGTTCTAAACGTACCTTCACATGGGGCCCGATAGCGCATTGGATAACACACTGGCATAGAGAACGAGAGGTACCGAGATCGAGGTCCGTAGGCGGACATGCTTTGTAGGCTGCTATAAGCGCCGTGTATTGCAGGCTGTCTGTTCTGTTAGTAGTTAAGATTTATGTCTTCTGTCATTTGTGTTCTTGTGAATTGTTTCAATTGCATAGCATGTAGGCTAAATGTACAGCGCAGTGCGTTTGTCAGACGCGCTCCATTAAAGAAAAGATATTATATTATTATTATTATTGATAAGCTGTCTTCCTATTGAAATTTAGGCCTGTTCAGACTGTGATTGTGAGCCTGTGACTAGGGTCAGGATTCCGCAAGTAAGTACCAACTAAAAGTTACTAGCGCTGGAAAACGGTTCAGGTTAAAGCGCTATGCTATATAAAATAATTCAAAATTTAGGAATTTGCTACAACAATCTGATTTATTTTCTTCGGATTTTGGGCCCTCCAAAACGTTGTGGAACTTTTGGAGCTCTAAGCCAATGGATTTAGTTTTCTTATGCCTTAATCCGACACTGGATAGAAGCGAGTAAAAGAAAAATAAAATGAAATTAAGGTCAGATGCCGTTGACTAAAGGACTCGTAGCAAAGGGTCTGTTGGTCTGAAAATGGTTGGCAACGACTGCAGCAATGACTCATAGATCAGGTGCAGAAACGACAGAATCTGATATCTATCTGAGTCGGAAACGCTGAATGGTCTTTCCTCGGGCATGTTGCACGTGCTTCTGAAGACGAAGACGATCGACGACAGACAGACAGACACACAGACAGAAAGAAAGACAGACAGACAGACAGATGCAGAGAAGGAGAGAAAGCGACACAGAGACAGGAAGAGACAGAAAGAGAGCAGAGAGACAGATAAGGAAGAGAGACAGACAGACAGACAGACAGAGACAGAGAGAGACAGAAAGAGAGAAACCGAGAGAGAGACACACAGACAGACAGACAGAGACAGAGAGAGACAGAAAGAGAGAAACCGAGAGAGAGACACACAGACAGACAGACAGAGACAGAGACAGAGACAGACGCAGAGACAAAAAGAGACACCGAGAGACGCAGAAAGTCATTCACACAGAGAAAAGACACACACAGAGGGACAGAGACAGAGATCAAAGGCGTGCAGTTTTCTTATCGCAACGCTTCACTGCCCGTGAGAAATTTCTCATTCCTCGCTTCCACGCATCAATACAATCACACTGAACTTTCTTATTTAGCATCACCACATCACTATCGCCATCATCATCATCGTCATCATCATCATCAACAACAGCAACATCATCATAATTATTATCATCACTATCGACATCTGCCTGTGTCTCAGCGGATCTCATATCGCATTGCTGCTCTTGTTTCTCGTTGTGTTCTTGGCTGCGCTCCATCTTACTTGCGTGATCTTTGCCGCCCAGTGTCTGATGTTCCAGCGCGTCGGGTGCTTCGCTCTGCGACGAGGGGTGAGTTCCTTGTTCCACGGGCTCGCTTGGCTATTAGGCAGCGCCGTGCTTTCTCGGTTGTTGGCCCTTCCATCTGGAATGACCTACCACTTAAGCTTCGTTTTTTACTTGTAACCCATCTGACAGGGTTCTACAAGTCCCTCAAGTCTTTTTTCTTTAGTCGTGGCTGGGCCGGGAGCGCTCCTGAGTAGTTTCTTGAAGGGGCGCTATATAAATGCTCTGAATGAATGAATGAATGAATCATGGCAATGGTGACTGTTCTAGTCATCTGTTATTCAAGCTGTGTTCGTTTTCGACTGCCCCCCTGGGAGTGTCTGGTCATATTGACTCTAACATCGTGTAGAATAGCGCAGGGAGCGACTCTGAGTAGGAATCATAAGGGCGTTAAATAATTTTTTGGAATGAATGAATGAAAAAGGACAGGTTTATAGCAAAAAGGACATGTCTACAGCATCCACACCTGTGTGAGAATCAGTTATCTTCAGTAGAAATAAAAGAGGGGATGTAATTGTTGAACCCCGTCGAGTACCATTCTGTTGTATAAAATAATACATTAGAAATTCTGCACCAACCGTTACTTGAAAAGTTCTATTAGAACGAAAGTTTTCAACCCAGTTAAATGTATTACCAACTATTCCGAAATCCTTAATTTTTTAAAGGGTAGGGACATGCAATATATACTATCATAAGCTAGTTCAAAGTAAAAAAAATGGCTAAACATACTCTTTATTTTAAGTTTTTAAGAATAGTGTCCTGAGGTTTATGAATTTTACCATGTGTGATTTTATACTTTGGAAAATCAGATTCTAAATTAGATTTTTTCCATGAAATACTGAACACATGTCATATTATAGTACTGTTACCACATGTTGTTTGCACCATTTCTGCCGAAGTATTTGTGCTGCCCTAGCGGCCCTAGCGTATCAAGCATAAGTTGACAGCGTTTTAAAGGTGTCTAAAGCGAGCTCTCTAACCAATCTGCCACTGTGTTTTCTACCTATATACCATCAGTTAACAATGTTTTACGGGTGTGTAAAATTGCTTAGTTACTCTTCAACGACGCTGTGTCCTAACAAGTAGGATTAGCGTGACGCTACTCCTTATAATCTACAGGCTTTGGATAGAACTACCACGCAGTATTGACACGGACTGGTAGTGGCGGAAGTATGGTAGGAGCCACTGCTTAAAGACATCTTAATTATGGCAATAATGGATGGTTGGTGTCGACAGAAATCATTTATTAAAGTTCTAAGCGTTCGTTCAGTAAAAATAACGATTTAACGCAGAAAATCGTTTTAAAGGTGTGTAAAATGGAGCTCTGTATTCAACTATAATAATAGGCCTGGTATTAGTAATAGAATTGCTCATAATTGAAAGGTCGGTAATCTGCTGTTTAACGATGATCGTCTGCCTCCTCGTTTTTCATTGCTTTGGACTAGCACTACCAGATTATATGTTGCGGAGTTGGGAATTGCGAGTGAGGTTAGATTCCAACAGTTTGGCGATATCTTACAGCATCAAAGGCTGTTGACGTCGATAGGAAAAAGTTTCTTTTATTATAGTTTTCACTAATTAAGTTCATGGTACAGGAAAAGCCATAGCATTACGAAATAAGATCAAGTCAAAAGGGCGATTAAATAAAACACCCATTTTTAATGGAGTCAATGCGTTATTTATTATGAGTTTAGTCCAAAAATTTAACTTTATCATGAGCGTACTTTTAAAATTAACAAAATAATACTCTATAAATGACGTGAATACGGTATGCACACATGCAGTCTTGAAAATAAATAAAAGAAGCCTATCAGGTATAAATAATAATTCTTCAAACAGGCTTCATAGAATAGATCTAATTAAATGACTTCTATAATATAAAAAACCCAAATCAATCAAATGGTCCTTTTCACCTAGCCCAGTTCCTTCCAACTATGGTCCATAATTATCTGTACGATAAATACCATTAAACGCAGCAAATTCCAGCACCAAGCAAATAGCAAACGTCCAGGAAGAGCATATACAGGCGCGCATATAAAAATGCTTTTATGGAGCGCTATCACATAATGCAGTTTTGTTCTAATAAACAACATTTAGGCGAACTTTCAGCCGGGCTCGGCTCAGCTAACGACGATTTAGTAGCGCCAGTCTGTTGCGCAAGATTTGCAGTTATACGCCTTTAAGCCGTTAGACGGCGCTTTTGTCGTAAGGTTTATAACAAACGCTGGACAGCACTCTTGAGCTAGTGAAATATTAATCGTCTGTAACGCAAAGTGACGTGGAAAATGAGTTTCATACATCACCCAATTTTATATAAATATATTATGAAATATAAGTAATAATATTGTATAATACAGCGGCATTTAAGCTTTTGTTATAGAAGATATAATACGTGTTGACATGTGATTGGAAACCTTTTTTATGGTAACTTTCACATGTATATAAAAACCAGAAACGCAACAATTCACAGGTTAGACGATTTGTTGAGTCTTATTAAGGGGAAACGAGCTGAGATTCGATTTTTATTTGTTCTGCTGACAAAAGAGTTTTTCACCCGCTCTAAATACAATAAATTAATCCAGTGCCAGTGTTGTAGTTATAATTTGCCAATTGCCGAATTACAATGTATCTCGCGGCTTCATTTACAGGAATATATTTATATTGACGCAAGTCGTTATAACATAGACTTTAGTTGAGAACATACTATTGTATGTATAAGTGGAAAAACAAGCTCTCCAGCCGTTTTTTTACATAGATACGAATTATTCATAATTATATGAAAATTCGCCAATATTTTAATCTTGACTGTAATAGCAAACAATTACTATGGAAGGAAAGTTGGATTAGTTGTGCTGATGATTTGCGTCGCCCTCCTCTCTATCCATGCTTTGGACTGGCACTACCAAAGTACGGACAGTGGAGCAAATTTGGCGTTCAGAGTTAAGTGCTTTACTGCCTGCGTCGAAAAGCAGAATTCTAGCTTCATGCATTAAATATATTATTCATTATCACTCATGTTAGCATTTCTGCGTTTTTGCCAGATTGTTTTTCTCAATAAATGAATATATATATATATATACTAGTTAAATTGATTATTTTCCAGATTTAATTGTTATCAATATTTAAAGCAAGTTATTATGACGTTTTCGAGGCGGTCGCGTTTTTTCCATTGTTCGTATGTTTCCATTAACTAATTTTGTCAGAATGGAAGGGTATAGACTATAGAGTATGTCTTTTTTGGTTGATTGCTAAACGTTTACTTTATACAACGCAGAGGTTTCTGTGGCAAACTGAGCAGGGTCGAGGCCATGCATACGGTTGCTATATAAAAATCCATGTACGTTTACAGTTCACATTTACACTTGTGTCCTCGCATCTATTGAGTATTGAGTATAGTTACAGTGTTTAGCGTCATTTTATGACAATCAGAGGCGTTGACGTCTCCTGCCTCCTTTTTCTATGTTTTGGACTGGCACTACTGACACTATGGGTGGTGCGAGGATAGCTTTGGTGATTGTATGCAGAGTTTAGCGATATCTTACGGCATCAAAGGTAGTTGAAATCTAAAGAAAATATTTTTGAACAGTTCTCACCGTCCGTAGTTATTATGGCATAATACAGGATCGTATTTACTTTTAAGTCGAATATCTCGCCTAACAGAGTTATTGAATTATTTTGAACAGGTCTCACCATTCGTATGGCGTAATAATATAATACAGGAAGGGTGTTTCTGATATGGATCCATATTTTAACGACATCTTATGTCAACGTAGACCGTTGACGTCGACAGAAATTAGTTTGATTGGTTAGATGCTGTTTAACGACACTGTGTCATAACAAGGATGATCAGCGTCGACCTCCTCCTTTTTCCAAGCTTGGGACTTGCACTTCTAGAGTACGGCTTTGGCCTAGTTAAATTAGTTTGAACAATTCGCACCTTACAAGCATTATACCATTACAGTGCTTCTGCTGTAACTTATAAGGTGAAGATACTGCTTAAAAGAGGTGTGTAATGATTTTGAACAGCGTGTACCATTAGTAACTGATTAGTGTGTGGCATAATACATCTCAAAGAAACGCTTCAAAGGTGTTTAAGCAGAACATTATTACTAACAGTAGTTCCGAGTGTTTAACGAAATTTTTTGTCCCCAGGTGTCGTTGACGTGGCCCTCCTCTGCTTAGACTGGCACTACCTAGCATCAGTTGCAGATGCGGTGGCTACTGTGAGTCAGATGTGTCTGACTATAATGGATGTCCTCTCTTCTTGGATGGCCTCCAATCGGCTACTCTTAAATCCCTCTAAAACACAGCTCATTTGGCTGGGTAGCCGTAGACAACTGCAGGGTATCGACTTTCCTCAACTTGCCCTGCTCTTTCCTCACATAACCTTTTCCCTCACAGTTCGTGATCTGGGACTTTCTCTTGACTCCGAGCTTACTTTGTCTCAACATGTGAACTCAATTGCACGGAGTTGTTATTATCAGCTTCGTCAGCTTCGAGTGGTCTCTCGCTCTCTCTCTCTCATGATGCAGTTGTGGTCCTTGTTCATGCCTTTGTTACTAGTCGAATTGACCATTGTTCCTCACTACTTGCTGGCCTTCCCCTTGGTGTTTTGGGGCGACTAGATCGAGTTCTACGCTCGGCTGCTCGGCTTATTGGACGGCTTCCTAAGTACTCTCCTGTCTCTGCATACATGCGTGATGTGTTGCATTGGCTGCCTGTGTCTCAGCGGATCTCATATCGCATTGCTGCTCTGGTTTCTCGTTGTGTTCTTGGCTGCGCTCCATCTTACTTGCGTGATCTTTGCCGCCCAGTGTCTGATGTTCCAGCGCGTCGGGTGCTTCGCTCTGCGACGAGGGGTGAGTTCCTTGTTCCACGGACTCGCTTGGCTATTAGGCAGCGCCGTGCTTTCTCGGTTGTTGGCCCTTCCATCTGGAATGACCTACCACTTAAGCTCCGTTTTTTACTTGTAAGCCATCTGACAGGGTTCTACAAGTCTCTCAAGTCTTTTTCTTTAGTCGTGGCTGGGCCGGGAGCGCTCCTGAGTAGTTTCTTGAAGGGGCGCTATATAAATGCTCTGAATGAATGAATGAATGAATGAATTAAAGCAGTGGCGGAGTTTAGAGCATCTACTGAAATTTCTCAGAACCAGAAAGTAGCTTGTTCACGTGACTTCTCAGAAACTGCTCAGAAGTGCGTGCAAAGCAAATCTAATTAGGCTATCTGTCGAATTCATCAATTAATTTATTTTAATGTTCGCCATATATTCCGTTTATTGCATGCAACTCAGGCAATGCGAATAATTTAATTTGGCTGCAGCTAACAGCGACAGGACACCTCTATTAACCTCACATATTCCATTGATAAAGACATTTACCCAGATGGAAATGTGGAAGCTTGTTTCCATTAATCTTTCCATGCGTATGTCCGCCTCCCTCCCTCGCTCCGTCCTTCGCTCAAGCACTCCAAGCAGGCAGAGAAATCACTTAGAACGCTTGCATAAATTCGTTTTACGGGGATGTAATGCTGTAATAAAAATCTACTTTTAACGCAATAAAACGAAAATATTGCCAACATAAAAGCGGATTTGTGCGATGAATTGACGTGATAGTCTCCGATAGATTTTCCCTTCTTTAGAAGTCATAGAAATACAACTGCGCAACGTAATCGCCGAGGTTTTTGCAGACGTAGAATTATACAATGAGATTAACAGGATTTTCAGAAAAAGCTCTATTACACACCTCTTTTACGAGAGATAAACAACCTATAAGTAATATGCTATCGACACTAAGTAATATGCTATCGAAACGCTAAGGAGTGTTGAGATAGAGCTGTAATATGCCAAAACTAATCTTTGTCGGCGGCAACGGCCTATGTTGTCATAAGCTGCCGTTAAACTGTGGACACACACACGCTAAGGAGTGTATTATTATTATTATTATTCAACTTTGGTTTTTCAATAATACATATTACATGTGGTGTGGTTTGGTTATTATATCACAGTAGATATTATGTTGCATAATACTGCAGTACTGTGTTGCAATGCAGATTATTGAAATATTCATAAACTACTTCTTATCAACTGTTGATTATTGAATATGTTATGTCAAAATAACAAGAACTGATGTGAGAAAATTTTAAATATTACCATTGGTAAATGAATTTCTGTTATTACCATATTATTGTTATTCAACTTTGGTTCCTCAATATAAGATATGATTTGGTTTGGTTACTGTATTACAATAGCTACTATGTTGCATAATATTCAGTAATGTGTTATAATAAGAGATCTGTGATTATAATTTTAATGTATTGAAACTATACTTTAAACAATTATAATACATGTATGCTATGTTATTGAATGAACTTTTATTACATGTATAGTATGTTAGATACATGAACAGTTTAAAAGAGTACTTAGTAAATTTTGTATATGGATCAATTGCTGCATAGTTACATAACATTGTTTAATTTGCATGAAATCTTTTGTCAGAATATAGAAATCATAGACAGAATAAGATGAACTACCTTATGTTAAAAAAATATTGAATATAGTGAAATTGTAAAGCTATGTTTGACACATTTGATGGTGTCATACGGATGCTATAAGTTTCTTGTAATCATTGAATTGTATCTTTCCTGTATTGTCGTCAACGGCCTTTGATGTCATAAGACGACGTTAAACGTTGGATTAAATAAAAAAAAGCTAAGGAGTGTTCCAAATAATTACACACCTTTTTAAGCAATGTATTCGGCCTATAAGTAAAAGTGGTGCCGCATTGAGAATCATTTCAAGCCGAAGTTCAGAATTTCATAAGGAACGGTGAGAACTGTTGAGAAGAATGTTTTGGATGTGAACGATCTTTGCTGCCATGAGATGTCGTATCTTTAAACTCTGGATCCTATCCTCAGGCATCGTAAAACTCCGCCACTGCCCTTACTGTTAGTGCCACTACTAAAGCCTTGAGAAAGTTGTCAAACACTGAACCACTACTCATGAACCTTACAGCCTCATTATTCGCACCCTTACAGTGCCAGTCCAAAGCATGGATAAAGGCGGAGGCGGGGATGACGCTAATCAACTTTGTAATGCCACAGCGTCGTTAAAAAGAAAACACCTACCGTGAAAAGGTAATGTACCGACGTTTAGTGTCAAACATGTGACGTACTTGCATTATTTTTAAGGGATGAATGTCTTAGAACTCGTGTATGTAATCGAGTCACGCGTAATCCCTGCAGGGTAAACTTAAGAATGAGGCTTCTGAGCAGGGGAAGCTGATCTTCATAAGTCTGTCCTGGTGGGATTAAGCGTGACTGGTTATCTGAATTTACCGATCCTGAATACATGGGGGAAGGGGAACCATGTAGGACCATCTACCGCGCTATAGAGGCGAGGCAAGGTGAATTCCAATATACTGAAGGAAAGACTGTGCTTTTGAGGTGAGATGGATTCAAAGTTACCCAAAAAAGACTGCTATTGAGATTAGGTTAATTCAAATTTATCAAAAACGGACTGTGCTATTGAGATAAGGTATTGTATTGTATTGTATCTAAAGATTTATATAGGTGTATTCCAATTAACCGAGAAAAGATTTGGCCAATGGGTGGGATTAATTGTAATCTAGCAACAGCAAAGAACTGTGCCTTTTTGGTAAGTTGAATAGCCTTTAGCCTAAAAGACCGCTATGCAGGATTTAAATTCAAAACGTATGTTGGTCAGTGACTGTTTAACGACACTGTGTCGTAACAAAGCTGATTAGCACAGGCAGTGTAATGGCGGCGTTAAAATTCAAGAAGCTGATCAGTTTTTGGTGAACGACGCTGTTTTCATAACGCAGATGATTAGCGTCGCCTTCCTAATTTCTCCAGGCTTGGGACTGGCACTACGAATACTGCGGAGTTAAATTCAGAGGTAGTTAATCTGTGATTGAAACAAGATGCTCTTCTCTGAATAAGTAATTTCTAGTTCACCAAAAAAGAGGTGTGCTTCTGTGTCTTTTTCCACATGATGAGCCTTGCCTATGGAATTCACTACCACCATCTTTAACGCAGCATTCTCTGTCATTTATTTAATTCCTTAAGCAGTTGATTGCCTTATCCAGCTAACGGTGCTTTTGAGATAAATTCATAAATTAGTCCAATGTAGATATCTGATTAATAATAATAAATTACAAAAGTTATAATTAAAGACACATTTTAACTAGATCTGGTATTTTGAGGGGCGAAGACATGAATTAACGCAACGTCAATCGTGAATAATCATAATAGTCGGCCTATTAATAATAATGCTGCTACTACTACTACTGCTGAAAATCCCTGATTAATGAAAGTAACGTATCATTCGTAATCTAACGTAAGTTCGTGCCATGATGTAATCAAACGGCTAGTGTAATATAAATTATAACACACATCGATATCAAAGCAGTGATATTCTACCAAGCACTTTCTCGCTCCTTCCTGTCGTTTGGTATTCGCTTATGGAAGAGATAAAAGCCAAGTCTATTGTAACACGATATATTAATTACGCGTTTTAGTAAATGCGCTTCTGGTTTTTAATTATCATCAAAATGCATCATAATATTTTTCAGGCATTTTTGATCCATCCGAATAGCGAGTAGCAAGTAACGAGTTTCGGTTGTGTATGTTCATCAGATTGTATTAGGTTTAAAAGCTTGGAGATTTGTGCATTTTCTATAGATAAGCATTATAACAATTGAGCCACAAGATGTCGTTAAAACGTAGTATATAATCGAATGCCGTTTGATCATTAAATTTAGACACCTTCAAAACTGGTTGATACGATGTTATATATAATTTTCAACACTTTAGTCTGAATGTATATTGTACACTTTCAGGCTGCTGTCAACCCTTGTTGCCACAAGATGTCATTAAAACCACTACAATCGAGTACTACTGTAACAATCGAACTCAGTTTCATTATTTACACACCTTCGAAACTGGTGGAAACGATGCTATATATAATTGTCAACTTCATAAACTTATATATGTCCAGTACCTTCTGCGGCCGTTCTTGCAATCAGATGTCGTTATACAACTGAAGCCAAATCTTAATACGACACAGTTGTTGTTAGCAGTCTTTGTTCTTATAGACATTGGATGTCTCAGACTATAAGCGAACTTATGGTTAGGAGGCTTCGACTTAGTGCACCATACGTCTAGAGTCTTATGCAGTTACACGGTCGATACCTAAGTTACTAATTAATAATAATAATCATTATTATTTCAACGTGGTGGCCTATATCATCATATTCGTTTAATTTCAAAATAATCCAGTTGACAAAACGCAACAGGTTACAAGTAACACAATTAGCTAAAACAGTCAGGCTAACGTTAATAATTCTAGACAAATATACAAGTAATTATAATTATAGGACAATTAATTAATATGTATCTTTAAACAAGATACGTGGTATATAATTACATTTATCATTGATTGGGAGATTAAAATTATGAATTCTGGGTCGTAAGTTATATTTTATTTGCTGTGTAGGCGGGAAAATTCCTCGGAGAACATGACATGATTCCCCACAAATAGCCCGAAATAAGCCAGAATCAGCAGCTTGGGACATATCTACAACGCTAGGGGTAGTAGATAAGAGGAAGCCTCTACGTTTCATCCTATTTAGCATACTCTGTAATTTATTCCTATCAGTCTCACTGGCATACCCCCACCAGGCAGGAAAGGCATACATTAGGTGTGCAACAGTGGTTGCCATGGCAACATCATGCAATGCGTAAGTAGACATGCCATGATCTCTCAAAACACGGAGGGCGTATAGAGAAGTGGAACTTGAGGCAAGGACTTTTTCAGTATGCTTTGTCATGCGCATGTCAGAACTTAGGGTAATCCCTAGCACTCTAATTGTGTCAACCCTTTCAGCACCTTGGATGACAATAGGTATAGATGATGCTTTGAAACCCCTTTTTGAGAAAATTATTTCACGAGTCTTAGATGGATTTAACTTCAAATTATTAGTTTTTGCCCAGGATGCCACATGGTCATATTCTTCGGCAGCTGTTCCAATATTAGATGATCCTACTAATAAATAGGTATCATCAGCATATTTAACAAGAATATTAAATCTGTTTTTGGGATGAAGGTCAGCCGACCCAACTACGTAGGATCCAGGTCCAACCCCAGATCCTTGAACAACACTAGCATTTATGGATGCAATTGACGAGACTTCTCCTTGAAACTTGGTGATATGCTTGCGGTCATGAAAATAGTTTGAAAGCCAATTGAAAATATGATCCGGAATATCAATAGATCCAAGCTTTTCCAACAAAGTGTGATGACGAATAGTGTCAAATGCTTTCGAGAAATCCATTGAGACCATGATGACAAATTCATGTTCCTGTAAGAGGGAAGTAATATGATGTAAGAGGGCGATTAACCCTAGGGCTACCAAGCTTTTTTTGTAACACGGACTACCAAGGGGGGTGGTTACCACCCCCCCTGGATTTCGTGTTTGGTTTCACATATCATAACTTGTAATATAGCAATGGATTCAGCATTCATTTCTGCACAGAATGGTATATTTAGTTGTACATTATGTGAATGCACCTCGAAATTACATCACTTTTAACAACGGAACCCATTAATTAGCAATATTGTATATTATTGCGTACATTTTCTACTTTTTGGATAAACAAATATAAGATTATGTGTGTTTTGAAACTAATCCATGCATAAAAGATACACAAAATCATCCCTACACATGTTTATATAGTATAAATGTACATCCATACATATATATCCATACATATATATCGGTTTACGTTGTAATGCTGTATTCAGCGATTTTCACACAGATTACGCGTATTATTATTTATTTTGATCACTTCCGGTATTCAAAAGACAAAGATGTAGGTATGCAAATGAAGCCCTACATTCCCTCTAAAGAATGGTATCTTTGTTTCTCTTCCAGGAAGACAAATGAATATGCTACAGACAAAAACTAAGGGGGAGTCCTTCCATTCAGCCATTTTTCACGCATATTACGCGTATTATTATTTATTTTGAGCACTTCCGGTTGTCACAGGTCAACTCAGTGACCATAGAAATGTAGCCCCACATTCCCTCTATAGAATGGTATAATTTGTGTCTCTTAATATTAAATGACGGATAAGATATAGTCGAAAGTCTAGGGGGTGGTATCCACCCCCTGGTGCCTCGGGTATATTGGCTATAACTTTTGAACGGTGTGAGATATCATCTCACATTTTACCTCAAAACGTGTGTAAATGAACCCCCTACAGCTACCTAAAAGGTCAAATTTTTATTCCATACGGAAAAAGTTTGAAATGAATAAAACCTAGGGGGGGGTGGCAACCACCCCCCCCCCTTGGTAGCCCGAGGGTTAAGGCAGCAGTAGTTGATCCTGTAGGCCGGAATCCATATTGATCAGCTAGATTCTCTGATGTAGGTGGTACTTGGAACGCAGGGTAGATATAAGTGCGTACGATTACTCGTTCAACAAGACGTGAAAGGATAGGCACCACGGATATCGGACGATAATCAGCTGGAGAAGCAGGATCAGGAACTTTAGGAATTGGATGAATGACTGCAATCTTCCATTGGTTAGGCACGTGTGAAGATGCTAGAGAATTGTTGATCAAGTGAGTGAGGATGGGTGCAATGATGGGTGCCAGAATTCGAAGAAACCATGCAGGAAGGGCATCAGAACCCTCAGCAGTGGCATGAAGCCGGTCCAGAAGATAGAATACATTCATTTCGGAGAGAATAGAATATCCAGGCTCAGCGGTCGATCGAAGAGGAGTATTGATGTATTCAGCATCAGTAGAGGTTTTAGCATAATGAGAATTAAGTTCTTCAGCTGTAATCACACTACTCGGTACACGGGTAGACGTCTTTTTTGTTAATTGGTTAACTGTCTGCCAAAGTTTCTTTGTTCCATCACGTGGATTGAGATTATTCAGGTGAGTACGATTAACCCTCGAGATTGCTTTGCCAATCCTCAACGCTAATGCAGATGCCTCCTCTAATTGACCCTTTCTCATAAGTTTATTCTTTTTACGAGTCAAAAACTTAATCTCAGGTGTAAAATAGACAGGATCCTTATTAGTGATGGTTATGGCTCGTAAGGGGTAATATGTATCCAACCAAAATGACATTTGCTGGTAGAAGGCATCCCACGATTCTTGCGGATCAAGAATAGATCGAATAAAAGAATCGTCAAAGTCCTTTAGATCTGACAATAAAGATGCATTCTGATCAGGAGTCTTTTTTCTGAAGAGCCTCTTTGTAGAGCGTTTATTTCTGTCTCGAACTCCACCTGTATTATTAACCACAATTGCTCTATGATCTAGGAGTATAGAGGTACTTTCACAAATTTAGACCTTGATGAATAGGGTTAATTATATACAATTCCGCGTTTTAAATAAGGTTATAAGTTCTTGAAGGATCCTCTTTACCTACAGTAATAATTACAACAACAGCAGCAGCAGCAGCAGCAACAACAACAACAATAATAATGATGATGATAATATGCTGATGATGCAGGTGACGATGATGATGATGATGCATATGATTGATGATAATGATGATGATGATGATGATGATGATGATGATGATGATGATGATGATGATGATGATGATGATGATGATGATGATGATGATGATGATGATGATGATGATGATGATGATGATGATGATGATGATGATGATGATGATGATGATGATGTCGATTATGTAAACCGCAGCTCAAGGTTGACTTTATCTCAGTAGGGTCCACTCAAACTACAAATCCAACACACCATATTATTATGGTCCAATTTCGAGTCATGCTAAATACATACCAAGATTCAAGATTAGGTCGACATGAACGGTCTCACTATCCACCAGATGTCGTTAAAACAACGGACAAATGCTAATAAACACACACACACACCCCCCACACATACACACACACACACACACACACACACACACACACACACACACACACGAACACGCACACACACACACACGAACACACCCACACACACGAACGAACACACACACACACACACGAACACACCCACACACACGAACACACACACACGAACACACACACACACACACACAAAAACACACACACACACACATGTTCCGCTGAGCGAATGGTGATTGATCTTCGGCGCCCCATCGTAAATTAATCTCGGCGCCCCATCGATAATTCTCCGTCAATTGTAACCGGAGTCTACTAATGCTGGTTTGTTCGGTGGACTTAACAGCGGAAGTTGGATGAAGATCAATCTTGCGAAGCGAAGGCTTAGCGTTAAATCCGCTAATATAAATGCCTTACAATATAACTTCAGCGCTCTTGTGAGGTCCCTTATAGACGCAATATTAATAGTCTCGATTTTGGTTGAGCCGAATTTTGATCCGGAAATCGGTTTGGCCGGATTTTACCCAAAGCCTATTAATCGGAATCGGCGCATGCCAGGACTACCGATCCAAATACCAAAGAGTGATATTTTTGGCCAAAAACAGTTTCTTCTTTCATTAAAAAAGTAACCTTTTTGGCGACCTCCTGCGGTAATCTTTAATCAATATCATTGAAAGTCCGTGTAAAATAATAAAATTTTGACTCGACGCATCAACAAAATGGCGAACAGTCTGGCTTTTTTCTTAAGCCACACAGTTTCAAATGTTAATTTATTTGAAATAGTTCAGTGCATAATCTCTCGTTTGAATTACATCTTTAATTATTATATCTTTGCAAATTAAAAGAAATATCGTCCATTAATCGGATGGAATCCGGATTCCCAGGCCATATCTCCGATTACTATCCGGATTCGTAAAATTGACAAAAAAATGCCAATCGGACATTCCCTAGTCTCGATGCAAGCATTAACGCCACAGTGCAGAAAAGACAAGCTAGAAATGCTTCAGCCACAGCGCCACCTGTTAGTAGGTTTATGTCCCGTGTTTAATCACATCTGACTGGTGTTATATAGGGTCGTTCATGTCGACCTTATCTCATGTTTACCTGATTGGCTGTTCCAATTTCTCTTTGATCCGACGTCTTATGTCATCAAAGCCCGTTCATGTGTAAAGGAATTTCTTACAGTTCCACCCTGGGAATGTTTATTGAATTTTCTAACAGTTCCACTCTGCAGATATTTTAATCTTGAATGTCTGGAGTTATTCAGTGTTTGATGTTGTTTATTGGAACTTTGCGATCACTCATGACTGAGATGATGGTCCCTTTACACAGTAGGCATGATATTAGATGTTTGTCTGTAAAACATATGTATATATAGGCCTATATATATATATATATATATAAGTTTTTTTCCACTGTTAATTAATGATTGCGTGTCTTAGAGCGGCTTTACGGGATTGCTTCGAGCCGGCAACCCAACCCTAGTCCCTGCAACAGCCTCTTGCAGGATGAGGGATGGGAATTTTCGTTGGCTACAGAGTTTTGTAATGCAATCCTGATGTCCGGCTAACACATTCTTTCTGCCATTGAGCTATGATATCTATGCCTTTAGAAGCATCGTTAAGTTCCCCACTCACTTCAAGATATGGACAGTTTGTGAAGTTGCTTCCTTGTATAATGAGTTGGCTATCTCATTCCCATTTATATCCACGAGGCTTGGTATCAATGCAAAGGTCAGGTTTTGAGGATGCAGAGTTTTAATAATTACATAATACGAAGGACCAAGTTGGGCTTGGAGTCCGATGTTCAAGACTTAATGGCTTCTACACTGCTTAAGGAGTCAGTAAAGATAAATACTGCTAACTAACCTGGTTAGAGATTGAGCAATTTAGAGCTTGTTCTATTGCTACCAGTTCTGCGGTAAAACTGACGAGTGATCAGTTATTCTTAGCTTTAAAACTTTTAGTTGAGGAATACAGTAAAGTAAACCGATTCCAATTCGCTATTCTCTGTGTTTTAGAACCATCATTGAATATTTCCATAAAATGTTTATACTCTCCACGAATTCAAGAGCATACTATTTTGTTTCCTGTGGACTATCCTTCTTACTTATAACCTGTCTAAGTGCTATATCTGTGTTTATTTGGGGGGAGTGCCAGAGCGGTGTGACCAATTACCATTCTATTTCACCTTCAAAGGCCCCAGATATTCCTTACAAATTTTCCTCATGGGTCCCGCTC